>OV815332.1:3000000-3423109 GCA_929108375.1 Gymnoscelis rufifasciata | reverse complement strand
ATATTATAACGTTTTCCTATACCTACCTAACTTAGCGCACCTAGTAAGTAGTCACACACCGAATACCGTTCCTTAAAACATACAAATTACTCACCAGCGAGAGATGCTGCTTGCTGCTGATGCACTTAAAACACAACACACTCACTAATATCACACAATACGTTACGTTTACCTAACAACACAATCACACAAACGCGCGCGCGTAAAAGAAACAACAAAAAAAATATACTATCTGTGGATTTTTACACAAAATGCACGCAAAAATACGCGTAAATAATCAACCGCACCATTAGTTTAATAATATTAATAGTATATTCACTTTTCTCTTCATGCAAAATAACATAGCGCACGGGCCGACTGTTTTTTTTTTTGTTTTTTCATAATGTCAAATAAAATCTAACCTAACCTAAAGTAGGTAGGTGTACATAACATAATAATTTTCTTAGTTTTCTTAGTCGATCCCCGACCGAAGGTGCACGCTCGCTCATCTCCCCCAGTGCCGTTGAGCGCGCGCGCGCTGTATATATAAAGCGCGAAACGGGGTGCTACGAAATTATTCGTTCTCAGGCAGGCTCGCAGTTAGCGCGCGTGCTCTTACTTTAAACTTTTTTGACCTGTTCGCGTTTTTAAACCCGAATCAATCAACATGTCCGGACGCGGCAAGGGCGGTAAAGTTAAGGGGAAGGCAAAGTCCCGTTCCAACCGTGCCGGACTACAGTTCCCCGTCGGTCGTATCCATCGTCTCCTGCGTCACGGCAACTACGCCGAGCGCGTCGGTGCCGGTGCCCCCGTGTACCTCGCCGCCGTGATGGAGTACCTGGCAGCTGAGGTTCTCGAGTTGGCCGGCAACGCCGCCAGGGACAACAAGAAGACTAGGATCATCCCGCGTCACCTCCAGCTCGCCATCAGGAACGACGAGGAGCTGAACAAGCTCCTGTCCGGCGTGACCATCGCACAGGGCGGCGTACTTCCCAACATCCAGGCGGTGCTGCTGCCTAAGAAGACCGAGAAGAAGGCATAAATAAGGCACACAAAACAACAGCCATCTATCTGTGTGCTGTGCATGTGATGTGATGCGATGTGCATAACAAAACGGCCCTTTTCAGGGCCACAATATGATTCTATTATTATATGATATTTATTATGTTGTACCACCTACCTACACAGTTACGAACGTATCGGCTGTGCGGGGTGCGACATGGTAATATCGTTTTGTTTCTTATCTGCTAAATAATGAATGTCATTTTTTATTCTCTAGAAATACAATTTTTAATGGTAATAATTAATCACGGAGGTTCGTGTAGTACCTATAGCCGCGACATTATACTCGTAACTACCTAGGTTTTTTTTTTTTTTCATATTTCAATTGGTGTGGACTTTCGCGCCCGTAGTAAGTAAGATACAGTTTTGCTATTTCTATAAAACTTGGACTTGACATAGCACATTTAGATGTGTGTACTGCATTTTTGAATGGTGATTTGAATGAAAATATTTTTATGCAAATGCCTGAAGGGTTTAACTGTTCAGATTGAAAAAATTAAAAATATATTTATTTACTAATACAATTTTGTGCTTAATATTTGTCGTTAGTCTCCACACTAGGCACACTGCCTGTGTCGTGGAGACCTGAACTATAACCAGTTACAATATGAATAAGCCTTACATTATAAAAATGTGTAGATTGTAGATTCAGACAAAGTTATGAAATTCAAAAAAAAAAAAGGCTATTTATGGCATTATATTATGTCGACAGACTGCCATACATTTATTATCATAGACAATTACATAGAAATAGTTAACATAAACTAAACTAGATGTCACTACCAGTACACATTTTCATATATACAATTAATATAGAACTAATCCTACTACTATTATAAAGGCGAAAGTTTGTAAGTATGGATGTATGGATGTTTGTTACTCTTTCACGTAAAAACTACTGAACCGATTTAAATGAAATTTGGTACACAGAATCTCTAGAGCCTGAAAAATAACATAGGCTACTTTTTACCGCGGGAAAACGTCATTCCGCGGGAAAATCCATTATAACGCGGGCACAGCTAGTAAAAAATAAAAGCTAATTTCCAGCCACGTTAGAGCGTTATTACAATGATAGTCATATGGTGCATTATGCACACTGTACATGCATGCATACAGCAGATATTATAATTTATATTTAATCTTCTTATATATAAAAATGAATCGCAAAATGTGTTGGTAAGCGCATAACTCAACAACGCCTGAACCAATTTGGCCAAATCTTTTTTTTTAAAATGTTCGTTGAAGTTCAAAATTAGAATTATTGCTGGAAAAACCCTAAAATAGCCCTTTTCTTTTTCCCATACAAATGATTTGTAACTAAAACGTAGTCAATTTGAGCTTTATTGCTATGGTATAAAGTTCATATTAAATTACAAGCACTCACTGTTGTCTAAGCAATGTAGGTGTGTTCCTAACGTCAAAGATCATATCTATCAAAAGTATATAAAATTTTCATGTCACAATGTTAGTTACCGTACACAGTATATACAGTAGGTCTGGAGAATCAGCTACTATCAATTTTTCATTTTGCAAAACAACGTTTGCTGGGGTCAGCTAGTTATATATAAAATTGCGTACGTGTACGAAGCGCCGCGCCCGGCCGCATCCGATCCGAGCTAGCGCGACGCGAGCTCTGAATTGATCGAACGCGCCGCTGTTCGTTCGTTCAGCTGCGGACGGGGGACGCTCGCCCCTCTCGCACATTGTCGGCGCAACGATCCGCTTAATATATAACGTTGTGCGGAACGCAGCTGTGTTTTATTGACGCGCTAACGTTCAGTTAAGCTAGTTACTACTACTATACGCATACATCATGCCACCCAAGACGAGCGGTAAGGCCGCCAAGAAATCCGGCAAAGCCCAGAAGAACATCTCCAAGACCGACAAGAAAAAGAAGAAGCACAAGAGGAAGGAGAGCTACGCCATCTACATCTACAAGGTGCTCAAGCAGGTTCACCCCGACACCGGTATCTCCAGCAAGGCCATGTCCATCATGAACTCGTTCGTGAACGACATCTTCGAGCGCATCGCCGCCGAGGCGTCCCGCCTCGCGCACTACAACAAGCGCTCCACCATCACATCCAGGGAGGTGCAGACCTCCGTGAGGCTCCTGCTGCCCGGCGAGCTGGCCAAGCACGCCGTCAGTGAGGGCACCAAGGCTGTCACCAAGTACACCAGCTCCAAGTAAAAACACACAGCACGTGTGTTTTATTTACGCGGAAAACAAACGGCCCTTTTCAGGGCCACAAAATATTATCATGATTCTAAATAACAACAGACACATCGAAAACTGTTGTTTATGAATTGTTTCTTATGGTCTCAATTTATCTAAGTACACATTCAATTTTAATCATCCTACTTGTATAAATATATACTATTATAAAGGCGAAAGTGACGTGACTCCCTCAAAGAGATTAACATTCTAACTGTAATCTCACAGTACATTTTTGAGAACTTGATGTTCACCCACAAGAATAAGCACTTGTTTTTAAGAAAAAGTGACGTACATAGTATTAACACGAGAAGTAAGGAAAAATTACTAATTCCTACTTACAGACTAAAAAAAACTAGGCAAATCATTTATGGGTAACTCTGTACGTTTTTATAATAAGCTTCCTCATAATGTAACAGAGCTTCCTATTAGAAAATTTAAATCATTTATTAAGAGAAGTCTAATGAAAAAAGCGTATTACTCTATAAATGATTATATAAAGGATGATGCAGCTTGGATAGATGTTGCTTAGTTCCACAGTAACAGGCTCTAATAATTCTGGTTGACCAGGACTGATATGCTCATGTTATAATAGCTTCCTTATATGACAAACATTTTTTTTTTATTGTAAATGTTAAACTTATAATAGTTACCTATAAATAAGAACTCCAAAATTGTAATAACTACAAAATGGTAATAACTGATATAGCTGTGTTGTTCTATTCGCTTCTCAACTCAGTATAAAACATTGAAGCGAACTGTCAAGACAATGTTATTTCCTTGATATTTGTTATTTAAGCAATTTAGTTTTATTAATTTTAAGTTGACCTGGCTATGTGCTTCTAAGGAAATAAACGTTTTGACTTTGACTTTGAAAGTTTGTAAGTATGGATGTTTGTTACTCTTTCACGCGAAAACTACTGAACCGATTTAAATGAAATTTGGTACACAGAATCTCTAGAGCCTGAAAAATAACATAGGCTAGGGAAAATCCATTATAACGCGGGTAACACCGCGCGGCACAGCTTGTTCAAAATATTTCAAAAATTATTCTTTACCATACACACCTATTTATATTACCTTCGTATCGGTACGTTACACGTTAATTTTGATTATTAGTTACACTTTTTTTTTTTTTTTTTTTACTCGTAGAGTAACGAATCAAAACACACACTCGGACACTGTCTGTATGTTAGGTATATTGTGAATACCTACATAAGGTTTTGCTACAGAAAACATAATTATATAATAAGTAAATCAACATAAAGAGATGAAAATTTAAAATAAAGAAAAGCATGAACTTTGTCTGAACAAGGTTTTTTTTTGTTTGTGGTTGGTAGGTTGGTTGAGCGATGGATATTATGATATTTTAATTTTTTTTAAAACTATAACTTCTTCAAATTCTCATAAAACTATGAGACACAAGAGCGAGACGGCATGCGTGCGCGCAAAACCCCGACCCACCGCGTGCCCCTCGTAAGCAAGCAAGCCGCGTGAAGCTATATATATACCGTACAAATAGGGCGATCGACGAATTATTCACCACAGTCGATCGCAACGTCACGTATCGTTCGCACGCATCGCAATAATGGCCCGTACCAAGCAGACAGCCCGCAAGTCCACCGGTGGTAAGGCGCCGCGCAAGCAGCTCGCCACAAAGGCGGCCCGCAAGAGCGCGCCCGCCACCGGAGGCGTGAAGAAGCCCCATCGCTACAGGCCCGGCACCGTAGCCCTCCGCGAGATCCGTCGCTACCAGAAGAGCACTGAGCTGCTGATCCGCAAGCTCCCCTTCCAGCGTCTGGTGCGTGAGATCGCGCAGGATTTCAAGACCGATCTCCGCTTCCAGAGCTCCGCCGTGATGGCCCTGCAGGAGGCGAGCGAGGCGTACCTGGTGGGTCTCTTCGAGGACACCAACCTGTGCGCGATCCACGCAAAGCGCGTCACCATTATGCCGAAGGACATCCAGCTGGCTCGCAGGATCAGAGGCGAACGCGCCTAAGCTTTCTTGCTTTTATTTAGTTCTATTCTATTTTTATCACGTTATCGTGTAGGTACATACGAAACGTGTTAGAAAGTAGAGCTAATAGAAGAAGGAGGAAAAAAAAAAAAAAACGGCCCTTTTCAGGGCCACATATGATTCATGAAAAATATCGGTGTCTGTGCACCGCGGATTGTTTCTTGGGATTTTAATTTTTTTGTTATCCGTCTTGTCGTGTGTGTGTGTAAAAACATCATCCACCACTCACGGGGAATGAGCAAATTGTATTTTTAATTTTTTTTTATAAAATAGACCAGTACTTTTGTTATCATCAAAATATAGACAAATACTTTATTTTCAGTTTAACGAAACATACCTACGAGTACCCTAATTACCGCTAATCACATACCATAGCAAGATTAAAATATTTCGTTATGAATTCCATTTCAAATTTCAAATCGTGAAAATATAAAATTTCACTTAACTTGCCTAAATCAGACCACGCAAGAAACAGTTTATAATAAATAATAATTATCATTATTATTTAAAACTCGTAAAAGAATCATATGCGGCCCTGAAAAGGGCCTTTTTTTTTTGCAAGAGACTAGAACTAGACTCCAGTCATTGCGTGTTTACTGCTACTACTATGTCGGCAGCAATAAATTAACCACCGAAACCGTACAGGGTGCGTCCCTGGCGTTTCAGAGCGTAGACTACGTCCATGGCGGTGACGGTCTTCCTCTTGGCGTGCTCGGTGTAGGTGACGGCGTCGCGGATCACGTTCTCTAGGAACACCTTGAGCACGCCGCGCGTCTCCTCGTAGATCAGACCGGAGATACGCTTCACGCCACCTCTGCGAGCCAGACGACGGATGGCGGGCTTGGTGATACCCTGGATGTTATCACGGAGCACCTTCCTGTGGCGCTTGGCTCCTCCCTTTCCCAGACCTTTGCCTCCCTTACCGCGACCGGTCATTTTCAATGAATGAATATAACACAACACACACGCGTTAACGAACGAACGACGACAGCGTAAATGGCGCCGTACGTACCAAAAACCCCCTATATTTATAGAAGAGAATCGTTGTAACACCCGCCCGCTTCCCCTCGCAGCTTGCCTGCCTGCTGACTGCGTGTATGCTGTGTACTGTGGTTCGCTTGCGTGCGCGGCGAGACGAATGAGAGAAATGAGATGATTTTGCAAAATAATCATATATTTTCATATATTATACCTATTATTTCCTCCTATTAAAAAAATACCCAGTCATTTTAATAATATTATTATCATATTCTTTAAAACACAACAAGTACGTACGTACACGTAAGTAAGCGTTAGGTAAGTTAAGTATATTATAGCTAATATCGCATGAAATTAATTTGTTTATTAAGTAAAAGTGCGTAAAAAAAAAATATTTAAATAATAAATAGGCAAATGAAGTAATGAGGAACGCGCGCGCGGCGCGCGTCTCCCTTACCGACTTGTACCACGTACACGTACGTGTACGAACGGAGAGGTGCAGGAGTGAGTGCTTTCTGATGTGTTTGCACGCTTTATTTCGTAATAATATCATATAATTTTTATTTAAAAACAATTATTTCGCTGTCACGCTTGAATATTGTGAGAATTATAGCAGATTGAGTTCGTTCTAGAGCTGTGGAAACTAGCGGAATCGCGGCATTGTGTTTTACGTGTGTTCGGATACAGGTTGCTTTAAGTTCTTAAACGTTTGGTATTATGTATGAGATTGTGTTAGAATTTGACATTGATATGTTTGCGTTTTAACTGTGGAGAGTTATTTGTGAATTAAGATGTTTTAATATGTTAAAAATCGATTATAAACACGAGGTGAGCAATCGAAGGTGGATGTGTGCTGGTTAAAATGTTTATAACCGGTGTTATATTGAACGTATAGTTGTTTTGATGATTTCACTCAACGATCAGGTTCAAAATGAACAGGTTAACGGTCGCAGTGAGCGTCGAACAGTATGCTAATCTGTATAAAATCAATTTTAATTAGAATGATGTTAGTGAAAAATGTTAACCGCTCGTACGTGAAACTCTCCGTCGACACAGCCGCTCTCCATACGGTATAGCTTCGTCGGCCGCTCACTAGTGCCGCCATCTGTATGCAACTTTATTATATCTCATCACGAGTACCCTAGTAAACTACTGAATTATTACAACAATGGCAGACACAGCAGTCGCTTCCGAGGCACCAGCCCCCGCCACGCCGGCGAAGAAGCCCAAGGCCTCCGCGGCCGCCAAGAAACCTAAGGCGAAGCCCACCCACCCTAAGACATCCGAGATGGTCAACAGCGCGATCGGCGAGCTCAAGGAGCGCAGCGGATCATCCCTGAAGGCTATCAAGAAGTACATCGCCGGCGCTTACAACGTCGACGCGGAGAAGCTCGCGCCTTTCATCAGAAAGTACCTGAAGAGCGCCGTCGAATCCGGCGCCCTGATCCAGACCAAGGGCACCGGGGCGTCAGGCTCCTTCAAATTGGACTCGAAGGGCGCCAAATCCCACGCTTCCGGCAAGAAATCCTCCGGCGCCGCGTCGAAGGCCAAGGACTCCGCGTCCTCGCCTGCCAAGTCCAAAAAGGCCAGCGCCAGCGCCGCATCCGCCGCCGCCGCGAAGAGGAAGAAGGCCGCCGCCGCGGCGGCCGCCGCATCCCCGTCCAAGTCCAAGGCCGCCGGCAGGGCCGCGACCAAGGACAAGAAGGCGGCCGCCGCCAAGAGGAAGCCCGCCGCGGCAGCCTCCAGGAAGGCCGCCGCCTCCTCCCCGGCAAAGTCCAAATCCGCCGCCGCGCCGAAGGCCAAGAAGACCGCGAAGCCGCCAACCAAGAAGCCGAAGGCGCCCAAACCGAAGAAGGCCGCAGCGACGCCTAAATCCAAGGCCGCAGCTTCCAAGAAGGCAGCCGCCTCCAAGAAGTAGAGACGAGTATGTTGTGTGCATATCGCCCCCGCGACGCAAACGCAACGCGCGGTGTCGGTTCGTCCGCCCCGCCGCGCCGGCCGCGCCGCCGAGCGGCACGTACAGCAGCAGGCGGGATGGCAGGAGAATCGCACCCGCGTATCAAAATCAGCAAAAAACAGCCCTTTTCAGGGCTAACATACGTTTCAAAAATTACATTTCCTAACCTAACCTAACCTACCTACCTGTGGTGGTTGTGGTGTGGTGTGTGAAATAGGTAATTTGTTTCTCAACGGCTGCAAATTAGTCTTACTTAGATAATATTATAACGTTTTCCTATACCTACCTAACTTATATATTACAGCTTGGTGAAATAGGTAATTTGTTTCTCAACGGCTGCAAATTAGTCTTACTTAGATAATATTATAACGTTTTCCTATACCTACCTAACTTAGCGCACCTAGTAAGTAGTCACACACCGAATACCGTTCCTTAAAACATACAAATTACTCACCAGCGAGAGATGCTGCTTGCTGCTGATGCACTTAAAACACAACACACTCACTAATATCACACAATACGTTACGTTTACCTAACAACACAATCACACAAACGCGCGCGCGTAAAAGAAACAACAAAAAAAATATACTATCTGTGGATTTTTACACAAAATGCACGCAAAAATACGCGTAAATAATCAACCGCACCATTAGTTTAATAATATTAATAGTATATTCACTTTTCTCTTCATGCAAAATAACATAGCGCACGGGCCGACTGTTTTTTTTTTGTTTTTTCATAATGTCAAATAAAATCTAACCTAACCTAAAGTAGGTAGGTGTACATAACATAATAATTTTCTTAGTTTTCTTAGTCGATCCCCGACCGAAGGTGCACGCTCGCTCATCTCCCCCAGTGCCGTTGAGCGCGCGCGCTGTATATATAAAGCGCGAAACGGGGTGCTACGAAATTATTCGTTCTCAGGCAGGCTCGCAGTTAGCGCGCGTGCTCTTACTTTAAACTTTTTTGACCTGTTCGCGTTTTTAAACCCGAATCAATCAACATGTCCGGACGCGGCAAGGGCGGTAAAGTTAAGGGGAAGGCAAAGTCCCGTTCCAACCGTGCCGGACTACAGTTCCCCGTCGGTCGTATCCATCGTCTCCTGCGTCACGGCAACTACGCCGAGCGCGTCGGTGCCGGTGCCCCCGTGTACCTCGCCGCCGTGATGGAGTACCTGGCAGCTGAGGTTCTCGAGTTGGCCGGCAACGCCGCCAGGGACAACAAGAAGACTAGGATCATCCCGCGTCACCTCCAGCTCGCCATCAGGAACGACGAGGAGCTGAACAAGCTCCTGTCCGGCGTGACCATCGCACAGGGCGGCGTACTTCCCAACATCCAGGCGGTGCTGCTGCCTAAGAAGACCGAGAAGAAGGCATAAATAAGGCACACAAAACAACAGCCATCTATCTGTGTGCTGTGCATGTGATGTGATGCGATGTGCATAACAAAACGGCCCTTTTCAGGGCCACAATATGATTCTATTATTATATGATATTTATTATGTTGTACCACCTACCTACACAGTTACGAACGTATCGGCTGTGCGGGGTGCGACATGGTAATATCGTTTTGTTTCTTATCTGCTAAATAATGAATGTCATTTTTTATTCTCTAGAAATACAATTTTTAATGGTAATAATTAATCACGGAGGTTCGTGTAGTACCTATAGCCGCGACATTATACTCGTAACTACCTAGGTTTTTTTTTTTTTCATATTTCAATTGGTGTGGACTTTCGCGCCCGTAGTAAGTAAGATACAGTTTTGCTATTTCTATAAAACTTGGACTTGACATAGCACATTTAGATGTGTGTACTGCATTTTTGAATGGTGATTTGAATGAAAATATTTTTATGCAAATGCCTGAAGGGTTTAACTGTTCAGATTGAAAAAATTAAAAATATATTTATTTACTAATACAATTTTGTGCTTAATATTTGTCGTTAGTCTCCACACTAGGCACACTGCCTGTGTCGTGGAGACCTGAACTATAACCAGTTACAATATGAATAAGCCTTACATTATAAAAATGTGTAGATTGTAGATTCAGACAAAGTTATGAAATTCAAAAAAAAAAAAGGCTATTTATGGCATTATATTATGTCGACAGACTGCCATACATTTATTATCATAGACAATTACATAGAAATAGTTAACATAAACTAAACTAGATGTCACTACCAGTACACATTTTCATATATACAATTAATATAGAACTAATCCTACTACTATTATAAAGGCGAAAGTTTGTAAGTATGGATGTATGGATGTTTGTTACTCTTTCACGTAAAAACTACTGAACCGATTTAAATGAAATTTGGTACACAGAATCTCTAGAGCCTGAAAAATAACATAGGCTACTTTTTACCGCGGGAAAACGTCATTCCGCGGGAAAATCCATTATAACGCGGGCACAGCTAGTAAAAAATAAAAGCTAATTTCCAGCCACGTTAGAGCGTTATTACAATGATAGTCATATGGTGCATTATGCACACTGTACATGCATGCATACAGCAGATATTATAATTTATATTTAATCTTCTTATATATAAAAATGAATCGCAAAATGTGTTGGTAAGCGCATAACTCAACAACGCCTGAACCAATTTGGCCAAATCTTTTTTTTTAAAATGTTCGTTGAAGTTCAAAATTAGAATTATTGCTGGAAAAACCCTAAAATAGCCCTTTTCTTTTTCCCATACAAATGATTTGTAACTAAAACGTAGTCAATTTGAGCTTTATTGCTATGGTATAAAGTTCATATTAAATTACAAGCACTCACTGTTGTCTAAGCAATGTAGGTGTGTTCCTAACGTCAAAGATCATATCTATCAAAAGTATATAAAATTTTCATGTCACAATGTTAGTTACCGTACACAGTATATACAGTAGGTCTGGAGAATCAGCTACTATCAATTTTTCATTTTGCAAAACAACGTTTGCTGGGGTCAGCTAGTTATATATAAAATTGCGTACGTGTACGAAGCGCCGCGCCCGGCCGCATCCGATCCGAGCTAGCGCGACGCGAGCTCTGAATTGATCGAACGCGCCGCTGTTCGTTCGTTCAGCTGCGGACGGGGGACGCTCGCCCCTCTCGCACATTGTCGGCGCAACGATCCGCTTAATATATAACGTTGTGCGGAACGCAGCTGTGTTTTATTGACGCGCTAACGTTCAGTTAAGCTAGTTACTACTACTATACGCATACATCATGCCACCCAAGACGAGCGGTAAGGCCGCCAAGAAATCCGGCAAAGCCCAGAAGAACATCTCCAAGACCGACAAGAAAAAGAAGAAGCACAAGAGGAAGGAGAGCTACGCCATCTACATCTACAAGGTGCTCAAGCAGGTTCACCCCGACACCGGTATCTCCAGCAAGGCCATGTCCATCATGAACTCGTTCGTGAACGACATCTTCGAGCGCATCGCCGCCGAGGCGTCCCGCCTCGCGCACTACAACAAGCGCTCCACCATCACATCCAGGGAGGTGCAGACCTCCGTGAGGCTCCTGCTGCCCGGCGAGCTGGCCAAGCACGCCGTCAGTGAGGGCACCAAGGCTGTCACCAAGTACACCAGCTCCAAGTAAAAACACACAGCACGTGTGTTTTATTTACGCGGAAAACAAACGGCCCTTTTCAGGGCCACAAAATATTATCATGATTCTAAATAACAACAGACACATCGAAAACTGTTGTTTATGAATTGTTTCTTATGGTCTCAATTTATCTAAGTACACATTCAATTTTAATCATCCTACTTGTATAAATATATACTATTATAAAGGCGAAAGTGACGTGACTCCCTCAAAGAGATTAACATTCTAACTGTAATCTCACAGTACATTTTTGAGAACTTGATGTTCACCCACAAGAATAAGCACTTGTTTTTAAGAAAAAGTGACGTACATAGTATTAACACGAGAAGTAAGGAAAAATTACTAATTCCTACTTACAGACTAAAAAAAACTAGGCAAATCATTTATGGGTAACTCTGTACGTTTTTATAATAAGCTTCCTCATAATGTAACAGAGCTTCCTATTAGAAAATTTAAATCATTTATTAAGAGAAGTCTAATGAAAAAAGCGTATTACTCTATAAATGATTATATAAAGGATGATGCAGCTTGGATAGATGTTGCTTAGTTCCACAGTAACAGGCTCTAATAATTCTGGTTGACCAGGACTGATATGCTCATGTTATAATAGCTTCCTTATATGACAAACATTTTTTTTTTATTGTAAATGTTAAACTTATAATAGTTACCTATAAATAAGAACTCCAAAATTGTAATAACTACAAAATGGTAATAACTGATATAGCTGTGTTGTTCTATTCGCTTCTCAACTCAGTATAAAACATTGAAGCGAACTGTCAAGACAATGTTATTTCCTTGATATTTGTTATTTAAGCAATTTAGTTTTATTAATTTTAAGTTGACCTGGCTATGTGCTTCTAAGGAAATAAACGTTTTGACTTTGACTTTGAAAGTTTGTAAGTATGGATGTTTGTTACTCTTTCACGCGAAAACTACTGAACCGATTTAAATGAAATTTGGTACACAGAATCTCTAGAGCCTGAAAAATAACATAGGCTAGGGAAAATCCATTATAACGCGGGTAACACCGCGCGGCACAGCTTGTTCAAAATATTTCAAAAATTATTCTTTACCATACACACCTATTTATATTACCTTCGTATCGGTACGTTACACGTTAATTTTGATTATTAGTTACACTTTTTTTTTTTTTTTTTTACTCGTAGAGTAACGAATCAAAACACACACTCGGACACTGTCTGTATGTTAGGTATATTGTGAATACCTACATAAGGTTTTGCTACAGAAAACATAATTATATAATAAGTAAATCAACATAAAGAGATGAAAATTTAAAATAAAGAAAAGCATGAACTTTGTCTGAACAAGGTTTTTTTTTGTTTGTGGTTGGTAGGTTGGTTGAGCGATGGATATTATGATATTTTAATTTTTTTTAAAACTATAACTTCTTCAAATTCTCATAAAACTATGAGACACAAGAGCGAGACGGCATGCGTGCGCGCAAAACCCCGACCCACCGCGTGCCCCTCGTAAGCAAGCAAGCCGCGTGAAGCTATATATATACCGTACAAATAGGGCGATCGACGAATTATTCACCACAGTCGATCGCAACGTCACGTATCGTTCGCACGCATCGCAATAATGGCCCGTACCAAGCAGACAGCCCGCAAGTCCACCGGTGGTAAGGCGCCGCGCAAGCAGCTCGCCACAAAGGCGGCCCGCAAGAGCGCGCCCGCCACCGGAGGCGTGAAGAAGCCCCATCGCTACAGGCCCGGCACCGTAGCCCTCCGCGAGATCCGTCGCTACCAGAAGAGCACTGAGCTGCTGATCCGCAAGCTCCCCTTCCAGCGTCTGGTGCGTGAGATCGCGCAGGATTTCAAGACCGATCTCCGCTTCCAGAGCTCCGCCGTGATGGCCCTGCAGGAGGCGAGCGAGGCGTACCTGGTGGGTCTCTTCGAGGACACCAACCTGTGCGCGATCCACGCAAAGCGCGTCACCATTATGCCGAAGGACATCCAGCTGGCTCGCAGGATCAGAGGCGAACGCGCCTAAGCTTTCTTGCTTTTATTTAGTTCTATTCTATTTTTATCACGTTATCGTGTAGGTACATACGAAACGTGTTAGAAAGTAGAGCTAATAGAAGAAGGAGGAAAAAAAAAAAAAACGGCCCTTTTCAGGGCCACATATGATTCATGAAAAATATCGGTGTCTGTGCACCGCGGATTGTTTCTTGGGATTTTAATTTTTTTGTTATCCGTCTTGTCGTGTGTGTGTGTAAAAACATCATCCACCACTCACGGGGAATGAGCAAATTGTATTTTTAATTTTTTTTTATAAAATAGACCAGTACTTTTGTTATCATCAAAATATAGACAAATACTTTATTTTCAGTTTAACGAAACATACCTACGAGTACCCTAATTACCGCTAATCACATACCATAGCAAGATTAAAATATTTCGTTATGAATTCCATTTCAAATTTCAAATCGTGAAAATATAAAATTTCACTTAACTTGCCTAAATCAGACCACGCAAGAAACAGTTTATAATAAATAATAATTATCATTATTATTTAAAACTCGTAAAAGAATCATATGCGGCCCTGAAAAGGGCCTTTTTTTTTGCAAGAGACTAGAACTAGACTCCAGTCATTGCGTGTTTACTGCTACTACTATGTCGGCAGCAATAAATTAACCACCGAAACCGTACAGGGTGCGTCCCTGGCGTTTCAGAGCGTAGACTACGTCCATGGCGGTGACGGTCTTCCTCTTGGCGTGCTCGGTGTAGGTGACGGCGTCGCGGATCACGTTCTCTAGGAACACCTTGAGCACGCCGCGCGTCTCCTCGTAGATCAGACCGGAGATACGCTTCACGCCACCTCTGCGAGCCAGACGACGGATGGCGGGCTTGGTGATACCCTGGATGTTATCACGGAGCACCTTCCTGTGGCGCTTGGCTCCTCCCTTTCCCAGACCTTTGCCTCCCTTACCGCGACCGGTCATTTTCAATGAATGAATATAACACAACACACACGCGTTAACGAACGAACGACGACAGCGTAAATGGCGCCGTACGTATTTTTTTTTTTTTTTTTTTTTTTTTTTTTTTTTCGAATGGACATTTTATGCTGTTGACCGCAGATGGCCATGACAGCGTTACCGGACTGTGGCGGACGCAGAGGGCGTCTCAACCAAGGCGGCGTCCTAACCGAACCCGACGCGTTAGCATCGGTGTTCCGTTAGGGCGGCGCCCCAAAAGTTAGGTTGGGGCAACACGCACAAGGGCTCCACTTAGGAACGGACCTCGGCTTGGGCTGTTGCCAGTATATAAGAGGACTATGGATTATTGCGCCCGGGTGTAAAATTACACCTACGGGCGGAAATAGGGATTCTTCGGCCCCGCCGGCGGGTCCGGTTTTTAGTTTGTATGTTATTTTCTAAATCGGGACTGGGGGATGCTAACTCCGGGTTAGCGGCTGAGATGGGGTCTAGCGGGTCACCGAGAACGTGTCTCGGTCGAGGCGCCGTACGTACCAAAAACCCCCTATATTTATAGAAGAGAATCGTTGTAACACCCGCCCGCTTCCCCTCGCAGCTTGCCTGCCTGCTGACTGCGTGTATGCTGTGTACTGTGGTTCGCTTGCGTGCGCGGCGAGACGAATGAGAGAAATGAGATGATTTTGCAAAATAATCATATATTTTCATATATTATACCTATTATTTCCTCCTATTAAAAAAATACCCAGTCATTTTAATAATATTATTATCATATTCTTTAAAACACAACAAGTACGTACGTACACGTAAGTAAGCGTTAGGTAAGTTAAGTATATTATAGCTAATATCGCATGAAATTAATTTGTTTATTAAGTAAAAGTGCGTAAAAAAAAAATATTTAAATAATAAATAGGCAAATGAAGTAATGAGGAACGCGCGCGCGGCGCGCGTCTCCCTTACCGACTTGTACCACGTACACGTACGTGTACGAACGGAGAGGTGCAGGAGTGAGTGCTTTCTGATGTGTTTGCACGCTTTATTTCGTAATAATATCATATAATTTTTATTTAAAAACAATTATTTCGCTGTCACGCTTGAATATTGTGAGAATTATAGCAGATTGAGTTCGTTCTAGAGCTGTGGAAACTAGCGGAATCGCGGCATTGTGTTTTACGTGTGTTCGGATACAGGTTGCTTTAAGTTCTTAAACGTTTGGTATTATGTATGAGATTGTGTTAGAATTTGACATTGATATGTTTGCGTTTTAACTGTGGAGAGTTATTTGTGAATTAAGATGTTTTAATATGTTAAAAATCGATTATAAACACGAGGTGAGCAATCGAAGGTGGATGTGTGCTGGTTAAAATGTTTATAACCGGTGTTATATTGAACGTATAGTTGTTTTGATGATTTCACTCAACGATCAGGTTCAAAATGAACAGGTTAACGGTCGCAGTGAGCGTCGAACAGTATGCTAATCTGTATAAAATCAATTTTAATTAGAATGATGTTAGTGAAAAATGTTAACCGCTCGTACGTGAAACTCTCCGTCGACACAGCCGCTCTCCATACGGTATAGCTTCGTCGGCCGCTCACTAGTGCCGCCATCTGTATGCAACTTTATTATATCTCATCACGAGTACCCTAGTAAACTACTGAATTATTACAACAATGGCAGACACAGCAGTCGCTTCCGAGGCACCAGCCCCCGCCACGCCGGCGAAGAAGCCCAAGGCCTCCGCGGCCGCCAAGAAACCTAAGGCGAAGCCCACCCACCCTAAGACATCCGAGATGGTCAACAGCGCGATCGGCGAGCTCAAGGAGCGCAGCGGATCATCCCTGAAGGCTATCAAGAAGTACATCGCCGGCGCTTACAACGTCGACGCGGAGAAGCTCGCGCCTTTCATCAGAAAGTACCTGAAGAGCGCCGTCGAATCCGGCGCCCTGATCCAGACCAAGGGCACCGGGGCGTCAGGCTCCTTCAAATTGGACTCGAAGGGCGCCAAATCCCACGCTTCCGGCAAGAAATCCTCCGGCGCCGCGTCGAAGGCCAAGGACTCCGCGTCCTCGCCTGCCAAGTCCAAAAAGGCCAGCGCCAGCGCCGCATCCGCCGCCGCCGCGAAGAGGAAGAAGGCCGCCGCCGCGGCGGCCGCCGCATCCCCGTCCAAGTCCAAGGCCGCCGGCAGGGCCGCGACCAAGGACAAGAAGGCGGCCGCCGCCAAGAGGAAGCCCGCCGCGGCAGCCTCCAGGAAGGCCGCCGCCTCCTCCCCGGCAAAGTCCAAATCCGCCGCCGCGCCGAAGGCCAAGAAGACCGCGAAGCCGCCAACCAAGAAGCCGAAGGCGCCCAAACCGAAGAAGGCCGCAGCGACGCCTAAATCCAAGGCCGCAGCTTCCAAGAAGGCAGCCGCCTCCAAGAAGTAGAGACGAGTATGTTGTGTGCATATCGCCCCCGCGACGCAAACGCAACGCGCGGTGTCGGTTCGTCCGCCCCGCCGCGCCGGCCGCGCCGCCGAGCGGCACGTACAGCAGCAGGCGGGATGGCAGGAGAATCGCACCCGCGTATCAAAATCAGCAAAAAACAGCCCTTTTCAGGGCTAACATACGTTTCAAAAATTACATTTCCTAACCTAACCTAACCTACCTACCTGTGGTGGTTGTGGTGTGGTGTGTGAAATAGGTAATTTGTTTCTCAACGGCTGCAAATTAGTCTTACTTAGATAATATTATAACGTTTTCCTATACCTACCTAACTTATATATTACAGCTTGGTGAAATAGGTAATTTGTTTCTCAACGGCTGCAAATTAGTCTTACTTAGATAATATTATAACGTTTTCCTATACCTACCTAACTTAGCGCACCTAGTAAGTAGTCACACACCGAATACCGTTCCTTAAAACATACAAATTACTCACCAGCGAGAGATGCTGCTTGCTGCTGATGCACTTAAAACACAACACACTCACTAATATCACACAATACGTTACGTTTACCTAACAACACAATCACACAAACGCGCGCGCGTAAAAGAAACAACAAAAAAAATATACTATCTGTGGATTTTTACACAAAATGCACGCAAAAATACGCGTAAATAATCAACCGCACCATTAGTTTAATAATATTAATAGTATATTCACTTTTCTCTTCATGCAAAATAACATAGCGCACGGGCCGACTGTTTTTTTTTTGTTTTTTCATAATGTCAAATAAAATCTAACCTAACCTAAAGTAGGTAGGTGTACATAACATAATAATTTTCTTAGTTTTCTTAGTCGATCCCCGACCGAAGGTGCACGCTCGCTCATCTCCCCCAGTGCCGTTGAGCGCGCGCGCTGTATATATAAAGCGCGAAACGGGGTGCTACGAAATTATTCGTTCTCAGGCAGGCTCGCAGTTAGCGCGCGTGCTCTTACTTTAAACTTTTTTGACCTGTTCGCGTTTTTAAACCCGAATCAATCAACATGTCCGGACGCGGCAAGGGCGGTAAAGTTAAGGGGAAGGCAAAGTCCCGTTCCAACCGTGCCGGACTACAGTTCCCCGTCGGTCGTATCCATCGTCTCCTGCGTCACGGCAACTACGCCGAGCGCGTCGGTGCCGGTGCCCCCGTGTACCTCGCCGCCGTGATGGAGTACCTGGCAGCTGAGGTTCTCGAGTTGGCCGGCAACGCCGCCAGGGACAACAAGAAGACTAGGATCATCCCGCGTCACCTCCAGCTCGCCATCAGGAACGACGAGGAGCTGAACAAGCTCCTGTCCGGCGTGACCATCGCACAGGGCGGCGTACTTCCCAACATCCAGGCGGTGCTGCTGCCTAAGAAGACCGAGAAGAAGGCATAAATAAGGCACACAAAACAACAGCCATCTATCTGTGTGCTGTGCATGTGATGTGATGCGATGTGCATAACAAAACGGCCCTTTTCAGGGCCACAATATGATTCTATTATTATATGATATTTATTATGTTGTACCACCTACCTACACAGTTACGAACGTATCGGCTGTGCGGGGTGCGACATGGTAATATCGTTTTGTTTCTTATCTGCTAAATAATGAATGTCATTTTTTATTCTCTAGAAATACAATTTTTAATGGTAATAATTAATCACGGAGGTTCGTGTAGTACCTATAGCCGCGACATTATACTCGTAACTACCTAGGTTTTTTTTTTTTTCATATTTCAATTGGTGTGGACTTTCGCGCCCGTAGTAAGTAAGATACAGTTTTGCTATTTCTATAAAACTTGGACTTGACATAGCACATTTAGATGTGTGTACTGCATTTTTGAATGGTGATTTGAATGAAAATATTTTTATGCAAATGCCTGAAGGGTTTAACTGTTCAGATTGAAAAAATTAAAAATATATTTATTTACTAATACAATTTTGTGCTTAATATTTGTCGTTAGTCTCCACACTAGGCACACTGCCTGTGTCGTGGAGACCTGAACTATAACCAGTTACAATATGAATAAGCCTTACATTATAAAAATGTGTAGATTGTAGATTCAGACAAAGTTATGAAATTCAAAAAAAAAAAAGGCTATTTATGGCATTATATTATGTCGACAGACTGCCATACATTTATTATCATAGACAATTACATAGAAATAGTTAACATAAACTAAACTAGATGTCACTACCAGTACACATTTTCATATATACAATTAATATAGAACTAATCCTACTACTATTATAAAGGCGAAAGTTTGTAAGTATGGATGTATGGATGTTTGTTACTCTTTCACGTAAAAACTACTGAACCGATTTAAATGAAATTTGGTACACAGAATCTCTAGAGCCTGAAAAATAACATAGGCTACTTTTTACCGCGGGAAAACGTCATTCCGCGGGAAAATCCATTATAACGCGGGCACAGCTAGTAAAAAATAAAAGCTAATTTCCAGCCACGTTAGAGCGTTATTACAATGATAGTCATATGGTGCATTATGCACACTGTACATGCATGCATACAGCAGATATTATAATTTATATTTAATCTTCTTATATATAAAAATGAATCGCAAAATGTGTTGGTAAGCGCATAACTCAACAACGCCTGAACCAATTTGGCCAAATCTTTTTTTTTAAAATGTTCGTTGAAGTTCAAAATTAGAATTATTGCTGGAAAAACCCTAAAATAGCCCTTTTCTTTTTCCCATACAAATGATTTGTAACTAAAACGTAGTCAATTTGAGCTTTATTGCTATGGTATAAAGTTCATATTAAATTACAAGCACTCACTGTTGTCTAAGCAATGTAGGTGTGTTCCTAACGTCAAAGATCATATCTATCAAAAGTATATAAAATTTTCATGTCACAATGTTAGTTACCGTACACAGTATATACAGTAGGTCTGGAGAATCAGCTACTATCAATTTTTCATTTTGCAAAACAACGTTTGCTGGGGTCAGCTAGTTATATATAAAATTGCGTACGTGTACGAAGCGCCGCGCCCGGCCGCATCCGATCCGAGCTAGCGCGACGCGAGCTCTGAATTGATCGAACGCGCCGCTGTTCGTTCGTTCAGCTGCGGACGGGGGACGCTCGCCCCTCTCGCACATTGTCGGCGCAACGATCCGCTTAATATATAACGTTGTGCGGAACGCAGCTGTGTTTTATTGACGCGCTAACGTTCAGTTAAGCTAGTTACTACTACTATACGCATACATCATGCCACCCAAGACGAGCGGTAAGGCCGCCAAGAAATCCGGCAAAGCCCAGAAGAACATCTCCAAGACCGACAAGAAAAAGAAGAAGCACAAGAGGAAGGAGAGCTACGCCATCTACATCTACAAGGTGCTCAAGCAGGTTCACCCCGACACCGGTATCTCCAGCAAGGCCATGTCCATCATGAACTCGTTCGTGAACGACATCTTCGAGCGCATCGCCGCCGAGGCGTCCCGCCTCGCGCACTACAACAAGCGCTCCACCATCACATCCAGGGAGGTGCAGACCTCCGTGAGGCTCCTGCTGCCCGGCGAGCTGGCCAAGCACGCCGTCAGTGAGGGCACCAAGGCTGTCACCAAGTACACCAGCTCCAAGTAAAAACACACAGCACGTGTGTTTTATTTACGCGGAAAACAAACGGCCCTTTTCAGGGCCACAAAATATTATCATGATTCTAAATAACAACAGACACATCGAAAACTGTTGTTTATGAATTGTTTCTTATGGTCTCAATTTATCTAAGTACACATTCAATTTTAATCATCCTACTTGTATAAATATATACTATTATAAAGGCGAAAGTGACGTGACTCCCTCAAAGAGATTAACATTCTAACTGTAATCTCACAGTACATTTTTGAGAACTTGATGTTCACCCACAAGAATAAGCACTTGTTTTTAAGAAAAAGTGACGTACATAGTATTAACACGAGAAGTAAGGAAAAATTACTAATTCCTACTTACAGACTAAAAAAAACTAGGCAAATCATTTATGGGTAACTCTGTACGTTTTTATAATAAGCTTCCTCATAATGTAACAGAGCTTCCTATTAGAAAATTTAAATCATTTATTAAGAGAAGTCTAATGAAAAAAGCGTATTACTCTATAAATGATTATATAAAGGATGATGCAGCTTGGATAGATGTTGCTTAGTTCCACAGTAACAGGCTCTAATAATTCTGGTTGACCAGGACTGATATGCTCATGTTATAATAGCTTCCTTATATGACAAACATTTTTTTTTTATTGTAAATGTTAAACTTATAATAGTTACCTATAAATAAGAACTCCAAAATTGTAATAACTACAAAATGGTAATAACTGATATAGCTGTGTTGTTCTATTCGCTTCTCAACTCAGTATAAAACATTGAAGCGAACTGTCAAGACAATGTTATTTCCTTGATATTTGTTATTTAAGCAATTTAGTTTTATTAATTTTAAGTTGACCTGGCTATGTGCTTCTAAGGAAATAAACGTTTTGACTTTGACTTTGAAAGTTTGTAAGTATGGATGTTTGTTACTCTTTCACGCGAAAACTACTGAACCGATTTAAATGAAATTTGGTACACAGAATCTCTAGAGCCTGAAAAATAACATAGGCTAGGGAAAATCCATTATAACGCGGGTAACACCGCGCGGCACAGCTTGTTCAAAATATTTCAAAAATTATTCTTTACCATACACACCTATTTATATTACCTTCGTATCGGTACGTTACACGTTAATTTTGATTATTAGTTACACTTTTTTTTTTTTTTTTTTACTCGTAGAGTAACGAATCAAAACACACACTCGGACACTGTCTGTATGTTAGGTATATTGTGAATACCTACATAAGGTTTTGCTACAGAAAACATAATTATATAATAAGTAAATCAACATAAAGAGATGAAAATTTAAAATAAAGAAAAGCATGAACTTTGTCTGAACAAGGTTTTTTTTTGTTTGTGGTTGGTAGGTTGGTTGAGCGATGGATATTATGATATTTTAATTTTTTTTAAAACTATAACTTCTTCAAATTCTCATAAAACTATGAGACACAAGAGCGAGACGGCATGCGTGCGCGCAAAACCCCGACCCACCGCGTGCCCCTCGTAAGCAAGCAAGCCGCGTGAAGCTATATATATACCGTACAAATAGGGCGATCGACGAATTATTCACCACAGTCGATCGCAACGTCACGTATCGTTCGCACGCATCGCAATAATGGCCCGTACCAAGCAGACAGCCCGCAAGTCCACCGGTGGTAAGGCGCCGCGCAAGCAGCTCGCCACAAAGGCGGCCCGCAAGAGCGCGCCCGCCACCGGAGGCGTGAAGAAGCCCCATCGCTACAGGCCCGGCACCGTAGCCCTCCGCGAGATCCGTCGCTACCAGAAGAGCACTGAGCTGCTGATCCGCAAGCTCCCCTTCCAGCGTCTGGTGCGTGAGATCGCGCAGGATTTCAAGACCGATCTCCGCTTCCAGAGCTCCGCCGTGATGGCCCTGCAGGAGGCGAGCGAGGCGTACCTGGTGGGTCTCTTCGAGGACACCAACCTGTGCGCGATCCACGCAAAGCGCGTCACCATTATGCCGAAGGACATCCAGCTGGCTCGCAGGATCAGAGGCGAACGCGCCTAAGCTTTCTTGCTTTTATTTAGTTCTATTCTATTTTTATCACGTTATCGTGTAGGTACATACGAAACGTGTTAGAAAGTAGAGCTAATAGAAGAAGGAGGAAAAAAAAAAAAAACGGCCCTTTTCAGGGCCACATATGATTCATGAAAAATATCGGTGTCTGTGCACCGCGGATTGTTTCTTGGGATTTTAATTTTTTTGTTATCCGTCTTGTCGTGTGTGTGTGTAAAAACATCATCCACCACTCACGGGGAATGAGCAAATTGTATTTTTAATTTTTTTTTATAAAATAGACCAGTACTTTTGTTATCATCAAAATATAGACAAATACTTTATTTTCAGTTTAACGAAACATACCTACGAGTACCCTAATTACCGCTAATCACATACCATAGCAAGATTAAAATATTTCGTTATGAATTCCATTTCAAATTTCAAATCGTGAAAATATAAAATTTCACTTAACTTGCCTAAATCAGACCACGCAAGAAACAGTTTATAATAAATAATAATTATCATTATTATTTAAAACTCGTAAAAGAATCATATGCGGCCCTGAAAAGGGCCTTTTTTTTTGCAAGAGACTAGAACTAGACTCCAGTCATTGCGTGTTTACTGCTACTACTATGTCGGCAGCAATAAATTAACCACCGAAACCGTACAGGGTGCGTCCCTGGCGTTTCAGAGCGTAGACTACGTCCATGGCGGTGACGGTCTTCCTCTTGGCGTGCTCGGTGTAGGTGACGGCGTCGCGGATCACGTTCTCTAGGAACACCTTGAGCACGCCGCGCGTCTCCTCGTAGATCAGACCGGAGATACGCTTCACGCCACCTCTGCGAGCCAGACGACGGATGGCGGGCTTGGTGATACCCTGGATGTTATCACGGAGCACCTTCCTGTGGCGCTTGGCTCCTCCCTTTCCCAGACCTTTGCCTCCCTTACCGCGACCGGTCATTTTCAATGAATGAATATAACACAACACACACGCGTTAACGAACGAACGACGACAGCGTAAATGGCGCCGTACGTACCAAAAACCCCCTATATTTATAGAAGAGAATCGTTGTAACACCCGCCCGCTTCCCCTCGCAGCTTGCCTGCCTGCTGACTGCGTGTATGCTGTGTACTGTGGTTCGCTTGCGTGCGCGGCGAGACGAATGAGAGAAATGAGATGATTTTGCAAAATAATCATATATTTTCATATATTATACCTATTATTTCCTCCTATTAAAAAAATACCCAGTCATTTTAATAATATTATTATCATATTCTTTAAAACACAACAAGTACGTACGTACACGTAAGTAAGCGTTAGGTAAGTTAAGTATATTATAGCTAATATCGCATGAAATTAATTTGTTTATTAAGTAAAAGTGCGTAAAAAAAAAATATTTAAATAATAAATAGGCAAATGAAGTAATGAGGAACGCGCGCGCGGCGCGCGTCTCCCTTACCGACTTGTACCACGTACACGTACGTGTACGAACGGAGAGGTGCAGGAGTGAGTGCTTTCTGATGTGTTTGCACGCTTTATTTCGTAATAATATCATATAATTTTTATTTAAAAACAATTATTTCGCTGTCACGCTTGAATATTGTGAGAATTATAGCAGATTGAGTTCGTTCTAGAGCTGTGGAAACTAGCGGAATCGCGGCATTGTGTTTTACGTGTGTTCGGATACAGGTTGCTTTAAGTTCTTAAACGTTTGGTATTATGTATGAGATTGTGTTAGAATTTGACATTGATATGTTTGCGTTTTAACTGTGGAGAGTTATTTGTGAATTAAGATGTTTTAATATGTTAAAAATCGATTATAAACACGAGGTGAGCAATCGAAGGTGGATGTGTGCTGGTTAAAATGTTTATAACCGGTGTTATATTGAACGTATAGTTGTTTTGATGATTTCACTCAACGATCAGGTTCAAAATGAACAGGTTAACGGTCGCAGTGAGCGTCGAACAGTATGCTAATCTGTATAAAATCAATTTTAATTAGAATGATGTTAGTGAAAAATGTTAACCGCTCGTACGTGAAACTCTCCGTCGACACAGCCGCTCTCCATACGGTATAGCTTCGTCGGCCGCTCACTAGTGCCGCCATCTGTATGCAACTTTATTATATCTCATCACGAGTACCCTAGTAAACTACTGAATTATTACAACAATGGCAGACACAGCAGTCGCTTCCGAGGCACCAGCCCCCGCCACGCCGGCGAAGAAGCCCAAGGCCTCCGCGGCCGCCAAGAAACCTAAGGCGAAGCCCACCCACCCTAAGACATCCGAGATGGTCAACAGCGCGATCGGCGAGCTCAAGGAGCGCAGCGGATCATCCCTGAAGGCTATCAAGAAGTACATCGCCGGCGCTTACAACGTCGACGCGGAGAAGCTCGCGCCTTTCATCAGAAAGTACCTGAAGAGCGCCGTCGAATCCGGCGCCCTGATCCAGACCAAGGGCACCGGGGCGTCAGGCTCCTTCAAATTGGACTCGAAGGGCGCCAAATCCCACGCTTCCGGCAAGAAATCCTCCGGCGCCGCGTCGAAGGCCAAGGACTCCGCGTCCTCGCCTGCCAAGTCCAAAAAGGCCAGCGCCAGCGCCGCATCCGCCGCCGCCGCGAAGAGGAAGAAGGCCGCCGCCGCGGCGGCCGCCGCATCCCCGTCCAAGTCCAAGGCCGCCGGCAGGGCCGCGACCAAGGACAAGAAGGCGGCCGCCGCCAAGAGGAAGCCCGCCGCGGCAGCCTCCAGGAAGGCCGCCGCCTCCTCCCCGGCAAAGTCCAAATCCGCCGCCGCGCCGAAGGCCAAGAAGACCGCGAAGCCGCCAACCAAGAAGCCGAAGGCGCCCAAACCGAAGAAGGCCGCAGCGACGCCTAAATCCAAGGCCGCAGCTTCCAAGAAGGCAGCCGCCTCCAAGAAGTAGAGACGAGTATGTTGTGTGCATATCGCCCCCGCGACGCAAACGCAACGCGCGGTGTCGGTTCGTCCGCCCCGCCGCGCCGGCCGCGCCGCCGAGCGGCACGTACAGCAGCAGGCGGGATGGCAGGAGAATCGCACCCGCGTATCAAAATCAGCAAAAAACAGCCCTTTTCAGGGCTAACATACGTTTCAAAAATTACATTTCCTAACCTAACCTAACCTACCTACCTGTGGTGGTTGTGGTGTGGTGTGTGAAATAGGTAATTTGTTTCTCAACGGCTGCAAATTAGTCTTACTTAGATAATATTATAACGTTTTCCTATACCTACCTAACTTATATATTACAGCTTGGTGAAATAGGTAATTTGTTTCTCAACGGCTGCAAATTAGTCTTACTTAGATAATATTATAACGTTTTCCTATACCTACCTAACTTAGCGCACCTAGTAAGTAGTCACACACCGAATACCGTTCCTTAAAACATACAAATTACTCACCAGCGAGAGATGCTGCTTGCTGCTGATGCACTTAAAACACAACACACTCACTAATATCACACAATACGTTACGTTTACCTAACAACACAATCACACAAACGCGCGCGCGTAAAAGAAACAACAAAAAAAATATACTATCTGTGGATTTTTACACAAAATGCACGCAAAAATACGCGTAAATAATCAACCGCACCATTAGTTTAATAATATTAATAGTATATTCACTTTTCTCTTCATGCAAAATAACATAGCGCACGGGCCGACTGTTTTTTTTTTTGTTTTTTCATAATGTCAAATAAAATCTAACCTAACCTAAAGTAGGTAGGTGTACATAACATAATAATTTTCTTAGTTTTCTTAGTCGATCCCCGACCGAAGGTGCACGCTCGCTCATCTCCCCCAGTGCCGTTGAGCGCGCGCGCTGTATATATAAAGCGCGAAACGGGGTGCTACGAAATTATTCGTTCTCAGGCAGGCTCGCAGTTAGCGCGCGTGCTCTTACTTTAAACTTTTTTGACCTGTTCGCGTTTTTAAACCCGAATCAATCAACATGTCCGGACGCGGCAAGGGCGGTAAAGTTAAGGGGAAGGCAAAGTCCCGTTCCAACCGTGCCGGACTACAGTTCCCCGTCGGTCGTATCCATCGTCTCCTGCGTCACGGCAACTACGCCGAGCGCGTCGGTGCCGGTGCCCCCGTGTACCTCGCCGCCGTGATGGAGTACCTGGCAGCTGAGGTTCTCGAGTTGGCCGGCAACGCCGCCAGGGACAACAAGAAGACTAGGATCATCCCGCGTCACCTCCAGCTCGCCATCAGGAACGACGAGGAGCTGAACAAGCTCCTGTCCGGCGTGACCATCGCACAGGGCGGCGTACTTCCCAACATCCAGGCGGTGCTGCTGCCTAAGAAGACCGAGAAGAAGGCATAAATAAGGCACACAAAACAACAGCCATCTATCTGTGTGCTGTGCATGTGATGTGATGCGATGTGCATAACAAAACGGCCCTTTTCAGGGCCACAATATGATTCTATTATTATATGATATTTATTATGTTGTACCACCTACCTACACAGTTACGAACGTATCGGCTGTGCGGGGTGCGACATGGTAATATCGTTTTGTTTCTTATCTGCTAAATAATGAATGTCATTTTTTATTCTCTAGAAATACAATTTTTAATGGTAATAATTAATCACGGAGGTTCGTGTAGTACCTATAGCCGCGACATTATACTCGTAACTACCTAGGTTTTTTTTTTTTTCATATTTCAATTGGTGTGGACTTTCGCGCCCGTAGTAAGTAAGATACAGTTTTGCTATTTCTATAAAACTTGGACTTGACATAGCACATTTAGATGTGTGTACTGCATTTTTGAATGGTGATTTGAATGAAAATATTTTTATGCAAATGCCTGAAGGGTTTAACTGTTCAGATTGAAAAAATTAAAAATATATTTATTTACTAATACAATTTTGTGCTTAATATTTGTCGTTAGTCTCCACACTAGGCACACTGCCTGTGTCGTGGAGACCTGAACTATAACCAGTTACAATATGAATAAGCCTTACATTATAAAAATGTGTAGATTGTAGATTCAGACAAAGTTATGAAATTCAAAAAAAAAAAAGGCTATTTATGGCATTATATTATGTCGACAGACTGCCATACATTTATTATCATAGACAATTACATAGAAATAGTTAACATAAACTAAACTAGATGTCACTACCAGTACACATTTTCATATATACAATTAATATAGAACTAATCCTACTACTATTATAAAGGCGAAAGTTTGTAAGTATGGATGTATGGATGTTTGTTACTCTTTCACGTAAAAACTACTGAACCGATTTAAATGAAATTTGGTACACAGAATCTCTAGAGCCTGAAAAATAACATAGGCTACTTTTTACCGCGGGAAAACGTCATTCCGCGGGAAAATCCATTATAACGCGGGCACAGCTAGTAAAAAATAAAAGCTAATTTCCAGCCACGTTAGAGCGTTATTACAATGATAGTCATATGGTGCATTATGCACACTGTACATGCATGCATACAGCAGATATTATAATTTATATTTAATCTTCTTATATATAAAAATGAATCGCAAAATGTGTTGGTAAGCGCATAACTCAACAACGCCTGAACCAATTTGGCCAAATCTTTTTTTTTAAAATGTTCGTTGAAGTTCAAAATTAGAATTATTGCTGGAAAAACCCTAAAATAGCCCTTTTCTTTTTCCCATACAAATGATTTGTAACTAAAACGTAGTCAATTTGAGCTTTATTGCTATGGTATAAAGTTCATATTAAATTACAAGCACTCACTGTTGTCTAAGCAATGTAGGTGTGTTCCTAACGTCAAAGATCATATCTATCAAAAGTATATAAAATTTTCATGTCACAATGTTAGTTACCGTACACAGTATAACAGTAGGTCTGGAGAATCAGCTACTATCAATTTTTCATTTTGCAAAACAACGTTTGCTGGGGTCAGCTAGTTATATATAAAATTGCGTACGTGTACGAAGCGCCGCGCCCGGCCGCATCCGATCCGAGCTAGCGCGACGCGAGCTCTGAATTGATCGAACGCGCCGCTGTTCGTTCGTTCAGCTGCGGACGGGGGACGCTCGCCCCTCTCGCACATTGTCGGCGCAACGATCCGCTTAATATATAACGTTGTGCGGAACGCAGCTGTGTTTTATTGACGCGCTAACGTTCAGTTAAGCTAGTTACTACTACTATACGCATACATCATGCCACCCAAGACGAGCGGTAAGGCCGCCAAGAAATCCGGCAAAGCCCAGAAGAACATCTCCAAGACCGACAAGAAAAAGAAGAAGCACAAGAGGAAGGAGAGCTACGCCATCTACATCTACAAGGTGCTCAAGCAGGTTCACCCCGACACCGGTATCTCCAGCAAGGCCATGTCCATCATGAACTCGTTCGTGAACGACATCTTCGAGCGCATCGCCGCCGAGGCGTCCCGCCTCGCGCACTACAACAAGCGCTCCACCATCACATCCAGGGAGGTGCAGACCTCCGTGAGGCTCCTGCTGCCCGGCGAGCTGGCCAAGCACGCCGTCAGTGAGGGCACCAAGGCTGTCACCAAGTACACCAGCTCCAAGTAAAAACACACAGCACGTGTGTTTTATTTACGCGGAAAACAAACGGCCCTTTTCAGGGCCACAAAATATTATCATGATTCTAAATAACAACAGACACATCGAAAACTGTTGTTTATGAATTGTTTCTTATGGTCTCAATTTATCTAAGTACACATTCAATTTTAATCATCCTACTTGTATAAATATATACTATTATAAAGGCGAAAGTGACGTGACTCCCTCAAAGAGATTAACATTCTAACTGTAATCTCACAGTACATTTTTGAGAACTTGATGTTCACCCACAAGAATAAGCACTTGTTTTTAAGAAAAAGTGACGTACATAGTATTAACACGAGAAGTAAGGAAAAATTACTAATTCCTACTTACAGACTAAAAAAAACTAGGCAAATCATTTATGGGTAACTCTGTACGTTTTTATAATAAGCTTCCTCATAATGTAACAGAGCTTCCTATTAGAAAATTTAAATCATTTATTAAGAGAAGTCTAATGAAAAAAGCGTATTACTCTATAAATGATTATATAAAGGATGATGCAGCTTGGATAGATGTTGCTTAGTTCCACAGTAACAGGCTCTAATAATTCTGGTTGACCAGGACTGATATGCTCATGTTATAATAGCTTCCTTATATGACAAACATTTTTTTTTTATTGTAAATGTTAAACTTATAATAGTTACCTATAAATAAGAACTCCAAAATTGTAATAACTACAAAATGGTAATAACTGATATAGCTGTGTTGTTCTATTCGCTTCTCAACTCAGTATAAAACATTGAAGCGAACTGTCAAGACAATGTTATTTCCTTGATATTTGTTATTTAAGCAATTTAGTTTTATTAATTTTAAGTTGACCTGGCTATGTGCTTCTAAGGAAATAAACGTTTTGACTTTGACTTTGAAAGTTTGTAAGTATGGATGTTTGTTACTCTTTCACGCGAAAACTACTGAACCGATTTAAATGAAATTTGGTACACAGAATCTCTAGAGCCTGAAAAATAACATAGGCTAGGGAAAATCCATTATAACGCGGGTAACACCGCGCGGCACAGCTTGTTCAAAATATTTCAAAAATTATTCTTTACCATACACACCTATTTATATTACCTTCGTATCGGTACGTTACACGTTAATTTTGATTATTAGTTACACTTTTTTTTTTTTTTTTTTACTCGTAGAGTAACGAATCAAAACACACACTCGGACACTGTCTGTATGTTAGGTATATTGTGAATACCTACATAAGGTTTTGCTACAGAAAACATAATTATATAATAAGTAAATCAACATAAAGAGATGAAAATTTAAAATAAAGAAAAGCATGAACTTTGTCTGAACAAGGTTTTTTTTTGTTTGTGGTTGGTAGGTTGGTTGAGCGATGGATATTATGATATTTTAATTTTTTTTAAAACTATAACTTCTTCAAATTCTCATAAAACTATGAGACACAAGAGCGAGACGGCATGCGTGCGCGCAAAACCCCGACCCACCGCGTGCCCCTCGTAAGCAAGCAAGCCGCGTGAAGCTATATATATACCGTACAAATAGGGCGATCGACGAATTATTCACCACAGTCGATCGCAACGTCACGTATCGTTCGCACGCATCGCAATAATGGCCCGTACCAAGCAGACAGCCCGCAAGTCCACCGGTGGTAAGGCGCCGCGCAAGCAGCTCGCCACAAAGGCGGCCCGCAAGAGCGCGCCCGCCACCGGAGGCGTGAAGAAGCCCCATCGCTACAGGCCCGGCACCGTAGCCCTCCGCGAGATCCGTCGCTACCAGAAGAGCACTGAGCTGCTGATCCGCAAGCTCCCCTTCCAGCGTCTGGTGCGTGAGATCGCGCAGGATTTCAAGACCGATCTCCGCTTCCAGAGCTCCGCCGTGATGGCCCTGCAGGAGGCGAGCGAGGCGTACCTGGTGGGTCTCTTCGAGGACACCAACCTGTGCGCGATCCACGCAAAGCGCGTCACCATTATGCCGAAGGACATCCAGCTGGCTCGCAGGATCAGAGGCGAACGCGCCTAAGCTTTCTTGCTTTTATTTAGTTCTATTCTATTTTTATCACGTTATCGTGTAGGTACATACGAAACGTGTTAGAAAGTAGAGCTAATAGAAGAAGGAGGAAAAAAAAAAAAAACGGCCCTTTTCAGGGCCACATATGATTCATGAAAAATATCGGTGTCTGTGCACCGCGGATTGTTTCTTGGGATTTTAATTTTTTTGTTATCCGTCTTGTCGTGTGTGTGTGTAAAAACATCATCCACCACTCACGGGGAATGAGCAAATTGTATTTTTAATTTTTTTTTATAAAATAGACCAGTACTTTTGTTATCATCAAAATATAGACAAATACTTTATTTTCAGTTTAACGAAACATACCTACGAGTACCCTAATTACCGCTAATCACATACCATAGCAAGATTAAAATATTTCGTTATGAATTCCATTTCAAATTTCAAATCGTGAAAATATAAAATTTCACTTAACTTGCCTAAATCAGACCACGCAAGAAACAGTTTATAATAAATAATAATTATCATTATTATTTAAAACTCGTAAAAGAATCATATGCGGCCCTGAAAAGGGCCTTTTTTTTTGCAAGAGACTAGAACTAGACTCCAGTCATTGCGTGTTTACTGCTACTACTATGTCGGCAGCAATAAATTAACCACCGAAACCGTACAGGGTGCGTCCCTGGCGTTTCAGAGCGTAGACTACGTCCATGGCGGTGACGGTCTTCCTCTTGGCGTGCTCGGTGTAGGTGACGGCGTCGCGGATCACGTTCTCTAGGAACACCTTGAGCACGCCGCGCGTCTCCTCGTAGATCAGACCGGAGATACGCTTCACGCCACCTCTGCGAGCCAGACGACGGATGGCGGGCTTGGTGATACCCTGGATGTTATCACGGAGCACCTTCCTGTGGCGCTTGGCTCCTCCCTTTCCCAGACCTTTGCCTCCCTTACCGCGACCGGTCATTTTCAATGAATGAATATAACACAACACACACGCGTTAACGAACGAACGACGACAGCGTAAATGGCGCCGTACGTTTTTTTTTTTTTTTTTTCGAATGGACATTTTTATGCTGTTGACCGCAGATGGCCATGACAGCGTTACCGGACTGTGGCGGACGCAGAGGGCGTCTCAACCAAGGCGGCGTCCTAACCGAACCCGACGCGTTAGCATCGGTGTTCCGTTAGGGCGGCGCCCCAAAAGTTAGGTTGGGGCAACACGCACAAGGGCTCCACTTAGGAACGGACCTCGGCTTGGGCTGTTGCCAGTATATAAGAGGACTATGGATTATTACGCCCGGGTGTAAAATTACACCTGCGGGCGGAAATAGGGATTCTTCGGCCCCGCCGGCGGGTCCGGTTTTTAGTTTGTATGTTATTTTCTAAATCGGGACTGGGGGATGCTAACTCCGGGTTAGCGGCTGAGATGGGGTCTAGCGGGTCACCGAGAACGTGTCTCGGTCGACGGAGGAGAGGGTCACCGAGAACGTGTCTCGGGCGCCGTACGTACCAAAAACCCCCTATATTTATAGAAGAGAATCGTTGTAACACCCGCCCGCTTCCCCTCGCAGCTTGCCTGCCTGCTGACTGCGTGTATGCTGTGTACTGTGGTTCGCTTGCGTGCGCGGCGAGACGAATGAGAGAAATGAGATGATTTTGCAAAATAATCATATATTTTCATATATTATACCTATTATTTCCTCCTATTAAAAAAATACCCAGTCATTTTAATAATATTATTATCATATTCTTTAAAACACAACAAGTACGTACGTACACGTAAGTAAGCGTTAGGTAAGTTAAGTATATTATAGCTAATATCGCATGAAATTAATTTGTTTATTAAGTAAAAGTGCGTAAAAAAAAAATATTTAAATAATAAATAGGCAAATGAAGTAATGAGGAACGCGCGCGCGGCGCGCGTCTCCCTTACCGACTTGTACCACGTACACGTACGTGTACGAACGGAGAGGTGCAGGAGTGAGTGCTTTCTGATGTGTTTGCACGCTTTATTTCGTAATAATATCATATAATTTTTATTTAAAAACAATTATGTCGCTGTCACGCTTGAATATTGTGAGAATTATAGCAGATTGAGTTCGTTCTAGAGCTGTGGAAACTAGCGGAATCGCGGCATTGTGTTTTACGTGTGTTCGGATACAGGTTGCTTTAAGTTCTTAAACGTTTGGTATTATGTATGAGATTGTGTTAGAATTTGACATTGATATGTTTGCGTTTTAACTGTGGAGAGTTATTTGTGAATTAAGATGTTTTAATATGTTAAAAATCGATTATAAACACGAGGTGAGCAATCGAAGGTGGATGTGTGCTGGTTAAAATGTTTATAACCGGTGTTATATTGAACGTATAGTTGTTTTGATGATTTCACTCAACGATCAGGTTCAAAATGAACAGGTTAACGGTCGCAGTGAGCGTCGAACAGTATGCTAATCTGTATAAAATCAATTTTAATTAGAATGATGTTAGTGAAAAATGTTAACCGCTCGTACGTGAAACTCTCCGTCGACACAGCCGCTCTCCATACGGTATAGCTTCGTCGGCCGCTCACTAGTGCCGCCATCTGTATGCAACTTTATTATATCTCATCACGAGTACCCTAGTAAACTACTGAATTATTACAACAATGGCAGACACAGCAGTCGCTTCCGAGGCACCAGCCCCCGCCACGCCGGCGAAGAAGCCCAAGGCCTCCGCGGCCGCCAAGAAACCTAAGGCGAAGCCCACCCACCCTAAGACATCCGAGATGGTCAACAGCGCGATCGGCGAGCTCAAGGAGCGCAGCGGATCATCCCTGAAGGCTATCAAGAAGTACATCGCCGGCGCTTACAACGTCGACGCGGAGAAGCTCGCGCCTTTCATCAGAAAGTACCTGAAGAGCGCCGTCGAATCCGGCGCCCTGATCCAGACCAAGGGCACCGGGGCGTCAGGCTCCTTCAAATTGGACTCGAAGGGCGCCAAATCCCACGCTTCCGGCAAGAAATCCTCCGGCGCCGCGTCGAAGGCCAAGGACTCCGCGTCCTCGCCTGCCAAGTCCAAAAAGGCCAGCGCCAGCGCCGCATCCGCCGCCGCCGCGAAGAGGAAGAAGGCCGCCGCCGCGGCGGCCGCCGCATCCCCGTCCAAGTCCAAGGCCGCCGGCAGGGCCGCGACCAAGGACAAGAAGGCGGCCGCCGCCAAGAGGAAGCCCGCCGCGGCAGCCTCCAGGAAGGCCGCCGCCTCCTCCCCGGCAAAGTCCAAATCCGCCGCCGCGCCGAAGGCCAAGAAGACCGCGAAGCCGCCAACCAAGAAGCCGAAGGCGCCCAAACCGAAGAAGGCCGCAGCGACGCCTAAATCCAAGGCCGCAGCTTCCAAGAAGGCAGCCGCCTCCAAGAAGTAGAGACGAGTATGTTGTGTGCATATCGCCCCCGCGACGCAAACGCAACGCGCGGTGTCGGTTCGTCCGCCCCGCCGCGCCGGCCGCGCCGCCGAGCGGCACGTACAGCAGCAGGCGGGATGGCAGGAGAATCGCACCCGCGTATCAAAATCAGCAAAAAACAGCCCTTTTCAGGGCTAACATACGTTTCAAAAATTACATTTCCTAACCTAACCTAACCTACCTACCTGTGGTGGTTGTGGTGTGGTGTGTGAAATAGGTAATTTGTTTCTCAACGGCTGCAAATTAGTCTTACTTAGATAATATTATAACGTTTTCCTATACCTACCTAACTTATATATTACAGCTTGGTGAAATAGGTAATTTGTTTCTCAACGGCTGCAAATTAGTCTTACTTAGATAATATTATAACGTTTTCCTATACCTACCTAACTTAGCGCACCTAGTAAGTAGTCACACACCGAATACCGTTCCTTAAAACATACAAATTACTCACCAGCGAGAGATGCTGCTTGCTGCTGATGCACTTAAAACACAACACACTCACTAATATCACACAATACGTTACGTTTACCTAACAACACAATCACACAAACGCGCGCGCGTAAAAGAAACAACAAAAAAAATATACTATCTGTGGATTTTTACACAAAATGCACGCAAAAATACGCGTAAATAATCAACCGCACCATTAGTTTAATAATATTAATAGTATATTCACTTTTCTCTTCATGCAAAATAACATAGCGCACGGGCCGACTGTTTTTTTTTTGTTTTTTCATAATGTCAAATAAAATCTAACCTAACCTAAAGTAGGTAGGTGTACATAACATAATAATTTTCTTAGTTTTCTTAGTCGATCCCCGACCGAAGGTGCACGCTCGCTCATCTCCCCCAGTGCCGTTGAGCGCGCGCGCTGTATATATAAAGCGCGAAACGGGGTGCTACGAAATTATTCGTTCTCAGGCAGGCTCGCAGTTAGCGCGCGTGCTCTTACTTTAAACTTTTTTGACCTGTTCGCGTTTTTAAACCCGAATCAATCAACATGTCCGGACGCGGCAAGGGCGGTAAAGTTAAGGGGAAGGCAAAGTCCCGTTCCAACCGTGCCGGACTACAGTTCCCCGTCGGTCGTATCCATCGTCTCCTGCGTCACGGCAACTACGCCGAGCGCGTCGGTGCCGGTGCCCCCGTGTACCTCGCCGCCGTGATGGAGTACCTGGCAGCTGAGGTTCTCGAGTTGGCCGGCAACGCCGCCAGGGACAACAAGAAGACTAGGATCATCCCGCGTCACCTCCAGCTCGCCATCAGGAACGACGAGGAGCTGAACAAGCTCCTGTCCGGCGTGACCATCGCACAGGGCGGCGTACTTCCCAACATCCAGGCGGTGCTGCTGCCTAAGAAGACCGAGAAGAAGGCATAAATAAGGCACACAAAACAACAGCCATCTATCTGTGTGCTGTGCATGTGATGTGATGCGATGTGCATAACAAAACGGCCCTTTTCAGGGCCACAATATGATTCTATTATTATATGATATTTATTATGTTGTACCACCTACCTACACAGTTACGAACGTATCGGCTGTGCGGGGTGCGACATGGTAATATCGTTTTGTTTCTTATCTGCTAAATAATGAATGTCATTTTTTATTCTCTAGAAATACAATTTTTAATGGTAATAATTAATCACGGAGGTTCGTGTAGTACCTATAGCCGCGACATTATACTCGTAACTACCTAGGTTTTTTTTTTTTTCATATTTCAATTGGTGTGGACTTTCGCGCCCGTAGTAAGTAAGATACAGTTTTGCTATTTCTATAAAACTTGGACTTGACATAGCACATTTAGATGTGTGTACTGCATTTTTGAATGGTGATTTGAATGAAAATATTTTTATGCAAATGCCTGAAGGGTTTAACTGTTCAGATTGAAAAAATTAAAAATATATTTATTTACTAATACAATTTTGTGCTTAATATTTGTCGTTAGTCTCCACACTAGGCACACTGCCTGTGTCGTGGAGACCTGAACTATAACCAGTTACAATATGAATAAGCCTTACATTATAAAAATGTGTAGATTGTAGATTCAGACAAAGTTATGAAATTCAAAAAAAAAAAAGGCTATTTATGGCATTATATTATGTCGACAGACTGCCATACATTTATTATCATAGACAATTACATAGAAATAGTTAACATAAACTAAACTAGATGTCACTACCAGTACACATTTTCATATATACAATTAATATAGAACTAATCCTACTACTATTATAAAGGCGAAAGTTTGTAAGTATGGATGTATGGATGTTTGTTACTCTTTCACGTAAAAACTACTGAACCGATTTAAATGAAATTTGGTACACAGAATCTCTAGAGCCTGAAAAATAACATAGGCTACTTTTTACCGCGGGAAAACGTCATTCCGCGGGAAAATCCATTATAACGCGGGCACAGCTAGTAAAAAATAAAAGCTAATTTCCAGCCACGTTAGAGCGTTATTACAATGATAGTCATATGGTGCATTATGCACACTGTACATGCATGCATACAGCAGATATTATAATTTATATTTAATCTTCTTATATATAAAAATGAATCGCAAAATGTGTTGGTAAGCGCATAACTCAACAACGCCTGAACCAATTTGGCCAAATCTTTTTTTTTAAAATGTTCGTTGAAGTTCAAAATTAGAATTATTGCTGGAAAAACCCTAAAATAGCCCTTTTCTTTTTCCCATACAAATGATTTGTAACTAAAACGTAGTCAATTTGAGCTTTATTGCTATGGTATAAAGTTCATATTAAATTACAAGCACTCACTGTTGTCTAAGCAATGTAGGTGTGTTCCTAACGTCAAAGATCATATCTATCAAAAGTATATAAAATTTTCATGTCACAATGTTAGTTACCGTACACAGTATATACAGTAGGTCTGGAGAATCAGCTACTATCAATTTTTCATTTTGCAAAACAACGTTTGCTGGGGTCAGCTAGTTATATATAAAATTGCGTACGTGTACGAAGCGCCGCGCCCGGCCGCATCCGATCCGAGCTAGCGCGACGCGAGCTCTGAATTGATCGAACGCGCCGCTGTTCGTTCGTTCAGCTGCGGACGGGGGACGCTCGCCCCTCTCGCACATTGTCGGCGCAACGATCCGCTTAATATATAACGTTGTGCGGAACGCAGCTGTGTTTTATTGACGCGCTAACGTTCAGTTAAGCTAGTTACTACTACTATACGCATACATCATGCCACCCAAGACGAGCGGTAAGGCCGCCAAGAAATCCGGCAAAGCCCAGAAGAACATCTCCAAGACCGACAAGAAAAAGAAGAAGCACAAGAGGAAGGAGAGCTACGCCATCTACATCTACAAGGTGCTCAAGCAGGTTCACCCCGACACCGGTATCTCCAGCAAGGCCATGTCCATCATGAACTCGTTCGTGAACGACATCTTCGAGCGCATCGCCGCCGAGGCGTCCCGCCTCGCGCACTACAACAAGCGCTCCACCATCACATCCAGGGAGGTGCAGACCTCCGTGAGGCTCCTGCTGCCCGGCGAGCTGGCCAAGCACGCCGTCAGTGAGGGCACCAAGGCTGTCACCAAGTACACCAGCTCCAAGTAAAAACACACAGCACGTGTGTTTTATTTACGCGGAAAACAAACGGCCCTTTTCAGGGCCACAAAATATTATCATGATTCTAAATAACAACAGACACATCGAAAACTGTTGTTTATGAATTGTTTCTTATGGTCTCAATTTATCTAAGTACACATTCAATTTTAATCATCCTACTTGTATAAATATATACTATTATAAAGGCGAAAGTGACGTGACTCCCTCAAAGAGATTAACATTCTAACTGTAATCTCACAGTACATTTTTGAGAACTTGATGTTCACCCACAAGAATAAGCACTTGTTTTTAAGAAAAAGTGACGTACATAGTATTAACACGAGAAGTAAGGAAAAATTACTAATTCCTACTTACAGACTAAAAAAAACTAGGCAAATCATTTATGGGTAACTCTGTACGTTTTTATAATAAGCTTCCTCATAATGTAACAGAGCTTCCTATTAGAAAATTTAAATCATTTATTAAGAGAAGTCTAATGAAAAAAGCGTATTACTCTATAAATGATTATATAAAGGATGATGCAGCTTGGATAGATGTTGCTTAGTTCCACAGTAACAGGCTCTAATAATTCTGGTTGACCAGGACTGATATGCTCATGTTATAATAGCTTCCTTATATGACAAACATTTTTTTTTTATTGTAAATGTTAAACTTATAATAGTTACCTATAAATAAGAACTCCAAAATTGTAATAACTACAAAATGGTAATAACTGATATAGCTGTGTTGTTCTATTCGCTTCTCAACTCAGTATAAAACATTGAAGCGAACTGTCAAGACAATGTTATTTCCTTGATATTTGTTATTTAAGCAATTTAGTTTTATTAATTTTAAGTTGACCTGGCTATGTGCTTCTAAGGAAATAAACGTTTTGACTTTGACTTTGAAAGTTTGTAAGTATGGATGTTTGTTACTCTTTCACGCGAAAACTACTGAACCGATTTAAATGAAATTTGGTACACAGAATCTCTAGAGCCTGAAAAATAACATAGGCTAGGGAAAATCCATTATAACGCGGGTAACACCGCGCGGCACAGCTTGTTCAAAATATTTCAAAAATTATTCTTTACCATACACACCTATTTATATTACCTTCGTATCGGTACGTTACACGTTAATTTTGATTATTAGTTACACTTTTTTTTTTTTTTTTTTACTCGTAGAGTAACGAATCAAAACACACACTCGGACACTGTCTGTATGTTAGGTATATTGTGAATACCTACATAAGGTTTTGCTACAGAAAACATAATTATATAATAAGTAAATCAACATAAAGAGATGAAAATTTAAAATAAAGAAAAGCATGAACTTTGTCTGAACAAGGTTTTTTTTTGTTTGTGGTTGGTAGGTTGGTTGAGCGATGGATATTATGATATTTTAATTTTTTTTAAAACTATAACTTCTTCAAATTCTCATAAAACTATGAGACACAAGAGCGAGACGGCATGCGTGCGCGCAAAACCCCGACCCACCGCGTGCCCCTCGTAAGCAAGCAAGCCGCGTGAAGCTATATATATACCGTACAAATAGGGCGATCGACGAGGACAGCCGTAAACTCTCGTCGCGTACGGACCTCTCGCTCAAGTCGCTCGTAGTAAATCATCGTGAATTTCTTGGGAAATTTTACGTGATTACGCCCGAAGCTCCGAGCTTCGGCGGGGATAGTTCGCGCTCGCGGAATACCGGGAGGATCGGTATGCAAATACCGATCCGTCCATAGGTCGCGCTTCGGTAGTGTAGTGAAAAATGCATCCCCAAAGGAGCCCGACTCCGGGTTCCTCAAAAGGCCCTTCTCAGGGCCAGACATCGCAACCACGTCGCCATGACGAAGAAATGGATCAGGGAATCTTCGCCAGAGACTCCCCCGAATCCCCACCATCAACGCCGCAGACATCAAATGCATTCCTGGCATTGTCCCCGAAAGGTGAATACAAGCGTGATCTAATCACACTTGCCTCCATCATGAAGATGGGGGCCCTTTCGGTCGACATGACCAAGTGGATGGCAATGTTTCTGCGGCTGAAACAAGCTGAAATGGAGGGCACCGAGCTGTCAATAGATGACATCACCACCTTGGAATTCGCTCAAAAGGCGATAATATCTTTGCCGCCGGCCAATGACGCAACCCTGCAGCGCCTCATAGATGCCCCCCCTACCCCGCGCCGTCCCGCAGGAGAGGAAGAACCAAGGAAGAGACTCCGTTCCCGCTCCCTGTCGCCGTGCTCGCCGAGACAGGAGAAGCAGACGCGGAGGGACAGCCCATCGCCGCCGCAACCACCACCACCAACCCAGGTTAGAACCTCGGTGCCGAAACCCGCCCAGCCTCCGCTACCGCAAAGACAAGCAGGTAAGCACTTTGCAAATAGAATGCATCCACAGGCGCCTCCTGCGAAAGCATCGTTCGCCCAAACGGCAGCCGGGCCCAGCAAAACTGCCAAAAAGTCGACGCTCGCTCCGCCCACATGCGGCAGAACGACTTTGACAGATAGCACCCAAAATGTTTCCGCAGCACCTGAACCGACCAGAAAAGAACCCCGCTACCCTCCGCTTGTTGTAGAGAAGCTAGAGAACTGGTCGGCGCACTTCAAAACACTAGCCACCAAACTCGGAAAGCCGCCAAACGGACGCCCTTACGGACAGGGCATCCGTTTCAACCCAGAAAGTGAGGAGGAATACCGCTGCATTCAAAGGTACTTGACTGAACTACAGACCAAAGAACCGATAAGCTGGTTCTCTTATTCTCTCCCAGCAGAACGCAGCCTAAAAGTAGCTATTCGTGGCCTCCCCTCAGACACGGATGTCGACGAGCTAACAGCGGCCCTGGAGGAAAAAGGTTTCTCCCCAGAATATATTAAAAACATTCAGGGCAGGCAGGGTCGTCCAGGAAGTATTTTCCACTGCCAGCTAAAGAAGACGCCAAACCTCATCCCGGCCATCTACGAGGTAAATGAACTGTTGATGATGCCCGGGATCATCATAGAGGCCTGGAGAGGGAAAAAGGGGCCCTCCCAGTGCCACAGATGCCAAAAATTCCGCCACAGTTCCCATAACTGCCACAGGGCGCAGGCGTGTGTAAGATGCGGCGAACCACACCACGCAGCAGAATGTCCGAGACCAAAAGAGGAGTTGGCAACGTGCGCAAACTGCGGAGGCCCCCACCCTGCAAACTACCAATCGTGCCCAGTCTTTAAGAAAGAAACTCGAAACAAAAGGGCCGGCACCCTGGCCGAGACACCGGAGGTTCCACAAAGAGGTAGGAGGGGAACCCACATAGCAACCGAGACGGTGGTGGAGGAGACAGCACCGACCTCCCTCATGGCGCCAGCGAATGGTCCGGGTGCACCCAAAACCAGGGCCAAAAAGAAAAGAAAGCCTGCACAAGCACACCCAGCTACCCAGACAACAAAAGGCCAAGAAAGACGAGAGTCCCTTGGCCAAACCATAGAAGTCCTGAAGGAAATCCTGGAGGCTGTACAGGCAGGTACAGACGCGGAGACCGCAACCCTTACGGGCCTCATGAGGATACTAAACAAAAATGGGGGTAAATGTTAGAATCGTGTACTGGAACGCCCAAACGCTCACGGGGAAGGCAAAAATGCTGACCACCTTCCTCCGTGAGCTTAACATCGACATTCTACTGGTCAGCGAGACGCATCTTACCCCGAACAAGAATTTTAAAATACCCAATTACCACGTCTACCGAAAGGACGAAGTAACCCCGGAAGGACGAGCGTACAGAGGCCTAGCAGTGATGGTACACAAACGGGTTATACACCAGATTCTGCCGACTCCGAATTGCAGATCCATACAAGCTCTTGGAGTCCTTATCTGCGGCGAAGGCGAGGAACTGGCGCTGTACTCAGTGTACAAGCCGCCCGCAGATACCCTAGACACCCGAGACATCAGGACGCTCTTAGAGGGGAGACCGTCAATTGCCGCCGGAGACCTGAACGCAAAACACACCCACTGGAACTCCAAAAGGGTGTGCAGAGCGGGACACACGCTATACCAGGACTCGCTGTACCACGAGTACGATGTCATAGGCCCTGACACGTATACTCACTACGAGGAAAACGGGAACGGAGATGTGCTAGACATAGCCATCTTCAAAGGGCTCAAAACAACCCCGGAACTAAGCGTCCTGTCAGACCTGCCGTCTGACCATCGACCTGTGCTGCTGGAACTCAAGATTCTCCCAAGCAGAATAAACTTCCGGAAGCCCAGCCGGAGGATCTGCTGGGAAACCTTCAAACAAGAAGCCCAGACAAAGGTGAACATTGGACCAGTCGAGACGGCAGAGGACGTCGACAGAGCCACCGGCGAGCTGACTAAGGCCATACAGGAATCACTCGAGCTGTCATCCCACACAGTCACACCAAAGAAGAGAGAAGCACTCCCATCAAAGATCAGGGACATGATCGATGAGAAGAGGAGCACTCGAAGACTTTGGCAAGCTACCAGATGCCCCCGAGTGAAAGCCAGTCTAAATGCGCTGATCAATCAGATCAAGTCAGCTCTTGAGGAACACTCCGCTGAAGGATGGGAGGACCACATAAACTCAATCTCAGAGGATATCCCCTCAGTTCATAGACTCTGCAGACAATTATGTGGTGAACAAAAACCAACGCAACCGCTGATAGGTAGTGACGGACTGCTCAAATTTGTGGCTTCAGACAGAGCTGAAATCCTAGCTGATGCTCTGGAAGCCCAATTTAAGCCGAATGAAACCCCGAACGAAGATCATGTTGCCAGGATCGAAAGAGACCTCCAGGAGTTTCTTCAGACCGATGCTCAGGAAGACGCGATATTCGTGAACCCAGGCACGGTCAAAAGAACTATCCAACGGCTCCCGAGAAGGAAGGCTCCAGGACTAGACCAGATCTCTAACGAAGCCTTAAAGCATCTACCGCCAAAGTCTGTAGTAGCCCTGACAAGAATCTTCAACGGCATATTCCGCAGTGGCCATTTTCCTGAAGACTGGAAGAAAGGCAAGGTGGTGATGTTACCTAAACCTGGAAAAGACGCCCGAAGACCCGAAAACTACCGGCCGATAACGCTGCTCAGCACGCTATCTAAAGTCTTTGAAAAGATACTGCTGACGCACCTGACACCACACCTAAAGCCAAGGGAGGAGCAATTCGGGTTTAGGTCCGAGCACTCCACCACCTTACAAATTCTTAGACTGGTGAATGAAATGGCCACTAGCCATAATAAGAAGGAATACGTCGTCGCGGTCATGTTGGATATGGAGAAAGCCTTCGACAGAGTATGGCACGAAGGACTTCTCCACAAGATCTCCAGATCCACAGCCCCCCAGAAGCTAACCAAAATCCTACACAGCTTCCTGACAGACAGGTCTTTCGCCGTATCAGTAGAAGATTCTATGTCCACAGAGAGGCCAATCAAGGCAGGGGTGCCGCAAGGAAGCTGCATCTCTCCAGTATGCTATGCCTGGTACACCGATGACATCCCAGTTGTCGGGCAGGCAAAGCTCGCCCTATACGCTGACGATGCAGCCTACTTCGCGTCATCCTATAAGCCAGAATACGCCGTCAGAAGAGTACAGCCGTCTCTAGATGCCCTGCCAGAATGGCTTCAAAAATGGCGACTTTCAGTCAACGTGGGCAAGACACAAGCCATAATCTCTGGAAGCACTAAACTACCCACGAAACTGAAACTGATGGACCAGGAAATCCCATGGCAGCCAGACGTAAAGTATCTAGGTGTCACGATTGACAGGAAACTATGCTTCAAGAAACATGTAGACCAGATCGTAGGAAAGGTGAGAGGAGCAAGAGCCAAACTTCTCCCGATCCTACACTCAAAGCTACCACTGAGAACAAAAATCCTCATATACAAAACGTATGTAAGATCTAGGCTTACTTACGCTGCACCTGCCTGGTACCCACTCCTACGCGCCACCAACAAAAACCGACTCCAGGTACAGCAAAACCTGACCATCAGAAGGATTGTAGACGCTCCTCGCTACGTCCGAAACTCCACCATACAGAGGGACCTTGAGCTTGAGGACCTACAATCCTTCATTAACAGAACTCTAACCAATTTATTCCAGAGAGCCGACGCCTCCTCCCACGCGCACATCAGCTCGATTGCGCCGCAGCACGCCAGACCACCCGACGTTCCTGGAAAAAGAAGGTCGAAGCCTTACCCAAGGGAATCCATCACCATCCAACCAGAAGAAGAAGAGACAATACAGACGAGGGACACGCAAACTCCGGCTGCCACTGCCATGGTCGCTGATCGGCTCGCTGGGCCTTCCCTGGGTAACCAGGGATCTCACCCGGCAGGGCCTGATCGCACTGGCGAGTAAGTGGAGTCGGAGGGAGCATGATCCCCGAAAGACACTAAAAACCAAATAGACTCGCCCAATGCATTGGGCGAAGACGAGCCAGGGCAAGAGGGCAACCGCCCTGACACCCTATCCCCACGCCTCAAGAGGCGTGAGAAGAAGACAAGAGAGCGATCGACGAATTATTCACCACAGTCGATCGCAACGTCACGTATCGTTCGCACGCATCGCAATAATGGCCCGTACCAAGCAGACAGCCCGCAAGTCCACCGGTGGTAAGGCGCCGCGCAAGCAGCTCGCCACAAAGGCGGCCCGCAAGAGCGCGCCCGCCACCGGAGGCGTGAAGAAGCCCCATCGCTACAGGCCCGGCACCGTAGCCCTCCGCGAGATCCGTCGCTACCAGAAGAGCACTGAGCTGCTGATCCGCAAGCTCCCCTTCCAGCGTCTGGTGCGTGAGATCGCGCAGGATTTCAAGACCGATCTCCGCTTCCAGAGCTCCGCCGTGATGGCCCTGCAGGAGGCGAGCGAGGCGTACCTGGTGGGTCTCTTCGAGGACACCAACCTGTGCGCGATCCACGCAAAGCGCGTCACCATTATGCCGAAGGACATCCAGCTGGCTCGCAGGATCAGAGGCGAACGCGCCTAAGCTTTCTTGCTTTTATTTAGTTCTATTCTATTTTTATCACGTTATCGTGTAGGTACATACGAAACGTGTTAGAAAGTAGAGCTAATAGAAGAAGGAGGAAAAAAAAAAAAAACGGCCCTTTTCAGGGCCACATATGATTCATGAAAAATATCGGTGTCTGTGCACCGCGGATTGTTTCTTGGGATTTTAATTTTTTTGTTATCCGTCTTGTCGTGTGTGTGTGTAAAAACATCATCCACCACTCACGGGGAATGAGCAAATTGTATTTTTAATTTTTTTTTATAAAATAGACCAGTACTTTTGTTATCATCAAAATATAGACAAATACTTTATTTTCAGTTTAACGAAACATACCTACGAGTACCCTAATTACCGCTAATCACATACCATAGCAAGATTAAAATATTTCGTTATGAATTCCATTTCAAATTTCAAATCGTGAAAATATAAAATTTCACTTAACTTGCCTAAATCAGACCACGCAAGAAACAGTTTATAATAAATAATAATTATCATTATTATTTAAAACTCGTAAAAGAATCATATGCGGCCCTGAAAAGGGCCTTTTTTTTTGCAAGAGACTAGAACTAGACTCCAGTCATTGCGTGTTTACTGCTACTACTATGTCGGCAGCAATAAATTAACCACCGAAACCGTACAGGGTGCGTCCCTGGCGTTTCAGAGCGTAGACTACGTCCATGGCGGTGACGGTCTTCCTCTTGGCGTGCTCGGTGTAGGTGACGGCGTCGCGGATCACGTTCTCTAGGAACACCTTGAGCACGCCGCGCGTCTCCTCGTAGATCAGACCGGAGATACGCTTCACGCCACCTCTGCGAGCCAGACGACGGATGGCGGGCTTGGTGATACCCTGGATGTTATCACGGAGCACCTTCCTGTGGCGCTTGGCTCCTCCCTTTCCCAGACCTTTGCCTCCCTTACCGCGACCGGTCATTTTCAATGAATGAATATAACACAACACACACGCGTTAACGAACGAACGACGACAGCGTAAATGGCGCCGTACGTACCAAAAACCCCCTATATTTATAGAAGAGAATCGTTGTAACACCCGCCCGCTTCCCCTCGCAGCTTGCCTGCCTGCTGACTGCGTGTATGCTGTGTACTGTGGTTCGCTTGCGTGCGCGGCGAGACGAATGAGAGAAATGAGATGATTTTGCAAAATAATCATATATTTTCATATATTATACCTATTATTTCCTCCTATTAAAAAAATACCCAGTCATTTTAATAATATTATTATCATATTCTTTAAAACACAACAAGTACGTACGTACACGTAAGTAAGCGTTAGGTAAGTTAAGTATATTATAGCTAATATCGCATGAAATTAATTTGTTTATTAAGTAAAAGTGCGTAAAAAAAAAATATTTAAATAATAAATAGGCAAATGAAGTAATGAGGAACGCGCGCGCGGCGCGCGTCTCCCTTACCGACTTGTACCACGTACACGTACGTGTACGAACGGAGAGGTGCAGGAGTGAGTGCTTTCTGATGTGTTTGCACGCTTTATTTCGTAATAATATCATATAATTTTTATTTAAAAACAATTATTTCGCTGTCACGCTTGAATATTGTGAGAATTATAGCAGATTGAGTTCGTTCTAGAGCTGTGGAAACTAGCGGAATCGCGGCATTGTGTTTTACGTGTGTTCGGATACAGGTTGCTTTAAGTTCTTAAACGTTTGGTATTATGTATGAGATTGTGTTAGAATTTGACATTGATATGTTTGCGTTTTAACTGTGGAGAGTTATTTGTGAATTAAGATGTTTTAATATGTTAAAAATCGATTATAAACACGAGGTGAGCAATCGAAGGTGGATGTGTGCTGGTTAAAATGTTTATAACCGGTGTTATATTGAACGTATAGTTGTTTTGATGATTTCACTCAACGATCAGGTTCAAAATGAACAGGTTAACGGTCGCAGTGAGCGTCGAACAGTATGCTAATCTGTATAAAATCAATTTTAATTAGAATGATGTTAGTGAAAAATGTTAACCGCTCGTACGTGAAACTCTCCGTCGACACAGCCGCTCTCCATACGGTATAGCTTCGTCGGCCGCTCACTAGTGCCGCCATCTGTATGCAACTTTATTATATCTCATCACGAGTACCCTAGTAAACTACTGAATTATTACAACAATGGCAGACACAGCAGTCGCTTCCGAGGCACCAGCCCCCGCCACGCCGGCGAAGAAGCCCAAGGCCTCCGCGGCCGCCAAGAAACCTAAGGCGAAGCCCACCCACCCTAAGACATCCGAGATGGTCAACAGCGCGATCGGCGAGCTCAAGGAGCGCAGCGGATCATCCCTGAAGGCTATCAAGAAGTACATCGCCGGCGCTTACAACGTCGACGCGGAGAAGCTCGCGCCTTTCATCAGAAAGTACCTGAAGAGCGCCGTCGAATCCGGCGCCCTGATCCAGACCAAGGGCACCGGGGCGTCAGGCTCCTTCAAATTGGACTCGAAGGGCGCCAAATCCCACGCTTCCGGCAAGAAATCCTCCGGCGCCGCGTCGAAGGCCAAGGACTCCGCGTCCTCGCCTGCCAAGTCCAAAAAGGCCAGCGCCAGCGCCGCATCCGCCGCCGCCGCGAAGAGGAAGAAGGCCGCCGCCGCGGCGGCCGCCGCATCCCCGTCCAAGTCCAAGGCCGCCGGCAGGGCCGCGACCAAGGACAAGAAGGCGGCCGCCGCCAAGAGGAAGCCCGCCGCGGCAGCCTCCAGGAAGGCCGCCGCCTCCTCCCCGGCAAAGTCCAAATCCGCCGCCGCGCCGAAGGCCAAGAAGACCGCGAAGCCGCCAACCAAGAAGCCGAAGGCGCCCAAACCGAAGAAGGCCGCAGCGACGCCTAAATCCAAGGCCGCAGCTTCCAAGAAGGCAGCCGCCTCCAAGAAGTAGAGACGAGTATGTTGTGTGCATATCGCCCCCGCGACGCAAACGCAACGCGCGGTGTCGGTTCGTCCGCCCCGCCGCGCCGGCCGCGCCGCCGAGCGGCACGTACAGCAGCAGGCGGGATGGCAGGAGAATCGCACCCGCGTATCAAAATCAGCAAAAAACAGCCCTTTTCAGGGCTAACATACGTTTCAAAAATTACATTTCCTAACCTAACCTAACCTACCTACCTGTGGTGGTTGTGGTGTGGTGTGTGAAATAGGTAATTTGTTTCTCAACGGCTGCAAATTAGTCTTACTTAGATAATATTATAACGTTTTCCTATACCTACCTAACTTATATATTACAGCTTGGTGAAATAGGTAATTTGTTTCTCAACGGCTGCAAATTAGTCTTACTTAGATAATATTATAACGTTTTCCTATACCTACCTAACTTAGCGCACCTAGTAAGTAGTCACACACCGAATACCGTTCCTTAAAACATACAAATTACTCACCAGCGAGAGATGCTGCTTGCTGCTGATGCACTTAAAACACAACACACTCACTAATATCACACAATACGTTACGTTTACCTAACAACACAATCACACAAACGCGCGCGCGTAAAAGAAACAACAAAAAAAATATACTATCTGTGGATTTTTACACAAAATGCACGCAAAAATACGCGTAAATAATCAACCGCACCATTAGTTTAATAATATTAATAGTATATTCACTTTTCTCTTCATGCAAAATAACATAGCGCACGGGCCGACTGTTTTTTTTTTGTTTTTTCATAATGTCAAATAAAATCTAACCTAACCTAAAGTAGGTAGGTGTACATAACATAATAATTTTCTTAGTTTTCTTAGTCGATCCCCGACCGAAGGTGCACGCTCGCTCATCTCCCCCAGTGCCGTTGAGCGCGCGCGCTGTATATATAAAGCGCGAAACGGGGTGCTACGAAATTATTCGTTCTCAGGCAGGCTCGCAGTTAGCGCGCGTGCTCTTACTTTAAACTTTTTTGACCTGTTCGCGTTTTTAAACCCGAATCAATCAACATGTCCGGACGCGGCAAGGGCGGTAAAGTTAAGGGGAAGGCAAAGTCCCGTTCCAACCGTGCCGGACTACAGTTCCCCGTCGGTCGTATCCATCGTCTCCTGCGTCACGGCAACTACGCCGAGCGCGTCGGTGCCGGTGCCCCCGTGTACCTCGCCGCCGTGATGGAGTACCTGGCAGCTGAGGTTCTCGAGTTGGCCGGCAACGCCGCCAGGGACAACAAGAAGACTAGGATCATCCCGCGTCACCTCCAGCTCGCCATCAGGAACGACGAGGAGCTGAACAAGCTCCTGTCCGGCGTGACCATCGCACAGGGCGGCGTACTTCCCAACATCCAGGCGGTGCTGCTGCCTAAGAAGACCGAGAAGAAGGCATAAATAAGGCACACAAAACAACAGCCATCTATCTGTGTGCTGTGCATGTGATGTGATGCGATGTGCATAACAAAACGGCCCTTTTCAGGGCCACAATATGATTCTATTATTATATGATATTTATTATGTTGTACCACCTACCTACACAGTTACGAACGTATCGGCTGTGCGGGGTGCGACATGGTAATATCGTTTTGTTTCTTATCTGCTAAATAATGAATGTCATTTTTTATTCTCTAGAAATACAATTTTTAATGGTAATAATTAATCACGGAGGTTCGTGTAGTACCTATAGCCGCGACATTATACTCGTAACTACCTAGGTTTTTTTTTTTTTCATATTTCAATTGGTGTGGACTTTCGCGCCCGTAGTAAGTAAGATACAGTTTTGCTATTTCTATAAAACTTGGACTTGACATAGCACATTTAGATGTGTGTACTGCATTTTTGAATGGTGATTTGAATGAAAATATTTTTATGCAAATGCCTGAAGGGTTTAACTGTTCAGATTGAAAAAATTAAAAATATATTTATTTACTAATACAATTTTGTGCTTAATATTTGTCGTTAGTCTCCACACTAGGCACACTGCCTGTGTCGTGGAGACCTGAACTATAACCAGTTACAATATGAATAAGCCTTACATTATAAAAATGTGTAGATTGTAGATTCAGACAAAGTTATGAAATTCAAAAAAAAAAAAGGCTATTTATGGCATTATATTATGTCGACAGACTGCCATACATTTATTATCATAGACAATTACATAGAAATAGTTAACATAAACTAAACTAGATGTCACTACCAGTACACATTTTCATATATACAATTAATATAGAACTAATCCTACTACTATTATAAAGGCGAAAGTTTGTAAGTATGGATGTATGGATGTTTGTTACTCTTTCACGTAAAAACTACTGAACCGATTTAAATGAAATTTGGTACACAGAATCTCTAGAGCCTGAAAAATAACATAGGCTACTTTTTACCGCGGGAAAACGTCATTCCGCGGGAAAATCCATTATAACGCGGGCACAGCTAGTAAAAAATAAAAGCTAATTTCCAGCCACGTTAGAGCGTTATTACAATGATAGTCATATGGTGCATTATGCACACTGTACATGCATGCATACAGCAGATATTATAATTTATATTTAATCTTCTTATATATAAAAATGAATCGCAAAATGTGTTGGTAAGCGCATAACTCAACAACGCCTGAACCAATTTGGCCAAATCTTTTTTTTTAAAATGTTCGTTGAAGTTCAAAATTAGAATTATTGCTGGAAAAACCCTAAAATAGCCCTTTTCTTTTTCCCATACAAATGATTTGTAACTAAAACGTAGTCAATTTGAGCTTTATTGCTATGGTATAAAGTTCATATTAAATTACAAGCACTCACTGTTGTCTAAGCAATGTAGGTGTGTTCCTAACGTCAAAGATCATATCTATCAAAAGTATATAAAATTTTCATGTCACAATGTTAGTTACCGTACACAGTATATACAGTAGGTCTGGAGAATCAGCTACTATCAATTTTTCATTTTGCAAAACAACGTTTGCTGGGGTCAGCTAGTTATATATAAAATTGCGTACGTGTACGAAGCGCCGCGCCCGGCCGCATCCGATCCGAGCTAGCGCGACGCGAGCTCTGAATTGATCGAACGCGCCGCTGTTCGTTCGTTCAGCTGCGGACGGGGGACGCTCGCCCCTCTCGCACATTGTCGGCGCAACGATCCGCTTAATATATAACGTTGTGCGGAACGCAGCTGTGTTTTATTGACGCGCTAACGTTCAGTTAAGCTAGTTACTACTACTATACGCATACATCATGCCACCCAAGACGAGCGGTAAGGCCGCCAAGAAATCCGGCAAAGCCCAGAAGAACATCTCCAAGACCGACAAGAAAAAGAAGAAGCACAAGAGGAAGGAGAGCTACGCCATCTACATCTACAAGGTGCTCAAGCAGGTTCACCCCGACACCGGTATCTCCAGCAAGGCCATGTCCATCATGAACTCGTTCGTGAACGACATCTTCGAGCGCATCGCCGCCGAGGCGTCCCGCCTCGCGCACTACAACAAGCGCTCCACCATCACATCCAGGGAGGTGCAGACCTCCGTGAGGCTCCTGCTGCCCGGCGAGCTGGCCAAGCACGCCGTCAGTGAGGGCACCAAGGCTGTCACCAAGTACACCAGCTCCAAGTAAAAACACACAGCACGTGTGTTTTATTTACGCGGAAAACAAACGGCCCTTTTCAGGGCCACAAAATATTATCATGATTCTAAATAACAACAGACACATCGAAAACTGTTGTTTATGAATTGTTTCTTATGGTCTCAATTTATCTAAGTACACATTCAATTTTAATCATCCTACTTGTATAAATATATACTATTATAAAGGCGAAAGTGACGTGACTCCCTCAAAGAGATTAACATTCTAACTGTAATCTCACAGTACATTTTTGAGAACTTGATGTTCACCCACAAGAATAAGCACTTGTTTTTAAGAAAAAGTGACGTACATAGTATTAACACGAGAAGTAAGGAAAAATTACTAATTCCTACTTACAGACTAAAAAAAACTAGGCAAATCATTTATGGGTAACTCTGTACGTTTTTATAATAAGCTTCCTCATAATGTAACAGAGCTTCCTATTAGAAAATTTAAATCATTTATTAAGAGAAGTCTAATGAAAAAAGCGTATTACTCTATAAATGATTATATAAAGGATGATGCAGCTTGGATAGATGTTGCTTAGTTCCACAGTAACAGGCTCTAATAATTCTGGTTGACCAGGACTGATATGCTCATGTTATAATAGCTTCCTTATATGACAAACATTTTTTTTTTATTGTAAATGTTAAACTTATAATAGTTACCTATAAATAAGAACTCCAAAATTGTAATAACTACAAAATGGTAATAACTGATATAGCTGTGTTGTTCTATTCGCTTCTCAACTCAGTATAAAACATTGAAGCGAACTGTCAAGACAATGTTATTTCCTTGATATTTGTTATTTAAGCAATTTAGTTTTATTAATTTTAAGTTGACCTGGCTATGTGCTTCTAAGGAAATAAACGTTTTGACTTTGACTTTGAAAGTTTGTAAGTATGGATGTTTGTTACTCTTTCACGCGAAAACTACTGAACCGATTTAAATGAAATTTGGTACACAGAATCTCTAGAGCCTGAAAAATAACATAGGCTAGGGAAAATCCATTATAACGCGGGTAACACCGCGCGGCACAGCTTGTTCAAAATATTTCAAAAATTATTCTTTACCATACACACCTATTTATATTACCTTCGTATCGGTACGTTACACGTTAATTTTGATTATTAGTTACACTTTTTTTTTTTTTTTTTTACTCGTAGAGTAACGAATCAAAACACACACTCGGACACTGTCTGTATGTTAGGTATATTGTGAATACCTACATAAGGTTTTGCTACAGAAAACATAATTATATAATAAGTAAATCAACATAAAGAGATGAAAATTTAAAATAAAGAAAAGCATGAACTTTGTCTGAACAAGGTTTTTTTTTGTTTGTGGTTGGTAGGTTGGTTGAGCGATGGATATTATGATATTTTAATTTTTTTTAAAACTATAACTTCTTCAAATTCTCATAAAACTATGAGACACAAGAGCGAGACGGCATGCGTGCGCGCAAAACCCCGACCCACCGCGTGCCCCTCGTAAGCAAGCAAGCCGCGTGAAGCTATATATATACCGTACAAATAGGGCGATCGACGAATTATTCACCACAGTCGATCGCAACGTCACGTATCGTTCGCACGCATCGCAATAATGGCCCGTACCAAGCAGACAGCCCGCAAGTCCACCGGTGGTAAGGCGCCGCGCAAGCAGCTCGCCACAAAGGCGGCCCGCAAGAGCGCGCCCGCCACCGGAGGCGTGAAGAAGCCCCATCGCTACAGGCCCGGCACCGTAGCCCTCCGCGAGATCCGTCGCTACCAGAAGAGCACTGAGCTGCTGATCCGCAAGCTCCCCTTCCAGCGTCTGGTGCGTGAGATCGCGCAGGATTTCAAGACCGATCTCCGCTTCCAGAGCTCCGCCGTGATGGCCCTGCAGGAGGCGAGCGAGGCGTACCTGGTGGGTCTCTTCGAGGACACCAACCTGTGCGCGATCCACGCAAAGCGCGTCACCATTATGCCGAAGGACATCCAGCTGGCTCGCAGGATCAGAGGCGAACGCGCCTAAGCTTTCTTGCTTTTATTTAGTTCTATTCTATTTTTATCACGTTATCGTGTAGGTACATACGAAACGTGTTAGAAAGTAGAGCTAATAGAAGAAGGAGGAAAAAAAAAAAAAACGGCCCTTTTCAGGGCCACATATGATTCATGAAAAATATCGGTGTCTGTGCACCGCGGATTGTTTCTTGGGATTTTAATTTTTTTGTTATCCGTCTTGTCGTGTGTGTGTGTGTAAAAACATCATCCACCACTCACGGGGAATGAGCAAATTGTATTTTTAATTTTTTTTTATAAAATAGACCAGTACTTTTGTTATCATCAAAATATAGACAAATACTTTATTTTCAGTTTAACGAAACATACCTACGAGTACCCTAATTACCGCTAATCACATACCATAGCAAGATTAAAATATTTCGTTATGAATTCCATTTCAAATTTCAAATCGTGAAAATATAAAATTTCACTTAACTTGCCTAAATCAGACCACGCAAGAAACAGTTTATAATAAATAATAATTATCATTATTATTTAAAACTCGTAAAAGAATCATATGCGGCCCTGAAAAGGGCCTTTTTTTTTGCAAGAGACTAGAACTAGACTCCAGTCATTGCGTGTTTACTGCTACTACTATGTCGGCAGCAATAAATTAACCACCGAAACCGTACAGGGTGCGTCCCTGGCGTTTCAGAGCGTAGACTACGTCCATGGCGGTGACGGTCTTCCTCTTGGCGTGCTCGGTGTAGGTGACGGCGTCGCGGATCACGTTCTCTAGGAACACCTTGAGCACGCCGCGCGTCTCCTCGTAGATCAGACCGGAGATACGCTTCACGCCACCTCTGCGAGCCAGACGACGGATGGCGGGCTTGGTGATACCCTGGATGTTATCACGGAGCACCTTCCTGTGGCGCTTGGCTCCTCCCTTTCCCAGACCTTTGCCTCCCTTACCGCGACCGGTCATTTTCAATGAATGAATATAACACAACACACACGCGTTAACGAACGAACGACGACAGCGTAAATGGCGCCGTACGTACCAAAAACCCCCTATATTTATAGAAGAGAATCGTTGTAACACCCGCCCGCTTCCCCTCGCAGCTTGCCTGCCTGCTGACTGCGTGTATGCTGTGTACTGTGGTTCGCTTGCGTGCGCGGCGAGACGAATGAGAGAAATGAGATGATTTTGCAAAATAATCATATATTTTCATATATTATACCTATTATTTCCTCCTATTAAAAAAATACCCAGTCATTTTAATAATATTATTATCATATTCTTTAAAACACAACAAGTACGTACGTACACGTAAGTAAGCGTTAGGTAAGTTAAGTATATTATAGCTAATATCGCATGAAATTAATTTGTTTATTAAGTAAAAGTGCGTAAAAAAAAAATATTTAAATAATAAATAGGCAAATGAAGTAATGAGGAACGCGCGCGCGGCGCGCGTCTCCCTTACCGACTTGTACCACGTACACGTACGTGTACGAACGGAGAGGTGCAGGAGTGAGTGCTTTCTGATGTGTTTGCACGCTTTATTTCGTAATAATATCATATAATTTTTATTTAAAAACAATTATTTCGCTGTCACGCTTGAATATTGTGAGAATTATAGCAGATTGAGTTCGTTCTAGAGCTGTGGAAACTAGCGGAATCGCGGCATTGTGTTTTACGTGTGTTCGGATACAGGTTGCTTTAAGTTCTTAAACGTTTGGTATTATGTATGAGATTGTGTTAGAATTTGACATTGATATGTTTGCGTTTTAACTGTGGAGAGTTATTTGTGAATTAAGATGTTTTAATATGTTAAAAATCGATTATAAACACGAGGTGAGCAATCGAAGGTGGATGTGTGCTGGTTAAAATGTTTATAACCGGTGTTATATTGAACGTATAGTTGTTTTGATGATTTCACTCAACGATCAGGTTCAAAATGAACAGGTTAACGGTCGCAGTGAGCGTCGAACAGTATGCTAATCTGTATAAAATCAATTTTAATTAGAATGATGTTAGTGAAAAATGTTAACCGCTCGTACGTGAAACTCTCCGTCGACACAGCCGCTCTCCATACGGTATAGCTTCGTCGGCCGCTCACTAGTGCCGCCATCTGTATGCAACTTTATTATATCTCATCACGAGTACCCTAGTAAACTACTGAATTATTACAACAATGGCAGACACAGCAGTCGCTTCCGAGGCACCAGCCCCCGCCACGCCGGCGAAGAAGCCCAAGGCCTCCGCGGCCGCCAAGAAACCTAAGGCGAAGCCCACCCACCCTAAGACATCCGAGATGGTCAACAGCGCGATCGGCGAGCTCAAGGAGCGCAGCGGATCATCCCTGAAGGCTATCAAGAAGTACATCGCCGGCGCTTACAACGTCGACGCGGAGAAGCTCGCGCCTTTCATCAGAAAGTACCTGAAGAGCGCCGTCGAATCCGGCGCCCTGATCCAGACCAAGGGCACCGGGGCGTCAGGCTCCTTCAAATTGGACTCGAAGGGCGCCAAATCCCACGCTTCCGGCAAGAAATCCTCCGGCGCCGCGTCGAAGGCCAAGGACTCCGCGTCCTCGCCTGCCAAGTCCAAAAAGGCCAGCGCCAGCGCCGCATCCGCCGCCGCCGCGAAGAGGAAGAAGGCCGCCGCCGCGGCGGCCGCCGCATCCCCGTCCAAGTCCAAGGCCGCCGGCAGGGCCGCGACCAAGGACAAGAAGGCGGCCGCCGCCAAGAGGAAGCCCGCCGCGGCAGCCTCCAGGAAGGCCGCCGCCTCCTCCCCGGCAAAGTCCAAATCCGCCGCCGCGCCGAAGGCCAAGAAGACCGCGAAGCCGCCAACCAAGAAGCCGAAGGCGCCCAAACCGAAGAAGGCCGCAGCGACGCCTAAATCCAAGGCCGCAGCTTCCAAGAAGGCAGCCGCCTCCAAGAAGTAGAGACGAGTATGTTGTGTGCATATCGCCCCCGCGACGCAAACGCAACGCGCGGTGTCGGTTCGTCCGCCCCGCCGCGCCGGCCGCGCCGCCGAGCGGCACGTACAGCAGCAGGCGGGATGGCAGGAGAATCGCACCCGCGTATCAAAATCAGCAAAAAACAGCCCTTTTCAGGGCTAACATACGTTTCAAAAATTACATTTCCTAACCTAACCTAACCTACCTACCTGTGGTGGTTGTGGTGTGGTGTGTGAAATAGGTAATTTGTTTCTCAACGGCTGCAAATTAGTCTTACTTAGATAATATTATAACGTTTTCCTATACCTACCTAACTTATATATTACAGCTTGGTGAAATAGGTAATTTGTTTCTCAACGGCTGCAAATTAGTCTTACTTAGATAATATTATAACGTTTTCCTATACCTACCTAACTTAGCGCACCTAGTAAGTAGTCACACACCGAATACCGTTCCTTAAAACATACAAATTACTCACCAGCGAGAGATGCTGCTTGCTGCTGATGCACTTAAAACACAACACACTCACTAATATCACACAATACGTTACGTTTACCTAACAACACAATCACACAAACGCGCGCGCGTAAAAGAAACAACAAAAAAAATATACTATCTGTGGATTTTTACACAAAATGCACGCAAAAATACGCGTAAATAATCAACCGCACCATTAGTTTAATAATATTAATAGTATATTCACTTTTCTCTTCATGCAAAATAACATAGCGCACGGGCCGACTGTTTTTTTTTTGTTTTTTCATAATGTCAAATAAAATCTAACCTAACCTAAAGTAGGTAGGTGTACATAACATAATAATTTTCTTAGTTTTCTTAGTCGATCCCCGACCGAAGGTGCACGCTCGCTCATCTCCCCCAGTGCCGTTGAGCGCGCGCGCTGTATATATAAAGCGCGAAACGGGGTGCTACGAAATTATTCGTTCTCAGGCAGGCTCGCAGTTAGCGCGCGTGCTCTTACTTTAAACTTTTTTGACCTGTTCGCGTTTTTAAACCCGAATCAATCAACATGTCCGGACGCGGCAAGGGCGGTAAAGTTAAGGGGAAGGCAAAGTCCCGTTCCAACCGTGCCGGACTACAGTTCCCCGTCGGTCGTATCCATCGTCTCCTGCGTCACGGCAACTACGCCGAGCGCGTCGGTGCCGGTGCCCCCGTGTACCTCGCCGCCGTGATGGAGTACCTGGCAGCTGAGGTTCTCGAGTTGGCCGGCAACGCCGCCAGGGACAACAAGAAGACTAGGATCATCCCGCGTCACCTCCAGCTCGCCATCAGGAACGACGAGGAGCTGAACAAGCTCCTGTCCGGCGTGACCATCGCACAGGGCGGCGTACTTCCCAACATCCAGGCGGTGCTGCTGCCTAAGAAGACCGAGAAGAAGGCATAAATAAGGCACACAAAACAACAGCCATCTATCTGTGTGCTGTGCATGTGATGTGATGCGATGTGCATAACAAAACGGCCCTTTTCAGGGCCACAATATGATTCTATTATTATATGATATTTATTATGTTGTACCACCTACCTACACAGTTACGAACGTATCGGCTGTGCGGGGTGCGACATGGTAATATCGTTTTGTTTCTTATCTGCTAAATAATGAATGTCATTTTTTATTCTCTAGAAATACAATTTTTAATGGTAATAATTAATCACGGAGGTTCGTGTAGTACCTATAGCCGCGACATTATACTCGTAACTACCTAGGTTTTTTTTTTTTTCATATTTCAATTGGTGTGGACTTTCGCGCCCGTAGTAAGTAAGATACAGTTTTGCTATTTCTATAAAACTTGGACTTGACATAGCACATTTAGATGTGTGTACTGCATTTTTGAATGGTGATTTGAATGAAAATATTTTTATGCAAATGCCTGAAGGGTTTAACTGTTCAGATTGAAAAAATTAAAAATATATTTATTTACTAATACAATTTTGTGCTTAATATTTGTCGTTAGTCTCCACACTAGGCACACTGCCTGTGTCGTGGAGACCTGAACTATAACCAGTTACAATATGAATAAGCCTTACATTATAAAAATGTGTAGATTGTAGATTCAGACAAAGTTATGAAATTCAAAAAAAAAAAAGGCTATTTATGGCATTATATTATGTCGACAGACTGCCATACATTTATTATCATAGACAATTACATAGAAATAGTTAACATAAACTAAACTAGATGTCACTACCAGTACACATTTTCATATATACAATTAATATAGAACTAATCCTACTACTATTATAAAGGCGAAAGTTTGTAAGTATGGATGTATGGATGTTTGTTACTCTTTCACGTAAAAACTACTGAACCGATTTAAATGAAATTTGGTACACAGAATCTCTAGAGCCTGAAAAATAACATAGGCTACTTTTTACCGCGGGAAAACGTCATTCCGCGGGAAAATCCATTATAACGCGGGCACAGCTAGTAAAAAATAAAAGCTAATTTCCAGCCACGTTAGAGCGTTATTACAATGATAGTCATATGGTGCATTATGCACACTGTACATGCATGCATACAGCAGATATTATAATTTATATTTAATCTTCTTATATATAAAAATGAATCGCAAAATGTGTTGGTAAGCGCATAACTCAACAACGCCTGAACCAATTTGGCCAAATCTTTTTTTTTAAAATGTTCGTTGAAGTTCAAAATTAGAATTATTGCTGGAAAAACCCTAAAATAGCCCTTTTCTTTTTCCCATACAAATGATTTGTAACTAAAACGTAGTCAATTTGAGCTTTATTGCTATGGTATAAAGTTCATATTAAATTACAAGCACTCACTGTTGTCTAAGCAATGTAGGTGTGTTCCTAACGTCAAAGATCATATCTATCAAAAGTATATAAAATTTTCATGTCACAATGTTAGTTACCGTACACAGTATATACAGTAGGTCTGGAGAATCAGCTACTATCAATTTTTCATTTTGCAAAACAACGTTTGCTGGGGTCAGCTAGTTATATATAAAATTGCGTACGTGTACGAAGCGCCGCGCCCGGCCGCATCCGATCCGAGCTAGCGCGACGCGAGCTCTGAATTGATCGAACGCGCCGCTGTTCGTTCGTTCAGCTGCGGACGGGGGACGCTCGCCCCTCTCGCACATTGTCGGCGCAACGATCCGCTTAATATATAACGTTGTGCGGAACGCAGCTGTGTTTTATTGACGCGCTAACGTTCAGTTAAGCTAGTTACTACTACTATACGCATACATCATGCCACCCAAGACGAGCGGTAAGGCCGCCAAGAAATCCGGCAAAGCCCAGAAGAACATCTCCAAGACCGACAAGAAAAAGAAGAAGCACAAGAGGAAGGAGAGCTACGCCATCTACATCTACAAGGTGCTCAAGCAGGTTCACCCCGACACCGGTATCTCCAGCAAGGCCATGTCCATCATGAACTCGTTCGTGAACGACATCTTCGAGCGCATCGCCGCCGAGGCGTCCCGCCTCGCGCACTACAACAAGCGCTCCACCATCACATCCAGGGAGGTGCAGACCTCCGTGAGGCTCCTGCTGCCCGGCGAGCTGGCCAAGCACGCCGTCAGTGAGGGCACCAAGGCTGTCACCAAGTACACCAGCTCCAAGTAAAAACACACAGCACGTGTGTTTTATTTACGCGGAAAACAAACGGCCCTTTTCAGGGCCACAAAATATTATCATGATTCTAAATAACAACAGACACATCGAAAACTGTTGTTTATGAATTGTTTCTTATGGTCTCAATTTATCTAAGTACACATTCAATTTTAATCATCCTACTTGTATAAATATATACTATTATAAAGGCGAAAGTGACGTGACTCCCTCAAAGAGATTAACATTCTAACTGTAATCTCACAGTACATTTTTGAGAACTTGATGTTCACCCACAAGAATAAGCACTTGTTTTTAAGAAAAAGTGACGTACATAGTATTAACACGAGAAGTAAGGAAAAATTACTAATTCCTACTTACAGACTAAAAAAAACTAGGCAAATCATTTATGGGTAACTCTGTACGTTTTTATAATAAGCTTCCTCATAATGTAACAGAGCTTCCTATTAGAAAATTTAAATCATTTATTAAGAGAGTCTAATGAAAAAAGCGTATTACTCTATAAATGATTATATAAAGGATGATGCAGCTTGGATAGATGTTGCTTAGTTCCACAGTAACAGGCTCTAATAATTCTGGTTGACCAGGACTGATATGCTCATGTTATAATAGCTTCCTTATATGACAAACATTTTTTTTTTATTGTAAATGTTAAACTTATAATAGTTACCTATAAATAAGAACTCCAAAATTGTAATAACTACAAAATGGTAATAACTGATATAGCTGTGTTGTTCTATTCGCTTCTCAACTCAGTATAAAACATTGAAGCGAACTGTCAAGACAATGTTATTTCCTTGATATTTGTTATTTAAGCAATTTAGTTTTATTAATTTTAAGTTGACCTGGCTATGTGCTTCTAAGGAAATAAACGTTTTGACTTTGACTTTGAAAGTTTGTAAGTATGGATGTTTGTTACTCTTTCACGCGAAAACTACTGAACCGATTTAAATGAAATTTGGTACACAGAATCTCTAGAGCCTGAAAAATAACATAGGCTAGGGAAAATCCATTATAACGCGGGTAACACCGCGCGGCACAGCTTGTTCAAAATATTTCAAAAATTATTCTTTACCATACACACCTATTTATATTACCTTCGTATCGGTACGTTACACGTTAATTTTGATTATTAGTTACACTTTTTTTTTTTTTTTTTTACTCGTAGAGTAACGAATCAAAACACACACTCGGACACTGTCTGTATGTTAGGTATATTGTGAATACCTACATAAGGTTTTGCTACAGAAAACATAATTATATAATAAGTAAATCAACATAAAGAGATGAAAATTTAAAATAAAGAAAAGCATGAACTTTGTCTGAACAAGGTTTTTTTTTGTTTGTGGTTGGTAGGTTGGTTGAGCGATGGATATTATGATATTTTAATTTTTTTTAAAACTATAACTTCTTCAAATTCTCATAAAACTATGAGACACAAGAGCGAGACGGCATGCGTGCGCGCAAAACCCCGACCCACCGCGTGCCCCTCGTAAGCAAGCAAGCCGCGTGAAGCTATATATATACCGTACAAATAGGGCGATCGACGAATTATTCACCACAGTCGATCGCAACGTCACGTATCGTTCGCACGCATCGCAATAATGGCCCGTACCAAGCAGACAGCCCGCAAGTCCACCGGTGGTAAGGCGCCGCGCAAGCAGCTCGCCACAAAGGCGGCCCGCAAGAGCGCGCCCGCCACCGGAGGCGTGAAGAAGCCCCATCGCTACAGGCCCGGCACCGTAGCCCTCCGCGAGATCCGTCGCTACCAGAAGAGCACTGAGCTGCTGATCCGCAAGCTCCCCTTCCAGCGTCTGGTGCGTGAGATCGCGCAGGATTTCAAGACCGATCTCCGCTTCCAGAGCTCCGCCGTGATGGCCCTGCAGGAGGCGAGCGAGGCGTACCTGGTGGGTCTCTTCGAGGACACCAACCTGTGCGCGATCCACGCAAAGCGCGTCACCATTATGCCGAAGGACATCCAGCTGGCTCGCAGGATCAGAGGCGAACGCGCCTAAGCTTTCTTGCTTTTATTTAGTTCTATTCTATTTTTATCACGTTATCGTGTAGGTACATACGAAACGTGTTAGAAAGTAGAGCTAATAGAAGAAGGAGGAAAAAAAAAAAAAAACGGCCCTTTTCAGGGCCACATATGATTCATGAAAAATATCGGTGTCTGTGCACCGCGGATTGTTTCTTGGGATTTTAATTTTTTTGTTATCCGTCTTGTCGTGTGTGTGTGTAAAAACATCATCCACCACTCACGGGGAATGAGCAAATTGTATTTTTAATTTTTTTTTATAAAATAGACCAGTACTTTTGTTATCATCAAAATATAGACAAATACTTTATTTTCAGTTTAACGAAACATACCTACGAGTACCCTAATTACCGCTAATCACATACCATAGCAAGATTAAAATATTTCGTTATGAATTCCATTTCAAATTTCAAATCGTGAAAATATAAAATTTCACTTAACTTGCCTAAATCAGACCACGCAAGAAACAGTTTATAATAAATAATAATTATCATTATTATTTAAAACTCGTAAAAGAATCATATGCGGCCCTGAAAAGGGCCTTTTTTTTTGCAAGAGACTAGAACTAGACTCCAGTCATTGCGTGTTTACTGCTACTACTATGTCGGCAGCAATAAATTAACCACCGAAACCGTACAGGGTGCGTCCCTGGCGTTTCAGAGCGTAGACTACGTCCATGGCGGTGACGGTCTTCCTCTTGGCGTGCTCGGTGTAGGTGACGGCGTCGCGGATCACGTTCTCTAGGAACACCTTGAGCACGCCGCGCGTCTCCTCGTAGATCAGACCGGAGATACGCTTCACGCCACCTCTGCGAGCCAGACGACGGATGGCGGGCTTGGTGATACCCTGGATGTTATCACGGAGCACCTTCCTGTGGCGCTTGGCTCCTCCCTTTCCCAGACCTTTGCCTCCCTTACCGCGACCGGTCATTTTCAATGAATGAATATAACACAACACACACGCGTTAACGAACGAACGACGACAGCGTAAATGGCGCCGTACGTACCAAAAACCCCCTATATTTATAGAAGAGAATCGTTGTAACACCCGCCCGCTTCCCCTCGCAGCTTGCCTGCCTGCTGACTGCGTGTATGCTGTGTACTGTAGGGATAGTCGTTGAATGAACGAACAGCTTATTTAGACTGTTTATTTGCCGTCGACTGATAAACCGGTTTACAGTCCACCGATAAACTAGTTTACTCGTAATACATTTGCATCGTCCAGTCCATTGGTCGAGCGTTGCCGAACGAAACTGTTTCTCTAGCCAGCTAGCTGCCACTGTCTATCAAGCATTCCGTTCTCTTCACACTTGCACGTTACGCTAATATGGCTATCTCTCTTTCGCCATGCTCTCAACTTCTACAGAGTTATAATAGCGGTGCGCGGGTGCGGCGCGGCGTCAGGGTGTTGTGTAAAAATAAACTCTATTGCAATGCATGACAATGTATTATTGTTAGTAGGAAAGCAGGTTTTTGAATTTTGTTTGCTTACATTATTATTTTGTACCTACTACAAAATTTCTTATTTAAAATAACTTTATTATGAAGCCTGCCAGTCCTATGCCTGGAAAAAGTATGAAGGGAAGTTCATTTTATTCGAACTAAATCAACAAAACTAAATCATAAGAAAAAAACCGCATCAAAATCGGACCTTTTGTCACGCCACAGGCACTCACACAGATATATCTTATATAATATAAACAGTTTAATCTAGTCGTCGTTTACCAACCAATCAGTGAATCGACGTTCACCGTTCAACGATCGTTCATGTCCTAAACGAATAAAGGCAATAAACCGGTCGAAAATTAGACTGTTTTATAAACAGTTTATCGTGAACGATAAACTGGTCTCGTTTCGTCGACTGAAAAGAAGTCGACGACTCATCCTTAGTGTACTGTGGTTCGCTTGCGTGCGCGGCGAGACGAATGAGAGAAATGAGATGATTTTGCAAAATAATCATATATTTTCATATATTATACCTATTATTTCCTCCTATTAAAAAAATACCCAGTCATTTTAATAATATTATTATCATATTCTTTAAAACACAACAAGTACGTACGTACACGTAAGTAAGCGTTAGGTAAGTTAAGTATATTATAGCTAATATCGCATGAAATTAATTTGTTTATTAAGTAAAAGTGCGTAAAAAAAAAATATTTAAATAATAAATAGGCAAATGAAGTAATGAGGAACGCGCGCGCGGCGCGCGTCTCCCTTACCGACTTGTACCACGTACACGTACGTGTACGAACGGAGAGGTGCAGGAGTGAGTGCTTTCTGATGTGTTTGCACGCTTTATTTCGTAATAATATCATATAATTTTTATTTAAAAACAATTATTTCGCTGTCACGCTTGAATATTGTGAGAATTATAGCAGATTGAGTTCGTTCTAGAGCTGTGGAAACTAGCGGAATCGCGGCATTGTGTTTTACGTGTGTTCGGATACAGGTTGCTTTAAGTTCTTAAACGTTTGGTATTATGTATGAGATTGTGTTAGAATTTGACATTGATATGTTTGCGTTTTAACTGTGGAGAGTTATTTGTGAATTAAGATGTTTTAATATGTTAAAAATCGATTATAAACACGAGGTGAGCAATCGAAGGTGGATGTGTGCTGGTTAAAATGTTTATAACCGGTGTTATATTGAACGTATAGTTGTTTTGATGATTTCACTCAACGATCAGGTTCAAAATGAACAGGTTAACGGTCGCAGTGAGCGTCGAACAGTATGCTAATCTGTATAAAATCAATTTTAATTAGAATGATGTTAGTGAAAAATGTTAACCGCTCGTACGTGAAACTCTCCGTCGACACAGCCGCTCTCCATACGGTATAGCTTCGTCGGCCGCTCACTAGTGCCGCCATCTGTATGCAACTTTATTATATCTCATCACGAGTACCCTAGTAAACTACTGAATTATTACAACAATGGCAGACACAGCAGTCGCTTCCGAGGCACCAGCCCCCGCCACGCCGGCGAAGAAGCCCAAGGCCTCCGCGGCCGCCAAGAAACCTAAGGCGAAGCCCACCCACCCTAAGACATCCGAGATGGTCAACAGCGCGATCGGCGAGCTCAAGGAGCGCAGCGGATCATCCCTGAAGGCTATCAAGAAGTACATCGCCGGCGCTTACAACGTCGACGCGGAGAAGCTCGCGCCTTTCATCAGAAAGTACCTGAAGAGCGCCGTCGAATCCGGCGCCCTGATCCAGACCAAGGGCACCGGGGCGTCAGGCTCCTTCAAATTGGACTCGAAGGGCGCCAAATCCCACGCTTCCGGCAAGAAATCCTCCGGCGCCGCGTCGAAGGCCAAGGACTCCGCGTCCTCGCCTGCCAAGTCCAAAAAGGCCAGCGCCAGCGCCGCATCCGCCGCCGCCGCGAAGAGGAAGAAGGCCGCCGCCGCGGCGGCCGCCGCATCCCCGTCCAAGTCCAAGGCCGCCGGCAGGGCCGCGACCAAGGACAAGAAGGCGGCCGCCGCCAAGAGGAAGCCCGCCGCGGCAGCCTCCAGGAAGGCCGCCGCCTCCTCCCCGGCAAAGTCCAAATCCGCCGCCGCGCCGAAGGCCAAGAAGACCGCGAAGCCGCCAACCAAGAAGCCGAAGGCGCCCAAACCGAAGAAGGCCGCAGCGACGCCTAAATCCAAGGCCGCAGCTTCCAAGAAGGCAGCCGCCTCCAAGAAGTAGAGACGAGTATGTTGTGTGCATATCGCCCCCGCGACGCAAACGCAACGCGCGGTGTCGGTTCGTCCGCCCCGCCGCGCCGGCCGCGCCGCCGAGCGGCACGTACAGCAGCAGGCGGGATGGCAGGAGAATCGCACCCGCGTATCAAAATCAGCAAAAAACAGCCCTTTTCAGGGCTAACATACGTTTCAAAAATTACATTTCCTAACCTAACCTAACCTACCTACCTGTGGTGGTTGTGGTGTGGTGTGTGAAATAGGTAATTTGTTTCTCAACGGCTGCAAATTAGTCTTACTTAGATAATATTATAACGTTTTCCTATACCTACCTAACTTATATATTACAGCTTGGTGAAATAGGTAATTTGTTTCTCAACGGCTGCAAATTAGTCTTACTTAGATAATATTATAACGTTTTCCTATACCTACCTAACTTAGCGCACCTAGTAAGTAGTCACACACCGAATACCGTTCCTTAAAACATACAAATTACTCACCAGCGAGAGATGCTGCTTGCTGCTGATGCACTTAAAACACAACACACTCACTAATATCACACAATACGTTACGTTTACCTAACAACACAATCACACAAACGCGCGCGCGTAAAAGAAACAACAAAAAAAATATACTATCTGTGGATTTTTACACAAAATGCACGCAAAAATACGCGTAAATAATCAACCGCACCATTAGTTTAATAATATTAATAGTATATTCACTTTTCTCTTCATGCAAAATAACATAGCGCACGGGCCGACTGTTTTTTTTTTGTTTTTTCATAATGTCAAATAAAATCTAACCTAACCTAAAGTAGGTAGGTGTACATAACATAATAATTTTCTTAGTTTTCTTAGTCGATCCCCGACCGAAGGTGCACGCTCGCTCATCTCCCCCAGTGCCGTTGAGCGCGCGCGCTGTATATATAAAGCGCGAAACGGGGTGCTACGAAATTATTCGTTCTCAGGCAGGCTCGCAGTTAGCGCGCGTGCTCTTACTTTAAACTTTTTTGACCTGTTCGCGTTTTTAAACCCGAATCAATCAACATGTCCGGACGCGGCAAGGGCGGTAAAGTTAAGGGGAAGGCAAAGTCCCGTTCCAACCGTGCCGGACTACAGTTCCCCGTCGGTCGTATCCATCGTCTCCTGCGTCACGGCAACTACGCCGAGCGCGTCGGTGCCGGTGCCCCCGTGTACCTCGCCGCCGTGATGGAGTACCTGGCAGCTGAGGTTCTCGAGTTGGCCGGCAACGCCGCCAGGGACAACAAGAAGACTAGGATCATCCCGCGTCACCTCCAGCTCGCCATCAGGAACGACGAGGAGCTGAACAAGCTCCTGTCCGGCGTGACCATCGCACAGGGCGGCGTACTTCCCAACATCCAGGCGGTGCTGCTGCCTAAGAAGACCGAGAAGAAGGCATAAATAAGGCACACAAAACAACAGCCATCTATCTGTGTGCTGTGCATGTGATGTGATGCGATGTGCATAACAAAACGGCCCTTTTCAGGGCCACAATATGATTCTATTATTATATGATATTTATTATGTTGTACCACCTACCTACACAGTTACGAACGTATCGGCTGTGCGGGGTGCGACATGGTAATATCGTTTTGTTTCTTATCTGCTAAATAATGAATGTCATTTTTTATTCTCTAGAAATACAATTTTTAATGGTAATAATTAATCACGGAGGTTCGTGTAGTACCTATAGCCGCGACATTATACTCGTAACTACCTAGGTTTTTTTTTTTTTCATATTTCAATTGGTGTGGACTTTCGCGCCCGTAGTAAGTAAGATACAGTTTTGCTATTTCTATAAAACTTGGACTTGACATAGCACATTTAGATGTGTGTACTGCATTTTTGAATGGTGATTTGAATGAAAATATTTTTATGCAAATGCCTGAAGGGTTTAACTGTTCAGATTGAAAAAATTAAAAATATATTTATTTACTAATACAATTTTGTGCTTAATATTTGTCGTTAGTCTCCACACTAGGCACACTGCCTGTGTCGTGGAGACCTGAACTATAACCAGTTACAATATGAATAAGCCTTACATTATAAAAATGTGTAGATTGTAGATTCAGACAAAGTTATGAAATTCAAAAAAAAAAAAGGCTATTTATGGCATTATATTATGTCGACAGACTGCCATACATTTATTATCATAGACAATTACATAGAAATAGTTAACATAAACTAAACTAGATGTCACTACCAGTACACATTTTCATATATACAATTAATATAGAACTAATCCTACTACTATTATAAAGGCGAAAGTTTGTAAGTATGGATGTATGGATGTTTGTTACTCTTTCACGTAAAAACTACTGAACCGATTTAAATGAAATTTGGTACACAGAATCTCTAGAGCCTGAAAAATAACATAGGCTACTTTTTACCGCGGGAAAACGTCATTCCGCGGGAAAATCCATTATAACGCGGGCACAGCTAGTAAAAAATAAAAGCTAATTTCCAGCCACGTTAGAGCGTTATTACAATGATAGTCATATGGTGCATTATGCACACTGTACATGCATGCATACAGCAGATATTATAATTTATATTTAATCTTCTTATATATAAAAATGAATCGCAAAATGTGTTGGTAAGCGCATAACTCAACAACGCCTGAACCAATTTGGCCAAATCTTTTTTTTTAAAATGTTCGTTGAAGTTCAAAATTAGAATTATTGCTGGAAAAACCCTAAAATAGCCCTTTTCTTTTTCCCATACAAATGATTTGTAACTAAAACGTAGTCAATTTGAGCTTTATTGCTATGGTATAAAGTTCATATTAAATTACAAGCACTCACTGTTGTCTAAGCAATGTAGGTGTGTTCCTAACGTCAAAGATCATATCTATCAAAAGTATATAAAATTTTCATGTCACAATGTTAGTTACCGTACACAGTATATACAGTAGGTCTGGAGAATCAGCTACTATCAATTTTTCATTTTGCAAAACAACGTTTGCTGGGGTCAGCTAGTTATATATAAAATTGCGTACGTGTACGAAGCGCCGCGCCCGGCCGCATCCGATCCGAGCTAGCGCGACGCGAGCTCTGAATTGATCGAACGCGCCGCTGTTCGTTCGTTCAGCTGCGGACGGGGGACGCTCGCCCCTCTCGCACATTGTCGGCGCAACGATCCGCTTAATATATAACGTTGTGCGGAACGCAGCTGTGTTTTATTGACGCGCTAACGTTCAGTTAAGCTAGTTACTACTACTATACGCATACATCATGCCACCCAAGACGAGCGGTAAGGCCGCCAAGAAATCCGGCAAAGCCCAGAAGAACATCTCCAAGACCGACAAGAAAAAGAAGAAGCACAAGAGGAAGGAGAGCTACGCCATCTACATCTACAAGGTGCTCAAGCAGGTTCACCCCGACACCGGTATCTCCAGCAAGGCCATGTCCATCATGAACTCGTTCGTGAACGACATCTTCGAGCGCATCGCCGCCGAGGCGTCCCGCCTCGCGCACTACAACAAGCGCTCCACCATCACATCCAGGGAGGTGCAGACCTCCGTGAGGCTCCTGCTGCCCGGCGAGCTGGCCAAGCACGCCGTCAGTGAGGGCACCAAGGCTGTCACCAAGTACACCAGCTCCAAGTAAAAACACACAGCACGTGTGTTTTATTTACGCGGAAAACAAACGGCCCTTTTCAGGGCCACAAAATATTATCATGATTCTAAATAACAACAGACACATCGAAAACTGTTGTTTATGAATTGTTTCTTATGGTCTCAATTTATCTAAGTACACATTCAATTTTAATCATCCTACTTGTATAAATATATACTATTATAAAGGCGAAAGTGACGTGACTCCCTCAAAGAGATTAACATTCTAACTGTAATCTCACAGTACATTTTTGAGAACTTGATGTTCACCCACAAGAATAAGCACTTGTTTTTAAGAAAAAGTGACGTACATAGTATTAACACGAGAAGTAAGGAAAAATTACTAATTCCTACTTACAGACTAAAAAAAACTAGGCAAATCATTTATGGGTAACTCTGTACGTTTTTATAATAAGCTTCCTCATAATGTAACAGAGCTTCCTATTAGAAAATTTAAATCATTTATTAAGAGAAGTCTAATGAAAAAAGCGTATTACTCTATAAATGATTATATAAAGGATGATGCAGCTTGGATAGATGTTGCTTAGTTCCACAGTAACAGGCTCTAATAATTCTGGTTGACCAGGACTGATATGCTCATGTTATAATAGCTTCCTTATATGACAAACATTTTTTTTTTATTGTAAATGTTAAACTTATAATAGTTACCTATAAATAAGAACTCCAAAATTGTAATAACTACAAAATGGTAATAACTGATATAGCTGTGTTGTTCTATTCGCTTCTCAACTCAGTATAAAACATTGAAGCGAACTGTCAAGACAATGTTATTTCCTTGATATTTGTTATTTAAGCAATTTAGTTTTATTAATTTTAAGTTGACCTGGCTATGTGCTTCTAAGGAAATAAACGTTTTGACTTTGACTTTGAAAGTTTGTAAGTATGGATGTTTGTTACTCTTTCACGCGAAAACTACTGAACCGATTTAAATGAAATTTGGTACACAGAATCTCTAGAGCCTGAAAAATAACATAGGCTAGGGAAAATCCATTATAACGCGGGTAACACCGCGCGGCACAGCTTGTTCAAAATATTTCAAAAATTATTCTTTACCATACACACCTATTTATATTACCTTCGTATCGGTACGTTACACGTTAATTTTGATTATTAGTTACACTTTTTTTTTTTTTTTTTTACTCGTAGAGTAACGAATCAAAACACACACTCGGACACTGTCTGTATGTTAGGTATATTGTGAATACCTACATAAGGTTTTGCTACAGAAAACATAATTATATAATAAGTAAATCAACATAAAGAGATGAAAATTTAAAATAAAGAAAAGCATGAACTTTGTCTGAACAAGGTTTTTTTTTGTTTGTGGTTGGTAGGTTGGTTGAGCGATGGATATTATGATATTTTAATTTTTTTTAAAACTATAACTTCTTCAAATTCTCATAAAACTATGAGACACAAGAGCGAGACGGCATGCGTGCGCGCAAAACCCCGACCCACCGCGTGCCCCTCGTAAGCAAGCAAGCCGCGTGAAGCTATATATATACCGTACAAATAGGGCGATCGACGAATTATTCACCACAGTCGATCGCAACGTCACGTATCGTTCGCACGCATCGCAATAATGGCCCGTACCAAGCAGACAGCCCGCAAGTCCACCGGTGGTAAGGCGCCGCGCAAGCAGCTCGCCACAAAGGCGGCCCGCAAGAGCGCGCCCGCCACCGGAGGCGTGAAGAAGCCCCATCGCTACAGGCCCGGCACCGTAGCCCTCCGCGAGATCCGTCGCTACCAGAAGAGCACTGAGCTGCTGATCCGCAAGCTCCCCTTCCAGCGTCTGGTGCGTGAGATCGCGCAGGATTTCAAGACCGATCTCCGCTTCCAGAGCTCCGCCGTGATGGCCCTGCAGGAGGCGAGCGAGGCGTACCTGGTGGGTCTCTTCGAGGACACCAACCTGTGCGCGATCCACGCAAAGCGCGTCACCATTATGCCGAAGGACATCCAGCTGGCTCGCAGGATCAGAGGCGAACGCGCCTAAGCTTTCTTGCTTTTATTTAGTTCTATTCTATTTTTATCACGTTATCGTGTAGGTACATACGAAACGTGTTAGAAAGTAGAGCTAATAGAAGAAGGAGGAAAAAAAAAAAAAAACGGCCCTTTTCAGGGCCACATATGATTCATGAAAAATATCGGTGTCTGTGCACCGCGGATTGTTTCTTGGGATTTTAATTTTTTTGTTATCCGTCTTGTCGTGTGTGTGTGTAAAAACATCATCCACCACTCACGGGGAATGAGCAAATTGTATTTTTAATTTTTTTTTATAAAATAGACCAGTACTTTTGTTATCATCAAAATATAGACAAATACTTTATTTTCAGTTTAACGAAACATACCTACGAGTACCCTAATTACCGCTAATCACATACCATAGCAAGATTAAAATATTTCGTTATGAATTCCATTTCAAATTTCAAATCGTGAAAATATAAAATTTCACTTAACTTGCCTAAATCAGACCACGCAAGAAACAGTTTATAATAAATAATAATTATCATTATTATTTAAAACTCGTAAAAGAATCATATGCGGCCCTGAAAAGGGCCTTTTTTTTTGCAAGAGACTAGAACTAGACTCCAGTCATTGCGTGTTTACTGCTACTACTATGTCGGCAGCAATAAATTAACCACCGAAACCGTACAGGGTGCGTCCCTGGCGTTTCAGAGCGTAGACTACGTCCATGGCGGTGACGGTCTTCCTCTTGGCGTGCTCGGTGTAGGTGACGGCGTCGCGGATCACGTTCTCTAGGAACACCTTGAGCACGCCGCGCGTCTCCTCGTAGATCAGACCGGAGATACGCTTCACGCCACCTCTGCGAGCCAGACGACGGATGGCGGGCTTGGTGATACCCTGGATGTTATCACGGAGCACCTTCCTGTGGCGCTTGGCTCCTCCCTTTCCCAGACCTTTGCCTCCCTTACCGCGACCGGTCATTTTCAATGAATGAATATAACACAACACACACGCGTTAACGAACGAACGACGACAGCGTAAATGGCGCCGTACGTACCAAAAACCCCCTATATTTATAGAAGAGAATCGTTGTAACACCCGCCCGCTTCCCCTCGCAGCTTGCCTGCCTGCTGACTGCGTGTATGCTGTGTACTGTAGGGATAGTCGTTGAATGAACGAACAGCTTATTTAGACTGTTTATTTGCCGTCGACTGATAAACCGGTTTACAGTCCACCGATAAACTAGTTTACTCGTAATACATTTGCATCGTCCAGTCCATTGGTCGAGCGTTGCCGAACGAAACTGTTTCTCTAGCCAGCTAGCTGCCACTGTCTATCAAGCATTCCGTTCTCTTCACACTTGCACGTTACGCTAATATGGCTATCTCTCTTTCGCCATGCTCTCAACTTCTACAGAGTTATAATAGCGGTGCGCGGGTGCGGCGCGGCGTCAGGGTGTTGTGTAAAAATAAACTCTATTGCAATGCATGACAATGTATTATTGTTAGTAGGAAAGCAGGTTTTTGAATTTTGTTTGCTTACATTATTATTTTGTACCTACTACAAAATTTCTTATTTAAAATAACTTTATTATGAAGCCTGCCAGTCCTATGCCTGGAAAAAGTATGAAGGGAAGTTCATTTTATTCGAACTAAATCAACAAAACTAAATCATAAGAAAAAAACCGCATCAAAATCGGACCTTTTGTCACGCCACAGGCACTCACACAGATATATCTTATATAATATAAACAGTTTAATCTAGTCGTCGTTTACCAACCAATCAGTGAATCGACGTTCACCGTTCAACGATCGTTCATGTCCTAAACGAATAAAGGCAATAAACCGGTCGAAAATTAGACTGTTTTATAAACAGTTTATCGTGAACGATAAACTGGTCTCGTTTCGTCGACTGAAAAGAAGTCGACGACTCATCCTTAGTGTACTGTGGTTCGCTTGCGTGCGCGGCGAGACGAATGAGAGAAATGAGATGATTTTGCAAAATAATCATATATTTTCATATATTATACCTATTATTTCCTCCTATTAAAAAAATACCCAGTCATTTTAATAATATTATTATCATATTCTTTAAAACACAACAAGTACGTACGTACACGTAAGTAAGCGTTAGGTAAGTTAAGTATATTATAGCTAATATCGCATGAAATTAATTTGTTTATTAAGTAAAAGTGCGTAAAAAAAAAATATTTAAATAATAAATAGGCAAATGAAGTAATGAGGAACGCGCGCGCGGCGCGCGTCTCCCTTACCGACTTGTACCACGTACACGTACGTGTACGAACGGAGAGGTGCAGGAGTGAGTGCTTTCTGATGTGTTTGCACGCTTTATTTCGTAATAATATCATATAATTTTTATTTAAAAACAATTATTTCGCTGTCACGCTTGAATATTGTGAGAATTATAGCAGATTGAGTTCGTTCTAGAGCTGTGGAAACTAGCGGAATCGCGGCATTGTGTTTTACGTGTGTTCGGATACAGGTTGCTTTAAGTTCTTAAACGTTTGGTATTATGTATGAGATTGTGTTAGAATTTGACATTGATATGTTTGCGTTTTAACTGTGGAGAGTTATTTGTGAATTAAGATGTTTTAATATGTTAAAAATCGATTATAAACACGAGGTGAGCAATCGAAGGTGGATGTGTGCTGGTTAAAATGTTTATAACCGGTGTTATATTGAACGTATAGTTGTTTTGATGATTTCACTCAACGATCAGGTTCAAAATGAACAGGTTAACGGTCGCAGTGAGCGTCGAACAGTATGCTAATCTGTATAAAATCAATTTTAATTAGAATGATGTTAGTGAAAAATGTTAACCGCTCGTACGTGAAACTCTCCGTCGACACAGCCGCTCTCCATACGGTATAGCTTCGTCGGCCGCTCACTAGTGCCGCCATCTGTATGCAACTTTATTATATCTCATCACGAGTACCCTAGTAAACTACTGAATTATTACAACAATGGCAGACACAGCAGTCGCTTCCGAGGCACCAGCCCCCGCCACGCCGGCGAAGAAGCCCAAGGCCTCCGCGGCCGCCAAGAAACCTAAGGCGAAGCCCACCCACCCTAAGACATCCGAGATGGTCAACAGCGCGATCGGCGAGCTCAAGGAGCGCAGCGGATCATCCCTGAAGGCTATCAAGAAGTACATCGCCGGCGCTTACAACGTCGACGCGGAGAAGCTCGCGCCTTTCATCAGAAAGTACCTGAAGAGCGCCGTCGAATCCGGCGCCCTGATCCAGACCAAGGGCACCGGGGCGTCAGGCTCCTTCAAATTGGACTCGAAGGGCGCCAAATCCCACGCTTCCGGCAAGAAATCCTCCGGCGCCGCGTCGAAGGCCAAGGACTCCGCGTCCTCGCCTGCCAAGTCCAAAAAGGCCAGCGCCAGCGCCGCATCCGCCGCCGCCGCGAAGAGGAAGAAGGCCGCCGCCGCGGCGGCCGCCGCATCCCCGTCCAAGTCCAAGGCCGCCGGCAGGGCCGCGACCAAGGACAAGAAGGCGGCCGCCGCCAAGAGGAAGCCCGCCGCGGCAGCCTCCAGGAAGGCCGCCGCCTCCTCCCCGGCAAAGTCCAAATCCGCCGCCGCGCCGAAGGCCAAGAAGACCGCGAAGCCGCCAACCAAGAAGCCGAAGGCGCCCAAACCGAAGAAGGCCGCAGCGACGCCTAAATCCAAGGCCGCAGCTTCCAAGAAGGCAGCCGCCTCCAAGAAGTAGAGACGAGTATGTTGTGTGCATATCGCCCCCGCGACGCAAACGCAACGCGCGGTGTCGGTTCGTCCGCCCCGCCGCGCCGGCCGCGCCGCCGAGCGGCACGTACAGCAGCAGGCGGGATGGCAGGAGAATCGCACCCGCGTATCAAAATCAGCAAAAAACAGCCCTTTTCAGGGCTAACATACGTTTCAAAAATTACATTTCCTAACCTAACCTAACCTACCTACCTGTGGTGGTTGTGGTGTGGTGTGTGAAATAGGTAATTTGTTTCTCAACGGCTGCAAATTAGTCTTACTTAGATAATATTATAACGTTTTCCTATACCTACCTAACTTATATATTACAGCTTGGTGAAATAGGTAATTTGTTTCTCAACGGCTGCAAATTAGTCTTACTTAGATAATATTATAACGTTTTCCTATACCTACCTAACTTAGCGCACCTAGTAAGTAGTCACACACCGAATACCGTTCCTTAAAACATACAAATTACTCACCAGCGAGAGATGCTGCTTGCTGCTGATGCACTTAAAACACAACACACTCACTAATATCACACAATACGTTACGTTTACCTAACAACACAATCACACAAACGCGCGCGCGTAAAAGAAACAACAAAAAAAATATACTATCTGTGGATTTTTACACAAAATGCACGCAAAAATACGCGTAAATAATCAACCGCACCATTAGTTTAATAATATTAATAGTATATTCACTTTTCTCTTCATGCAAAATAACATAGCGCACGGGCCGACTGTTTTTTTTTTGTTTTTTCATAATGTCAAATAAAATCTAACCTAACCTAAAGTAGGTAGGTGTACATAACATAATAATTTTCTTAGTTTTCTTAGTCGATCCCCGACCGAAGGTGCACGCTCGCTCATCTCCCCCAGTGCCGTTGAGCGCGCGCGCTGTATATATAAAGCGCGAAACGGGGTGCTACGAAATTATTCGTTCTCAGGCAGGCTCGCAGTTAGCGCGCGTGCTCTTACTTTAAACTTTTTTGACCTGTTCGCGTTTTTAAACCCGAATCAATCAACATGTCCGGACGCGGCAAGGGCGGTAAAGTTAAGGGGAAGGCAAAGTCCCGTTCCAACCGTGCCGGACTACAGTTCCCCGTCGGTCGTATCCATCGTCTCCTGCGTCACGGCAACTACGCCGAGCGCGTCGGTGCCGGTGCCCCCGTGTACCTCGCCGCCGTGATGGAGTACCTGGCAGCTGAGGTTCTCGAGTTGGCCGGCAACGCCGCCAGGGACAACAAGAAGACTAGGATCATCCCGCGTCACCTCCAGCTCGCCATCAGGAACGACGAGGAGCTGAACAAGCTCCTGTCCGGCGTGACCATCGCACAGGGCGGCGTACTTCCCAACATCCAGGCGGTGCTGCTGCCTAAGAAGACCGAGAAGAAGGCATAAATAAGGCACACAAAACAACAGCCATCTATCTGTGTGCTGTGCATGTGATGTGATGCGATGTGCATAACAAAACGGCCCTTTTCAGGGCCACAATATGATTCTATTATTATATGATATTTATTATGTTGTACCACCTACCTACACAGTTACGAACGTATCGGCTGTGCGGGGTGCGACATGGTAATATCGTTTTGTTTCTTATCTGCTAAATAATGAATGTCATTTTTTATTCTCTAGAAATACAATTTTTAATGGTAATAATTAATCACGGAGGTTCGTGTAGTACCTATAGCCGCGACATTATACTCGTAACTACCTAGGTTTTTTTTTTTTTTATATTTCAATTGGTGTGGACTTTCGCGCCCGTAGTAAGTAAGATACAGTTTTGCTATTTCTATAAAACTTGGACTTGACATAGCACATTTAGATGTGTGTACTGCATTTTTGAATGGTGATTTGAATGAAAATATTTTTATGCAAATGCCTGAAGGGTTTAACTGTTCAGATTGAAAAAATGAAAAATATATTTATTTACTAATACAATTTTGTGCTTAATATTTGTCGTTAGTCTCCACACTAGGCACACTGCCTGTGTCGTGGAGACCTGAACTATAACCAGTTACAATATGAATAAGCCTTACATTATAAAAATGTGTAGATTGTAGATTCAGACAAAGTTATGAAATTCAAAAAAAAAAAAGGCTATTTATGGCATTATATTATGTCGACAGACTGCCATACATTTATTATCATAGACAATTACATAGAAATAGTTAACATAAACTAAACTAGATGTCACTACCAGTACACATTTTCATATATACAATTAATATAGAACTAATCCTACTACTATTATAAAGGCGAAAGTTTGTAAGTATGGATGTATGGATGTTTGTTACTCTTTCACGTAAAAACTACTGAACCGATTTAAATGAAATTTGGTACACAGAATCTCTAGAGCCTGAAAAATAACATAGGCTACTTTTTACCGCGGGAAAACGTCATTCCGCGGGAAAATCCATTATAACGCGGGCACAGCTAGTAAAAAATAAAAGCTAATTTCCAGCCACGTTAGAGCGTTATTACAATGATAGTCATATGGTGCATTATGCACACTGTACATGCATGCATACAGCAGATATTATAATTTATATTTAATCTTCTTATATATAAAAATGAATCGCAAAATGTGTTGGTAAGCGCATAACTCAACAACGCCTGAACCAATTTGGCCAAATCTTTTTTTTTAAAATGTTCGTTGAAGTTCAAAATTAGAATTATTGCTGGAAAAACCCTAAAATAGCCCTTTTCTTTTTCCCATACAAATGATTTGTAACTAAAACGTAGTCAATTTGAGCTTTATTGCTATGGTATAAAGTTCATATTAAATTACAAGCACTCACTGTTGTCTAAGCAATGTAGGTGTGTTCCTAACGTCAAAGATCATATCTATCAAAAGTATATAAAATTTTCATGTCACAATGTTAGTTACCGTACACAGTATATACAGTAGGTCTGGAGAATCAGCTACTATCAATTTTTCATTTTGCAAAACAACGTTTGCTGGGGTCAGATAGTTATATATAAAATTGCGTACGTGTACGAAGCGCCGCGCCCGGCCGCATCCGATCCGAGCTAGCGCGACGCGAGCTCTGAATTGATCGAACGCGCCGCTGTTCGTTCGTTCAGCTGCGGACGGGGGACGCTCGCCCCTCTCGCACATTGTCGGCGCAACGATCCGCTTAATATATAACGTTGTGCGGAACGCAGCTGTGTTTTATTGACGCGCTAACGTTCAGTTAAGCTAGTTACTACTACTATACGCATACATCATGCCACCCAAGACGAGCGGTAAGGCCGCCAAGAAATCCGGCAAAGCCCAGAAGAACATCTCCAAGACCGACAAGAAAAAGAAGAAGCACAAGAGGAAGGAGAGCTACGCCATCTACATCTACAAGGTGCTCAAGCAGGTTCACCCCGACACCGGTATCTCCAGCAAGGCCATGTCCATCATGAACTCGTTCGTGAACGACATCTTCGAGCGCATCGCCGCCGAGGCGTCCCGCCTCGCGCACTACAACAAGCGCTCCACCATCACATCCAGGGAGGTGCAGACCTCCGTGAGGCTCCTGCTGCCCGGCGAGCTGGCCAAGCACGCCGTCAGTGAGGGCACCAAGGCTGTCACCAAGTACACCAGCTCCAAGTAAAAACACACAGCACGTGTGTTTTATTTACGCGGAAAACAAACGGCCCTTTTCAGGGCCACAAAATATTATCATGATTCTAAATAACAACAGACACATCGAAAACTGTTGTTTATGAATTGTTTCTTATGGTCTCAATTTATCTAAGTACACATTCAATTTTAATCATCCTACTTGTATAAATATATACTATTATAAAGGCGAAAGTGACGTGACTCCCTCAAAGAGATTAACATTCTAACTGTAATCTCACAGTACATTTTTGAGAACTTGATGTTCACCCACAAGAATAAGCACTTGTTTTTAAGAAAAAGTGACGTACATAGTATTAACACGAGAAGTAAGGAAAAATTACTAATTCCTACTTACAGACTAAAAAAAACTAGGCAAATCATTTATGGGTAACTCTGTACGTTTTTATAATAAGCTTCCTCATAATGTAACAGAGCTTCCTATTAGAAAATTTAAATCATTTATTAAGAGAAGTCTAATGAAAAAAGCGTATTACTCTATAAATGATTATATAAAGGATGATGCAGCTTGGATAGATGTTGCTTAGTTCCACAGTAACAGGCTCTAATAATTCTGGTTGACCAGGACTGATATGCTCATGTTATAATAGCTTCCTTATATGACAAACATTTTTTTTTTATTGTAAATGTTAAACTTATAATAGTTACCTATAAATAAGAACTCCAAAATTGTAATAACTACAAAATGGTAATAACTGATATAGCTGTGTTGTTCTATTCGCTTCTCAACTCAGTATAAAACATTGAAGCGAACTGTCAAGACAATGTTATTTCCTTGATATTTGTTATTTAAGCAATTTAGTTTTATTAATTTTAAGTTGACCTGGCTATGTGCTTCTAAGGAAATAAACGTTTTGACTTTGACTTTGAAAGTTTGTAAGTATGGATGTTTGTTACTCTTTCACGCGAAAACTACTGAACCGATTTAAATGAAATTTGGTACACAGAATCTCTAGAGCCTGAAAAATAACATAGGCTAGGGAAAATCCATTATAACGCGGGTAACACCGCGCGGCACAGCTTGTTCAAAATATTTCAAAAATTATTCTTTACCATACACACCTATTTATATTACCTTCGTATCGGTACGTTACACGTTAATTTTGATTATTAGTTACACTTTTTTTTTTTTTTTTTTTTTTCTCGTAGAGTAACGAATCAAAACACACACTCGGACACTGTCTGTATGTTAGGTATATTGTGAATACCTACATAAGGTTTTGCTACAGAAAACATAATTATATAATAAGTAAATCAACATAAAGAGATGAAAATTTAAAATAAAGAAAAGCATGAACTTTGTCTGAACAAGGTTTTTTTTTGTTTGTGGTTGGTAGGTTGGTTGAGCGATGGATATTATGATATTTTAATTTTTTTTAAAACTATAACTTCTTCAAATTCTCATAAAACTATGAGACACAAGAGCGAGACGGCATGCGTGCGCGCAAAACCCCGACCCACCGCGTGCCCCTCGTAAGCAAGCAAGCCGCGTGAAGCTATATATATACCGTACAAATAGGGCGATCGACGAATTATTCACCACAGTCGATCGCAACGTCACGTATCGTTCGCACGCATCGCAATAATGGCCCGTACCAAGCAGACAGCCCGCAAGTCCACCGGTGGTAAGGCGCCGCGCAAGCAGCTCGCCACAAAGGCGGCCCGCAAGAGCGCGCCCGCCACCGGAGGCGTGAAGAAGCCCCATCGCTACAGGCCCGGCACCGTAGCCCTCCGCGAGATCCGTCGCTACCAGAAGAGCACTGAGCTGCTGATCCGCAAGCTCCCCTTCCAGCGTCTGGTGCGTGAGATCGCGCAGGATTTCAAGACCGATCTCCGCTTCCAGAGCTCCGCCGTGATGGCCCTGCAGGAGGCGAGCGAGGCGTACCTGGTGGGTCTCTTCGAGGACACCAACCTGTGCGCGATCCACGCAAAGCGCGTCACCATTATGCCGAAGGACATCCAGCTGGCTCGCAGGATCAGAGGCGAACGCGCCTAAGCTTTCTTGCTTTTATTTAGTTCTATTCTATTTTTATCACGTTATCGTGTAGGTACATACGAAACGTGTTAGAAAGTAGAGCTAATAGAAGAAGGAGGAAAAAAAAAAAAAAAAAGGCCCTTTTCAGGGCCACATATGATTCATGAAAAATATCGGTGTCTGTGCACCGCGGGTTGTTTCTTGGGATTTTAATTTTTTTGTTATCCGTCTTGTCGTGTGTGTGTGTAAAAACATCATCCACCACTCACGGGGAATGAGCAAATTGTATTTTTAATTTTTTTTTATAAAATAGACCAGTACTTTTGTTATCATCAAAATATAGACAAATACTTTATTTTCAGTTTAACGAAACATACCTACGAGTACCCTAATTACCGCTAATCACATACCATAGCAAGATTAAAATATTTCGTTATGAATTCCATTTCAAATTTCAAATCGTGAAAATATAAAATTTCACTTAACTTGCCTAAATCAGACCACGCAAGAAACAGTTTATAATAAATAATAATTATCATTATTATTTAAAACTCGTAAAAGAATCATATGCGGCCCTGAAAAGGGCCTTTTTTTTTGCAAGAGACTAGAACTAGACTCCAGTCATTGCGTGTTTACTGCTACTACTATGTCGGCAGCAATAAATTAACCACCGAAACCGTACAGGGTGCGTCCCTGGCGTTTCAGAGCGTAGACTACGTCCATGGCGGTGACGGTCTTCCTCTTGGCGTGCTCGGTGTAGGTGACGGCGTCGCGGATCACGTTCTCTAGGAACACCTTGAGCACGCCGCGCGTCTCCTCGTAGATCAGACCGGAGATACGCTTCACGCCACCTCTGCGAGCCAGACGACGGATGGCGGGCTTGGTGATACCCTGGATGTTATCACGGAGCACCTTCCTGTGGCGCTTGGCTCCTCCCTTTCCCAGACCTTTGCCTCCCTTACCGCGACCGGTCATTTTCAATGAATGAATATAACACAACACACACGCGTTAACGAACGAACGACGACAGCGTAAATGGCGCCGTACGTACCAAAAACCCCCTATATTTATAGAAGAGAATCGTTGTAACACCCGCCCGCTTCCCCTCGCAGCTTGCCTGCCTGCTGACTGCGTGTATGCTGTGTACTGTGGTTCGCTTGCGTGCGCGGCGAGACGAATGAGAGAAATGAGATGATTTTGCAAAATAATCATATATTTTCATATATTATACCTATTATTTCCTCCTATTAAAAAAATACCCAGTCATTTTAATAATATTATTATCATATTCTTTAAAACACAACAAGTACGTACGTACACGTAAGTAAGCGTTAGGTAAGTTAAGTATATTATAGCTAATATCGCATGAAATTAATTTGTTTATTTTTTAGTAAAAGTGCGTAAAAAAAAAATATTTAAATAATAAATAGGCAAATGAAGTAATGAGGAACGCGCGCGCGGCGCGCGTCTCCCTTACCGACTTGTACCACGTACACGTACGTGTACGAACGGAGAGGTGCAGGAGTGAGTGCTTTCTGATGTGTTTGCACGCTTTATTTCGTAATAATATCATATAATTTTTATTTAAAAACAATTATTTCGCTGTCACGCTTGAATATTGTGAGAATTATAGCAGATTGAGTTCGTTCTAGAGCTGTGGAAACTAGCGGAATCGCGGCATTGTGTTTTACGTGTGTTCGGATACAGGTTGCTTTAAGTTCTTAAACGTTTGGTATTATGTATGAGATTGTGTTAGAATTTGACATTGATATGTTTGCGTTTTAACTGTGGAGAGTTATTTGTGAATTAAGATGTTTTAATATGTTAAAAATCGATTATAAACACGAGGTGAGCAATCGAAGGTGGATGTGTGCTGGTTAAAATGTTTATAACCGGTGTTATATTGAACGTATAGTTGTTTTGATGATTTCACTCAACGATCAGGTTCAAAATGAACAGGTTAACGGTCGCAGTGAGCGTCGAACAGTATGCTAATCTGTATAAAATCAATTTTAATTAGAATGATGTTAGTGAAAAATGTTAACCGCTCGTACGTGAAACTCTCCGTCGACACAGCCGCTCTCCATACGGTATAGCTTCGTCGGCCGCTCACTAGTGCCGCCATCTGTATGCAACTTTATTATATCTCATCACGAGTACCCTAGTAAACTACTGAATTATTACAACAATGGCAGACACAGCAGTCGCTTCCGAGGCACCAGCCCCCGCCACGCCGGCGAAGAAGCCCAAGGCCTCCGCGGCCGCCAAGAAACCTAAGGCGAAGCCCACCCACCCTAAGACATCCGAGATGGTCAACAGCGCGATCGGCGAGCTCAAGGAGCGCAGCGGATCATCCCTGAAGGCTATCAAGAAGTACATCGCCGGCGCTTACAACGTCGACGCGGAGAAGCTCGCGCCTTTCATCAGAAAGTACCTGAAGAGCGCCGTCGAATCCGGCGCCCTGATCCAGACCAAGGGCACCGGGGCGTCAGGCTCCTTCAAATTGGACTCGAAGGGCGCCAAATCCCACGCTTCCGGCAAGAAATCCTCCGGCGCCGCGTCGAAGGCCAAGGACTCCGCGTCCTCGCCTGCCAAGTCCAAAAAGGCCAGCGCCAGCGCCGCATCCGCCGCCGCCGCGAAGAGGAAGAAGGCCGCCGCCGCGGCGGCCGCCGCATCCCCGTCCAAGTCCAAGGCCGCCGGCAGGGCCGCGACCAAGGACAAGAAGGCGGCCGCCGCCAAGAGGAAGCCCGCCGCGGCAGCCTCCAGGAAGGCCGCCGCCTCCTCCCCGGCAAAGTCCAAATCCGCCGCCGCGCCGAAGGCCAAGAAGACCGCGAAGCCGCCAACCAAGAAGCCGAAGGCGCCCAAACCGAAGAAGGCCGCAGCGACGCCTAAATCCAAGGCCGCAGCTTCCAAGAAGGCAGCCGCCTCCAAGAAGTAGAGACGAGTATGTTGTGTGCATATCGCCCCCGCGACGCAAACGCAACGCGCGGTGTCGGTTCGTCCGCCCCGCCGCGCCGGCCGCGCCGCCGAGCGGCACGTACAGCAGCAGGCGGGATGGCAGGAGAATCGCACCCGCGTATCAAAATCAGCAAAAAACAGCCCTTTTCAGGGCTAACATACGTTTCAAAAATTACATTTCCTAACCTAACCTAACCTACCTACCTGTGGTGGTTGTGGTGTGGTGTGTGAAATAGGTAATTTGTTTCTCAACGGCTGCAAATTAGTCTTACTTAGATAATATTATAACGTTTTCCTATACCTACCTAACTTATATATTACAGCTTGGTGAAATAGGTAATTTGTTTCTCAACGGCTGCAAATTAGTCTTACTTAGATAATATTATAACGTTTTCCTATACCTACCTAACTTAGCGCACCTAGTAAGTAGTCACACACCGAATACCGTTCCTTAAAACATACAAATTACTCACCAGCGAGAGATGCTGCTTGCTGCTGATGCACTTAAAACACAACACACTCACTAATATCACACAATACGTTACGTTTACCTAACAACACAATCACACAAACGCGCGCGCGTAAAAGAAACAACAAAAAAAATATACTATCTGTGGATTTTTACACAAAATGCACGCAAAAATACGCGTAAATAATCAACCGCACCATTAGTTTAATAATATTAATAGTATATTCACTTTTCTCTTCATGCAAAATAACATAGCGCACGGGCCGACGCCGACTCCGACTCCGACTCCAACTAAATGTACGTATTTTTAGTAGCGCTATATTTATAGAAAACCATAATTATGACGGGGAGGGGATGACCCCTCCGCTAATCAACCAATCAGAGACGCGCATTTATTATTATTCCAATCAGTGTCATGGCGTCAGTTGGATTGAAAGCACGCTCAATTTTCTCTTACAATAAGAACCTTGTTACCAGCATTCTACTTTGAAATGAAAGATGGAAAGCTCTGTAAATAGCGCATATTGTGTCGTCTCCACCAAGAAAGAAAAAGTCAGAAGAAGTCTGCAAGAGAGAAGCCGACACCTTTGTATTACGGATAAATCGTGTGTTTCTTTGAGACCTTTACCACCACCACCACCACCCAGGACATAGTCGTCCCAACCACCAAGTGGTGGTCAAAGTACCCGAACGTCTCGCAAGTGACGCTCGTCGGCGGCGTGTGCGAACCGCAACTACCATCAAGTGGCGCACGTCGAACAAGGGGGTTAAAACTGTCCCCCGTCTAAGCGGACACCTCCCAACTTCCCTAGGAAGGAGGTGGAGGGATCCACAACAACCATAGACCGTGAAAACGGGACTAGACACTCTGACTGTCCTGTACACGGGAGTGGTGGAACTGGAGGTAAGACAACCCGGACTGGTAACGCTGACATGGCATTCTGCGTTCAACAGCATAACTATAATGTGAAAATAAAAACACCAACCACACACACACAGGCACAGGATTTCAGTCAGATACCTGAAGCTGCGTAGAGCTAGCAAATTCCAGATATTATTATAATGTTCGTCACTAGTTTGGGTATATGAACGGATTGACGCTCTTCTGAATATCGGGTTATCAAGAGCAATCCATAAGTCGGCTCTCAATTTTCACTGATTTGGGTATATGAACGGCTTGACGCTCGTCTCACTAACATACGGGTGAGCAATCCATAAATATGCTCTCAGTTTTCTTAGGACATATTGTGTCACTAAGTTGACGCTCGTCTTACTAACATACGGGTGAGCAATCCATAAATATGCTCTCAGTTTTCTTAGGACATATTGTGTCACTAAGTTGGGTATATGAACGGCTTGACGCTCGTCTCACTAACATACGGGTGAGCAATCCATAAGTCTCAATTTTCTTGAGTTTCCTTTTCACACCCAGTCCCGATTTAGAAAATAATAACGCGTCGGGTTCGGTTAGGGCGCCACCTTGGTTGAGACGCCCTCTGCGTCCGCCACAGTCCGGTAACGCTGTCATGGCCATCTGCGGTCAACAGCATCAAATGTCCATTCGAAAAAAAAAAAATCCTTTTCACACTGTACACCAATGACATATCCACTACCAAGTAGAACTTGCCCTCTTCGCAGACGACACAAATACAAATACAAATAAATTTATTCATAACACCAAGTTACATGTCAGATGTAAATTAAGTTATTTTTTGAATAACATTAATTAATTAACAAAAAGTTTAAAAATTTTCCTGTTACAATTCATAATATTGATTCATATATCCCTCCTGACGGTGTCCGGTAGCCTGTTATACACCGCGGGACCCATCACGTACACGGACCTCTCCGATTTGCGCAGTTTGTGCGGGGGTACGACTAGCAGGTGCGCCCGCTTGTTGCTGCGCAGTGCTCGGGAGGGGTTTACTCCCCTACGATTGTAGCTTTCCAGGTTGCTGTGTGTGAACATTGCAACCTGAAATATCAACTCGCAAGGGAGGGGCATTATTCCTAGCTCTTTAAAGTAATCGCGACATGACACATCGTTCTCCAAACCCACGATGGCACGAACCGCCCTCTTCTGCATAACAAAACTCTGTCGGCGTCAGCGGCACGTCCCCATAGCTCCACGCCGTAGGTGATGGTGGAGTGCACCGTTGCGTGATAGCACGCCAGTACTACGCTGCGGGTTGCGGTTGCGGCGATGCGGCGCAACGCGAAACATGTACGTCCGAGTCTACTACACAGCTCGTTTATATGAATATCCCACTTGAGGCCACTGTCGATTTGGAATCCTAGTAGCTTTGTGTATTCTACCATCTGCAGAGGGGTGTTTCCCGCCGTCACAGAAATCCGCGGCCTTGGAGAGCCGTTCAGACGAAACGTCATGTAGCAGGTTTTATCCCTGTTTAATGCAAGGCCATTAGTCTCGAACCAGAGCTCGACACAGCCTTGTACGCGCCCAATACCAATCCAACGCGAGTTTGTACAAGGCTGCAGTCTGCGATAGACCCTCTAGCAGTTTGGTTTAGGAAATGGCACATTGAGGTGAACCCAAAGAAGAGTGTAGCAGTGTACTTCTCGCGGGATTTTCAAATAAATAAAAATCTTATCGAATGCCCAACAAAACATACGGACATTGGCTGTTGACGGCCATATGCCAGTCACGGACGCCATCTAATAAAAGAAGAAGATAATATGAGCAGGTATCAAAAAGAAATACCAAAATTTTGTATTTGAAAATCAACGGTTTGAAAAAAATACATGTTTTATAAGGGCATAATTTCATAGTAGTTTATTCATCATAGGCAACATTGTACACTTGATTCCGTTAAGTTCTAATAATTATTATATTCACACACAAAATACAGCGAAAGACACAGACAAGACGTTCAATATGAGATGTAACATAATAATTGAGCTTCAACTAAAACTATGTATAATACAAATAATTCCATTAAAATCCAATTTGTTATTCGGCATTGTCAAATTAAAACTACTAAAATTAGGTACCTATAGGTATTAAAATAATAAATTAATGAATGCTGAAGTGTACATAATCTAACAAACATTAACAAGAGCTTAAAAATAGATTAATAGTAAAAGACATGTCATATAAAATGTTGAAGCTGCTGTAAAAGGGCATTGTCAGAAGTAACTTGTTCTACTATAATACATTGGCAAAATGTCAATATTAATACTATACTATTTACTATATTATTAACTCCTGTAAAGGGGCATTGGCAATTTAAATCGACTACTTTTAAATACTAGTTAATGTGAAGAAGAATCTAATATCAGGATATACATATTTATTATATGCGACGACGACGGATGATAGTATGATAGATAGATTTCTGCAGTACAAATACATTTAGCCATACTAGCTGACCCCAGAAAACGTTGTTTTGCAAGATAAAAAATAGATAGTAGCCGATTCTTAGACCTACTACTGAATACGCACATAAAATTTAGTAATTAGATTACTTAATTTACTTAAATAAATTAAGTCATCGGTAAAGCCGTTTCGGAGGAGTAGGATAACTAACATGTGACATGCAAATTTTATTATATTAGATAATTATCACTGCCGGTCAAAAGTATGAAACCACTGTAAAAATCTTTGTTACCAACAAAATATTTCAAAGTACAGTTCGCGATGAGTTGTGCACGTTCTCTTCAAGGAAGACATATTTCTGGTTTTGACGTTCTTCGTGAAAAGGTTAGTTGAATTTATTACGAATTAGTTTCGGAAATAATGTATGGTATAAGAAATGTGTCGTTCTAGCTCAAAATAAGAACTACTAAAGTATTATTATAAAATATGACGATAATGACTGTAAACAAAACACAAATAGATGATTTTAGTTAAAAATTATGACAAAATGGATCATTTTTTCTAAAAAAAACATTGTTATTTTTGTATTTATTATTTTAAGTTAAAACGTTTTAGGTAAAATAAAAAATACATTTAGTGTTCGTATATTATAAATTATTATTTTTGCAGACTATTCATTACAAATGGCGATGCCCGGGAGTTAAAGAAGCAAAAAAATATTGACTCTCATCGAGAGAAATAGGAATAAAGCACCCGATCAAGAATCTACAATGGATAAAAGTAGTATGTACTGCTATATTCATTTTTTACGAGTTCTACTGGTCATAATTGAATGAATTAATGTACACTATATTATTATTGCTCTTAAAAAAAAACTTTTTAATTAATTATGACTTTATGGATTAATGCTATCCGTATTAACTGTATTTTTTTCTAGGCTATGAAAGGCTGAAATTGCAGGCTCCACCTGAATTTGATATACGTATTCAAGTACCACCCGATTCCACTGAGGTACCAATGGAGTTACAAAGATCTGTTCAAGGGTCATCCACACATGAGTTGAAAGACTTGATTATGAGTTGCAAAACCCTATCCCAGAACAACCTGTTATACAAGATTGCAGCAGTTCATCCAGTTCATCATCTGATTCTTCTGATCGTACGTTTCATGAAGGTATTTATATTTTTATTTTACTTTATTTTGTCCCTAATAATCATTTTGTTTGCGAGTAGTGTAAAAAAATAAAGCGATGGTTGCAATGTACTTACTTGCGGCGCAAAAACTATCTCATATCCAAACAATCACCCACAAATACCTTATAAAGGGCCACACACAAAACGAGGGAGATGCGGCACACTTACTGATAGAAAGGCAGGTAAAAAAGCTACCTAAAGGTGGGCCGATGTACTCACCAGAGGCCTTTATTGGTATCATGTAAATGAAATGTGCACAGAAGATTTGATTTGATTGGAAAGATGCTTGTTCTCAAATGGGGGTAAATATTTCAAAGAATTTTCTTTGAAATGTAAATATTTCAAAGAAACTCTGTAAAGATAGCTGATCGTAAAATACTAAGAGCTGAAAAAAAGCCCTCGTGCAATGTACTACAAGACTTCTTATGCCGAAGAAGAATTCAAAGTTACCTATTATAAAAAAGAACAGAATGATTGAAGTAGATGTCAAGAAGGCGTATGATGAAAAACCAGGTGTAACGGAAAGAAAGAAAGCTGATTTATTGGATTTACTCAATAAAAACTTTATCCCGAGGTTCTACGCCCCATTTCATAATTATTAGTAAGAACCATAACGGACTTTGCGAGAAGCACATTGATTGCTGCATATTGATTGCACAATAATATTTGTTTTTACAGAACTTTTATTTTATTATTTTGTACTAATCAAAAATAGTCTGATTAATTTAAGTACTTATAAAAAATATTATTAAAGCAAATTTTGTTAAAAACGTAAAGAATACTGATTAATGGGTAATGGGTACTTAGCTAACAGGTTGATTTTTATAAGTTTAGCTAACGTTTTCAATGAATAGAGATTTGAAAGTGTCTATGTTTCAGTTGATGTTTGTTGTAAATTTTATTAAAAGATTTTTCTAGAAAGTCATTTTTTGTTTTATTAAGAATATCTAAAATCAAAATCAAAACGAAATGTTGTCATTAACGTCCTAAGTCTATATAAAACAAATTTCGCTTTATAGTTTTTCTGTAAGAATGACACATTTTCTACCTTGTTCTAAAAAAATACGCATAAGATTTAAGGAGATCATCGCACACAATAATTGCTGATATATTTAAATAAATATTGAATTGGGTATTATTTCATTCTCAAAAAGCTTCTTTCAAAAAGCAATAATTCGGAAAATATTATTTTTCTAACTTTAAAAACGCTCTCCTGTAAAATCATGTTTTTTGAGTTATGACGTCCTTTCTGCAAAGCAGCGATATGATATGATGATAATGATTTCCTTCTCTGCAAATATACTGCGTTTCATTTCAACTGACTGAGACTTTTTTAATAATAATAAGATATTTCAAAAACTTAAATAGTTTTTATTTCCATTTCAAAGTATTAATTATACCGTAGAGTTTGAGTATCCCACTCAAATTATCAAAAACTAAATATAATAAGCCTCCACACCACACGTAATAAAAATAGAAAAACTTTTCTTAGATAAAATAAAACATTATATTAGTTTTGTGCAGACTGGAACGTAATCGAGACGGGCTATATAGCAAATGACACATTTGACGTTTGATGTCGACAACCATAGACTAAAACGGGTATTTAGCGATCGAACGAATAGAAATGGCGATCGCTAAGCGAATGTTACTTTGTCTACCAATCGAACTTCGCAATCGCTTAAGCCATGACGATTGTAGAAATCGATTCGCTTCGTAGCGAATGCCGGTTGGCTAGGCCAGCTGATATACTTAATATAATATACATACATACATAGATATTTTTTTTATTATACATATTAAACACCCAGACCAAGGAGAAAGTGCTTGCAGAACATACAAACACTTGACCCCTCGGCGGTAATCGAACCGCTGCCGAATTCTCTTGCGCCGCAAGCGGACTCTCGCCCACCGCGCCACTGAGTCAGTCAAAAAGAACATCGCGTGCACATTACTAAATATTATGGTGTTTTACCTTTAAGGAAATTAAGGATTTGGAGTCGGGGGATTTTCTTAAATTTTAAATTTAGTTACATTCCATTTTATTTGATAACGCACTGGCTGTCAAAATATTGATCTGTTACATTCTATAATAATGTTTAGTATACTAATAAGTGCAAATGTTAAGTGCCATTGTTAATATTATAGTAGAACTAATTGAAACTAACTGTGATTGTTGTTGCTTAGATGTTTTGATTATTTAATAGTAAGTAAACGATGATTACAATTATTGACAGACATCATTGTTCGTATTGGGTAAGAAGTGTGCCATGGTAAAGCAAGACTTAATTATTGTCAAGACTGTTAAAATTAGTACAAAAGTATTTTGTGTAATTGAATTTATGGTCGAGACTGATTAAAATAATACAATATAATAATATAATAATTTTTTGTATAATTTAATATATTTTGACTGCAAAAACGTGTTTTAAATTTGATATTTCGTTAGTTTAACAAAAATATTAGCATATAAAACGTGATACGCCAGTATATCTAATAAAAAATATATATATTGCAGCAAAAACGTAATAAGTGTTGCCATTTTCGATGAAGAAAACATGATATTATGAAAATGAATGAGATACATTTCGCATTGAAGGTATTAGAAGTAACATAGGATAATTTTAATTAAAAAAAAATGAAAATAAAATACGAAAAAAAAGGTGTGTGTGCGATTCACACGATAGAAGTGAAACTTCAGTAAATCGACGAAAGAATAATAAGAAGAATAAAAAAAAAGTGTGTGTGTGTCAGCTACGACGCACGATTGGAGTCTACTACTTATGAACTATAATTATGATATCATAATTATAGTTTTTTTTATATATATATATCGAATAGAAAAAAAGGGTATGTGAACGCATCTGCTAAAATGTTAAGATAAACAAAATGTATAAATATATCTGTAATTATTCGGATTATTTATATTACTTCAATAAAGCGTATTTGTATTTGTGTCTCTTACATCATTTCCGTTTCATCTTTTAGCATCCGGTTTGAAATCACTACGATTCTATTAGAAGTTTCACTTCAAAAATTACCGTGCGAAGCCGGGGCGTGCCGCTAGTATATTATAAATGCGAATGTACGTTTGTTTGTTACGCTTTCACGCAAAAACTACTTAACTGATCATCATGAAACTTTGCACATATACTCTTGAAGGTATTAGAAGTAACATAGGATACTTTTTATAAAGAAAATTTACACGTGCGAAGCCGGGGCGTGCCGCTAGTAATATTATAATGAGGAAAGGTTTGATTTTTTGTTTGTTTGTTTGTCTCGAATAGGCTCTGAATCTACTGCACCGATTTAAAAAAGGTGAAAAAAAAACCTAAAAACTTTCTTAAATCGCTTAAATCAATTTTGTAGAACTTATCATTATCTACAAAAAACGTCGTAACATCATAATCTCTAACTATTATAGGTTTGTGACAATAACTATTTTTTATATTTAAAAAATTATTAAAATACCACTGCTTGAAAAGGCTCTATATTTGTACCTTGGTATTAATCCTTAACAATATCGTATATATAAAATGGTCATGTCACAATGTTAGATACCGTACTCCTCCAAAATGGCTTTACCGATTTTCACCAAATTTTATATGCGTATTCAGTAGGTATAAGAATGGGCTGCTATCTATATTTCATTTTGCAAAACAACGTTTGCTGGGGTCAGTTAGTACAAAATAAGGGGCTGGAACTAATGCTGAAAGGTAAATTTTGAAAATCTCTTATAAGTTATCTTCATAAAACGCACAAATATTATAATATCTTGACGAGAGAGATTAGGCCTTAATTCACCACGCTGGCCCAAGTGCGGGTTGGTGAATGTCACATGTCCGTCAAACTCTTCTCAGAACATGCCGGTTTCCTCACGATGTTTGTCCTCACCGTTAACGCATGAGTTTTAAAGCGCACCTACATTTTTAAATAAAAAAATCTAGAGTTACATCGCGGTGTTCGTTTTGGGTCACGACCTTGGGAATGAAAAGTAGGGAACGGAAGAGTGTGATTTTTAACCAGTTACAAACTAGTAAAAAGTTTTAGAGATTTAAATATACTTTTTATCGTTGCCATCCAAGCCTTTCTGTTATAAACCGACTTTATCTATATAAATAAAAATGAATTGTTGTTCGTTAGTCTGATTAAAACTCGTGAACGGCTGAACTGATTTATCTTATCTTAGTCTTGAAATGTTCGTGGAGGTCTAGGGCAGGTTTAATTTTTTTTAATAAAAACCCGTGCGATGCCGGGGCGGGCCACTAGTTGTTTATTTGAATTATTTTTTCTGTTTAAATATTAATCATTTAATTAATATAGTGGAGTGTGGGCCCGGGGGGTTTCGGGAGGGGAGGAGAAATTTTCACTCCCCTCTTCCTTGCCTCCTTCCTCATGACGGGACACTGCCTGCTGTTTGCAGGATGGTCCCGTGCGCAATTTGTGCAAGTGGGGGGGTCAGTGGGGGGGCGGGGGCAGTCCGCCGCAGCGTGTTGACCACTGCAGCGGACGCACTTGATGGGGCGGTGGCAATGCACCGATGCGTGGCCGAAACCCTGGCATCGGTGGCACTGTGCCACCCTATTAGCCGCACCCTTCCAGTGCTCAATCCGAACGCCCGGCATGAAGAGGAGCTCGCTCGTGCTATAAAGACGAGCGAGTTCCTCCTGCGACAGGCGGTCGAATTGGCCGTGGAAGAGGCACCCGGCTCGGCCTTCTTTGGCCCGGATGCCTTTTACGAACCGGACTGGGAACCCCAGTCCGGATAGGGCGGCTTCGATATCGGGGGTCGGGGTGTCTCCCGGGAGGCCTCTAATGGCCACCTTCGTGGGTAGGTCGGCGGACAGCGCATAGCTGTACCAGCTTATGCTGCTGTCCTCCGCCATGGCTTCTACAAGGTGGCGCTGCACCACTCTGTACTCTTCGGCAGAGCGGGGGGTGAAGCGAACCCCTTTTCCAAGGGGGCGCGCATTGGGGGCATGCCCTAGTTTGCCCCTAATAGTGGCAAAATGGACTGTCCAATTGGGCAGGCATTCGACCACTATCGGGGGGTAACTTTTGGAGACGCCAGCGGCCGGTGCCGCAGGGTCCCCTGGGACTACGGGGGTTTGAGGGGCGGGGGGTGTGGGTGCTCTTACATCTAAGTTAGTACCTAGATTGCTGCTGGGTGGTGGGCCGCCCATGGGCGGGCGGCCATCCTTGGTCTGGCGGTCGCTCGTGGGCGGGCGGCTGCTGGTGGGCGGGCGGCTGGTGCTGGGTGATGGCCCACCCATGGGTGGGCGGTTTTCCATTGGCGGTCGGCCGTCCGTGGTCGGGCGGCTGGAGTTGGGTAATGCGCCGTCCGTGGGCGGGCGGCTGCCCGGGGGCGGGCGGCTGGTGCTGGGGGATGGGCCGCCTGTGGGCGGGCGGCTGGTGCTGGGGGATGGGCCGCCTGTGGGCGGGCGGCTGGTTTGAGGCGGTAGGCCGCCCGTGGGCGGGCGGCTGTCCGTGTGCGGACGGAGCTCTGAAGCTGGGCGGCAGGGCAGGGGCGGAAATTCCGCCCTCGGCTTGGGGCGGCGCGGGACAGTGCCCAGGGGCACCATGTCCGGCGAAGCTGGTGTGTCCGGGATCGGCGGGGGTGACGCGGCCGTTTTTGCGTACGACCGCGTCGATGATGATGATGACACTGCGCTATGACGTGGTTGGTGGGTATTATCGGAGGAGTCGGAGTCCCCGCCAGTTGTTGACGAGGAGCTTTCCGACTCCCCCTCAAGTACCTGCTCGGTGGTGGGGGCGTCACGGGCGAAGTCGCGGGGCGGCGATCGGGATGGTTCGCCATCTGCGGAGCGGGTTCGGCGCCGGCTCCGGCACGAGGGCGGCGGCGTCGCGGCGACCTCCGGCGGGGAGGCTGGAGAGGGGAGCAGCTTCTGCCGCTTATCCTCCTGGACCTCCTCGATGGTGTCGTCAGGCGCTCGTCTTCTGGCGGTTGCCCTTGCTCCCGGTTCTCCCTCGCTTGGGCGGCGCGGATACTCAGATCCGCGCGCGTCCATAACGCTCGAGCTACCGGGGGGCCTGGCGGGGGCGGTACGGATCGGACGATATCGTACGTTCGTATCCGGGGGTTTGCGTGCCGGCGGATTACTTCCGTCCGACATCGTAAGAGTGGGTGTTAAATATTAACACAAAATTAGAAAAAAGAAATTAAAAATAAAATTCTCCTTTTTAATAAAAAAGAAAGAATTTATACGCACTATTTGTAAACAAATCGGCCGGGCGGGAAACCAGCAGGGTGAGTTCCGCTAGCGGAAGGCCCCGCTGAGTAGCCCAGCGACACAACCAATTTGTTTACAATGTGCGGGAAGGGGAGAAACACTGCGTTGGTAGTTTTATAATAAAACTCCAAGCAGTGCTCTCAGGGTTGGCGTGAGGCTGTTAAGGCCCCGGGGAACGGGTAAACACACAGGTACTCACCGACGAAGCGATATTTTTCCCTGTGCGATACGTGGGAACCACTAACAAGCACAACACTTGAGTCTCTGTCTCTATATGCACACTAACACACACACAATTCACTGCGGGCCGACCCGTTCTACGACGCGGAAGCCTAGGCAGTCTGCGGAGAACTGGGCTGGTACGGCGAGCGAAGCGGGGCGAGGGGCAAGGGACTGAGAGCGCGAGCGCGATGCGAGAAGCGGTAGCTGCGACTGGCGGTCGAGCTGCGACTGGCCTTTTTGTTAATTGTATGACCTTTTTGTATTACTGTGTTTTTGTGTACAATAAAGAATTTATTATTATTATTGTCTATTGGTGTTTACTCCTTAAGAAACGATTTGAGTTATAAGGCCCGGTACGGAAATTTTATGAGGAGTAAAATCCGAATAATTACAGATATCGCACCTCCAGAATAGAAGTGACTCATCTCAAAAAACATGTTTTGTGGGAAATGCGATAAAATGATTTTACGTTTGCGTTATTTTTACATTTTGTATCATGGCGCAGCCAAATTACGAATTTTCTATATTATTTATAAATCATAGGATAAATTGGTATTTTGCCTATATTTTGTAATTATTACTGATTGAAAATTCATTTAAATTATATAAGTAATTAACATTTCAAAAAACCCTTCCGAAATTGAGTCAGTTTTGTACTAAAACTAAATCAATAGTAATGACTTATTTGAAAATAGGTTTCTTTAATCCGGAACGCTCCGCAAAATATTTGGTTTAAAATAAACTTTTGCATTTTAGTACGATGGGATTAATACACTTATAAGAAAAACACTATAATAAAGAAAAGTTAACTTTAATTACTTTCTAATAAAACTTTATAAAAAATCGGTAACCAACAGTACAACATTATTAAACATTTTAGGTTTTCCATTAATAACAGTCTTGAACAATCGACCCATTATAATTAAAGAAAATCTAAGAAAAAAACATGAGTTATATTATAAGTATAACAATGGTATCGATTCTGATGTACGTTTTCTTTAGCATAATTTGTTTGACACTCTTAAAACTATTGCTATGTTTTTCTTATAAATCGAAGTAAGAGGAACAGCTATTATTTTAGTTCACATCACATCAGAATCGATACTATTAAACTATTTTAAGGCGCGTATTATGAAAGCTTACTCGGTCGTAGATTTATGTTTTTAGTGACGTTTATTCATCAGAAAAGCGTTATAATGAGGTATAGGTAGGTGACTGAGAATGCTTTTATAAAACAGGCCTAAACCAACAATGAAATAATCGAATGAGAATGATCAAACTTAAAAAACCTCTTAAAAATAATAAAACAGTCTCATATCAAATTTAGTCTTCTCTTATCTTATTAAATGATCAGCAACTTAATCACTAAATTAACATCACAATGGTAAAACATGAACTTTAAAGAGGTATTCAATAATTATACACCTAATCTTAATATTCTAATCATCTCACTAAAAAATCACAGTCTGCGTCAGAATAGCAACATCTTTTATCATAATGGAACGTGCTAAACTAAGCCTCATTTTCAACAATACTATAATTTAATATTAATTCTTACACTCAATCAACTTCTAAAGAGAGTTGTAAAAGTTTGCGTAGTAAGTAGGTATGAGATTTTTCCTGACTAGATCTTTGAGGTCATTTTTCTTATTTTCTTTCAATCCTAGTTTTTCGGGATATAATCTCTCCGTTCTTACATCTGCAGCGTTTGTCATCTTCTTTCTTTTATTTCTCGTATCAATAGTTCCATATTCCTTGTCTGAATAGGAAGTTTTGTACTTTATTTCAAAATTATTTCCTTTTACAAAATGTAGCACTTTTATCTCATTCCATAGCACTGTCTTCTTTTCTGTGTTTTCTTTAAAATTGTAGGCCCACTTTTCTTGAAGTTTCTTCAAATTAATGAAAAATTCATGGTCAAGCTCCTTTACTATGAAGGGCTTACCAGTTTTTCGAGCACTCTTAATCAAGGTTACGTATTGATGGGGTATGTAAATTGGGCCAGCCTTCTCGTTTTTTTTAATAGCTTTTTCTATAAGACTGTGGACGTTGTCAGCTTCGTTCTGGGTATGACCTTTAATGAGATAATTGTGAGTTATACTCTCAATATTTGGAAGATTTGCAACAGCAAAAGAGTACAAACTGGCTATGAATTTGTTTTTGTTTTGTCCCGTACAATTATCGGAGTAAAACGTTACTTTTACTTTTTCATTGGGGTGTTTTTGACTAAGATGTGTTAAATAGTCATAAATACAGGAGCCTATCTCATTTGCTCCTCTGTTACCTTCCGATTCGTCCCAGAAGTAACAGAAAACATTGCCATAAGCAGCTTTATCTTCCTGGTTGTTGTCTTTTTTATTCAACTCGGTTATAGTGAAGTTTAGGCAATTAATTTTACTACAGTAGTAAAAATAAGATGGACTTGGACATAACATAACAGATTGTAGATCAAACACGGCACAAATATGTGTTGTGTCGATATTCTCTCGGTTTCTTGTTTTTTGCTGACGGCAAAGCTCTTTTTCCTGGAGATGCTGGTCATAATTCGCTTTCAGGTCCAACTTCTTTTCTCGAGGGGCAAGTTCATAAGCTACACAGATTTCACAACGGTCTTTTTTTGGTTGGAAGAAGCCGATATTAAATTCCATGTTAAATGTGTTCAAATACAGCCAATATAGAATCTCAGGTCTATTTTTCTCCTTTTGGAGTTTGTTGAAATCATTCCAGAGATCTGTAATAGATTTGCTGTCTGTAATGAACTCCCTATTAGTCTGTGTTCTCAGGTAGTGTGACTCAATTCTAGGTATAGAATTAATGTGGTCCTTTATGTCCTGTATCAGAGCAGTTTCAGTTTTCTTTGGATTTTCGCTCCTTCCTCTCATGTCTTTTTCAACAAAACCCTGACTGTTTGTTTTTTGCTTAACTGTCCGTACAAGTCTGTCTGTCACATCCAAAGTATTGAGAAAATACTTTTTACATACACGTATCTTTTTACCATCAACAGTAAAGTAAAACGCAGTGTTACACTGTCTTGGTTTTTCAGCGTTGCTATATTTGTGTTTTGGTTTCACTTCTAGCATACAGGATCGAATATAGGTACGTTGGAGGTCAATGTCACCAATTTTCCAGTAATTGTCAAACAAGTCCTGCCTATCCTTGTCTTGTAAATTGGCGAAGCATTTCAACCTGCATTGACACACTGGTTTCAAGGACCGATCAGGAAATATTTTTTTTGATTTTGAAAGGGAAACGTAACTTTTCCCAGAGTTTTTAAGTAATCTAGACCTATTCTGTTTCCATTGAGACGGATTTCTTTTACGTTTTCTCGATGGTCTGGTACTTTGCATAACTTCGGTAGTATTCGATCGAGATGGAGAACATGTTGAGTCTGATTCTGAAGTACTAGGAATATGTCTAAGTCTTCTGTTTGCAGAGATATTATGTTGATAAGTGGGATCAGTGTCACTCAAGTCGACATCACTTTCTTCCGTATTGATTGGTGAAACGGTATAATTCGGATTAGACTTTTTTCGCGAACGAGACTCACTTGGATCCGAGCTTGTCGAACTAGAACTCGAAGAAGAAGAACTGTTACTGCTTGATGAGCTCGATCTTCTGATAGATTCAGTTCTTTGGCCAGAAGTAGTAGGTTCATCTGTTCTGATCAATTCATCCACAGATCTCGGGATATTATTATCCATGGGCAACTAAAATAAACAAAGAAATTAATTAGTACAAGATAAATTAATGCTAGTACAAGATAATAAAAAGATTAAGGTATGTTTTTTTCAGTACCTGTATCATATTTGTTTGGGATTTTGCTTTCAGAAGAATTCGTGTGTAGTCCAAAATATCTTTTTCCGGTGAGTTTTCTATTATAGATGGACTAGAAGGTTTCTCATCATTGTCACAATTATTCTGTAAAAATAATAATTTAAAGCATTGCAATTGTAAATAAATCTTAAGGAAACTGAGAATGTAAGTACAAATGTAAACGTACCTAATAATTTACGGGATATTTACCATAATCAAATCATGGTGAATATCCCGTTTTAAATTAATGGGATTATTACTTCACTATAAAAGAATAGCTGACAAAGAACCTACCTAAGTAGGTATACTTACATTTTTCTGTCGACTGGTATCCACCATGTTCAGTATTAACTGAGCTCTTTTACTCATAGTGATTGTAACCTAAACAGAAAATAATTATAAATTTTAATCAACAACAGCACCATAAAAATATACTGGAAAAGATTTTGCAAGTTAATAAAAAAAAGACGAAAACACAACTAAGGCAATAATATTATCCTATCTTTAAAATCAAAACTGACTTTATCTTTAATATTTCTCGAATATATTTGGCAAGTTAATAATAAATAGACAAAATCACAAACAAGGCAACAACGTTACTCTCTGTTTAAGATCAAAACTGACCTTAAGTTTAAACGGTCATTAAAATAAGAATAATTATAGTAATAAACGTGGTATAATTTGATTTAGGTCACATAAATTAACTAGGCTTATTGAAATAAAATGACACAAAACAACAAAGAGGTCACTTTATTACTCAAAATTCATAACAATCTTACCTGATAGTTGCGTACTAAAGTGTTGAATTGGGCTTTAGGTCATTCCAATACTAAACGCGCGACGACTCACTCCAATCTTGGCTGACGCAATACTGAACAGGATCAGTATTCCGCGGGGGAGGGATTCGAAACCGCCGGAATGAAAGGGACGCACATATTATGTTTTGCACATTCTAACCAACAAGTGGCACTTTTTGAATCACTAGCCGATGCAGTTTTTTTTTCTGAGTCTTTCTCAATATTTAACTCATTTTCCCTATTTTTCGAGATGAGTCACTTTTATTCTGGAGGTGCGATATATGTTTGTATAAGGTTCGGTGGACGGCGCGCTGAGGCGCCCAAATGAAAAGGTGTTAGCTCTTCTAAATCTCGATATATTCTGTCTAGTCGGTACACGTTACAAATGATATAAGAATAATATCTATCTAAGTTAAGATACATCGTACATACATCAGGCATACATCACATCTCCTTTCCTAGAAGAAAAAGAAAATTATGTTCCTACTCAATACATTTTTTTTGAACATATAAAATTAATAATAATTAAGTTATAAAAAATAAATTTGATTAAACATTGATGATTAAATGAACTTAAAGTAAGTTAATAATAACTATGTACTAACTCTGAATTTTTGAACAATTTTGTTCAATTTTTATGAACAATTTCAATTTTATTCAATTTTATACGAACATTTGGTGAAATATCTTCTACAACTAACTATGGTCTTTACTTTTTAATAACATTTTAATTTTTTAATAAAACATAGTCATTTTAACTCTAACTAACTGACTATCTTACTATCTGAATTATACAACGGTTCTATGTTTGTAGTTAGATTACTTGGAAGATTAACAAGTTTTACCAAAAAGCAATTCAAAAGGCGTGAATTTAGTTGATATATGAACACTTGTATTGTAAGCAAAACACCAATACGGAACCCACGTACTCCATTTAGTAGGATCGTTATCAGTCTGTGTACGTAAATAAGCATTGAGATTTTTATGCGAATTTTCCAAAGCTCCTATTATTTCATGATGGTATGTGGTTGAAAATAATTGTTTGATGTTGAGTAATTTGCGAACTTCACTCATTGTTGATTATTTCATTTATTTATTCTAAAATAAAATTCTCTACACATGCTTTTGCTACGGAAACAGCGTCCTTACGTTCTAATGGTACCTATAGCTACGACATACTTACTAAGCTCACACTGAATAGTAAGAATATATACCTTATTATAATAATCCTTATCTAAGGGCCCGACTATGTCTAAAAATATTTTATCGAAGGCGCTCATGGCCGTAGTGGTTACAACCAATTCTCTAATTGGCACTGAATGCTTTTGCATTTGGCACTTTTTGCATTTATTCATAAATTCCGTTACTTCATTCACCATTCCTGGCCAATAATATATAGATAGGATAAATAAATAGGATTTTTTGATGTTATTTAACATTCTTCTGATACCTGCATGACCACTCGTGGGTAGAATGTGATAATCGTTCATAATAACTCTTTGTCCTCCTATTATAAAAAATTGTGGTAAACCGGTCCACTTTATCTGGGGGCACGGCAGTGCCCCCACCAAGTCGAGCAAAAAAGAAGAAGCTTCAAATTTGGAATATAAGTAGTGTTTGGTGTATGAATCAAGGAAAGCAAAACAATGCAGGCATTGTAAAGACACGGTTTATTTCAAATTTCATTCAATTTGAACCAGTATTTTAAGAATTATTACGGGTCAAATTTCTTAATTTTGTCACTCATTGACTCACCGATCATCAAAATTCTAAGGCACTTCTAGCAGACCTAGACGCTTCAAATTTGGAATATAAGTAGTGTTTGGTGTATAAATCAAGGAAAAACTAAAAAATCTAGAAAAGACCGGTATAGAGGGCGCTGTCGCAACGCCACGTATATACGAAATATGTACTAAAGTAATAACAATGCGAAATATAAATAAATCCAATCTAGACCGGCAAAAAGAAAATTATATGGACATAATATACAATAAGTAGAAGGTACCGAAAAGGAAAAAAGTAGAACTGTCTACAAAATACAAAAAGAAATGAGATCCCATCAAAAACAATACTTGTACTTAATATATTTATATAAAACATTAAAGACTTTTGAGACGAAATTTGAAGACTTGGATTTACTTGGATCTCACAACTCTTTACCGCAGAACAACTGAGTTGCGCGACTTGGTTTTTTTGACAAGTATTGTTTTTGATGGGATTTTATTTACCTCTTTGGTTAACTATTTCACATATATTTTTTATTACTTGCATGCTTTATTCGTGAATATTTTTATCCCTACATATGTGCTCCAGCTGACTCATGTAGGCGTCTCGCGCTGTACATGATAGTAAGTCTGGGCATGTAGTATATAAAATATATTTTTTGTTTAATACGCAAATGAAAAATATTCATTTTCATTTATTTTATTCATCTCTTGTTTCGAAATAATTACTAACACGACAGAATCCGACGGTTTGTTTAATAACTCTACGACTTTCGGTTGATCAGGCCGGAAATCAATAGACGTGTCAGATATTTTTGTATCATTTTCTTTCACTCTCACTCTTCACTTCACTCTCTTTTGTTTTCTCGTCATTACATTTAATATTCGTGTCCGATGTAGGCTAATATACCTTCGCTGTGACAACATAGTCCATCATTTGTACACAGGTTTCATCCACATGAAACCTGTGTACAAATTCCTTATCCATAAAAGTCAATCTCAAATCAGCATATATCCAATCTAACAAAGTTCACCACACACCGTTTATCTTAAGTTGTCCTGTAAGGAATGGAATGGAATTTGAGTAAGGTGTCATGTCTCACGGCGCAAAGTGATGCTCCCTTATCTACTAACCAATTGCACGCGCTGTTACCAAGTGATAATTGAATCGAATTTTAATTGTTGTAATAGCAAATCTGAGAATGATTTAATTAACTATCCTGCTTATTCACGAAAAAACTGAAACGAAGGGTTCTGTTCTTGGGCGAGCGTATTGTTAGTCGTACCATTGATACTGCTGGTAGAAGAACCAGTATTTGCAGTTAAGGCCTGCTCCCCGTTCGAACTCATGTGGTACATCCTCGAATTATAATAATTATTCTGACCTCTATAGCCTCGATTAGTATTATTGTAACTACCTCTTTACGCGTTATTCGATCTCGCTGCATGCCCAGTAAACAAACCACAATTTGACATTAATTGTAGAAAATAAACATGTACAATATAAATTTTAAACACCTAAACTAAACATAGTATGTTGTTATTTTTCAAAGTACTCATTTAAACTATAATGAGCTCTAGTGATGAGCCACTTTCTTAATGAATTTTTAAATGAAAGTCTATGTAATTGTTTAATATGAACTGGTAAATGATTATATATTTTTATGGCAGTAATGTAGGCGCTCTTGTGAAATTGAGTATTATTTACTTGAGGTATACATGCATCGAACTTATACTTGCATCTTAGGCTTCCGGCTCGGTTAGATGTGTTTTCAAAAAAATAATTTGGGTTATTCTTTAAAAATAAACAAATCTCTAATATATATATATCAGTCAAGGTTAAAATATTACAATCTTTAAAAACATTTCTTAAAGAAGAAGTCTTACCCAAATTAAATATAGCTCTTAGGCATTTCTTTTGCAAGATGAAAACTGATTGAACCTCAACAGAATTACCCCAAAATATTATCCCGTAACATAATTGAGGGAAAACATAACCGTAATATGCATTTTTAGCTATCTCTAGATGCAACGTTACTTAAAATTGAGAGGCTATAACAATATTTGGAGATTTTACTATTAACTTTATTTATGTGCGACTTCCAATTTAAATATGCGTCTATGTGAATACCCAGAAAATTGGTATCATTTACTTCTTCTACATTATTTTCTTTACAGCGAATTGATAAGTTTATAGGTGGGGTTTTGTAGTTTTTGAAATATATATATTTAGTTTTATTTAAGTTTACTTTAAGATTCACCGCTTCCAGCCAGTTCACGATGTCACCTAGAGTTTTATTTATTTCATTTTCGAATTCACTTGTATTGCAATTTTTCTGTGGAATAAAAACAGTGGCATCATTTATTTATTTATTTATTTCAAAACAAAACCCACAGCCCTTAATTAAATTGTTAATATAAAAATAATATAATAATTAATAATAATTATTAATATTAATATATTAATCATCTGCAAACATTACATAAATGTTTCGTGACTTTCGGTAAGCCGTTTACGTATAACAGATATAACATAACGATACAGTCAACCCAACGAATAACTCTTCAATTTCCTTACCGTATTCTTCAATACTTTTTTGATTTTGTGTACATCCTAATAGCTTCTGTTGTAGAGCCGTAAAAGATGTTTTTGTTATCAAATGTTTGCGCATATCATCAACAAGCAATTGAACGGTGTCATATTTCTGGTATAATATCAAAGTCGCACTTTCTGACAATCTGGTTTTTAGTACAAATTGTACAAGGGTTTCGATTCCTCTTTTAACATAGATTCGTACAATTCAAGTGCCGAAATTAGCTGTTTTGTAACATTTTCCTTATCATTCATAACTGGAAGTAAGGACACAGCGGTCTTCAGGTTAAAAGTCTCCATGTTGTCTACTTTTATAACTATTTGACTCTCAGCCATTGAGTTACTCTCAGCACATAAATCAGAAATACCCTTATACAAACTTTTTATTTTATCTGAATAACTATTTACTAAGACTATTTCCTCATAACATAACTTTTTACACTTAAATTCCGATAATTCTTTCTTAAAGCAATCTAATATTTCATTTGCTTCCTCTAATTTCTTAGAACGAATAGTTTCTGATTCACTCCTCCTTTTAGGGCCGATTTTTATTAAATAAGATCTTATCTCTTGTACGCATGAATAATAGTTTATAAGTACTCTCTATTTTTATTATTAAAGTGTAGGTATAATTGAACCAAAATTATTTCATAATTAATTGAGGACTTAAAAAAAATATAAGATATATATATATTATTCGTACCGACGTGCGTTTTACTTAAATTCTAACACTTACGTTTACCGCTTTATTAAGGTTCATCGCGAGGCACTATTTATTTCCACTATGAGATCCCATCGGCTCCATCTACTGCGATGCGTCGTGTCGCGCTCTTCAATAATTTTTTTTAGGCCGTAATATAATGTTGACACCCGTAGTCTCCGCCTGGACTCCTCCAATCTCTCAACGTAGCCGGAACCAACTGTTGTTTCTCTTCAAAGTCAAAATTTGTCAATCCCATTTTTACTTCCAAAATCGATGCTGTTCGATGTCCGCACTATTCGATCCGCCGGTGGCATTTTGGGGAACGATGACCTCCTCTTTTGAGTATGATTTACCCAGTTTTAACTGTTTAAATCATATTATATACGCACTGTTCTGTATTCATTGTAATACTTATTAAAATGATAGGTCCATTTTTGCAACGTAGCGCGAATCCGATCGAACTGGCAAGGTCGCCATACCTATAAGGTTCGGTGGACGGCGCGGAGGCGCCCCAATGAAAAGGTGTTAGCTCTTCTAAATCTCGATTTATTCTGTCTAGTCGGTACACGTTACAAATGATATAAGCATAATATCTATCTAAGTTAAGATACATCGTATAGGTGTAGAGGCATACATCACATTTGTTTCTCTTATCATTTTAGCAGATGCGTTCATTTACCCTTTTTTTCTATTCGATATATATCATAATTGGATGCAGTTAAGCATAGTTAGTCCAAGCGCCATTTTCAGTTTTTTGAGAAATTACATAAATGCGTTTTTATTCGCAGAAGATTTGTATCTGTATTTTCGTAAAGGAAATCTATGTGCATCGAAGCTTCTATTTGTAATTTAACATACTACATAGAATAAAACTTTTTTGCCAAAAATTAAACCAACTTCAAAAGAGAAACTGAAAAGTACAAAATAAATTAACTTAACAAATCATTTCGACATTATAAGTGATAATTAAAAGAAACATAAACAATTAAATAGGTAAGTATATAATAATTTTGAAGTCGGTGCCAAGTCAAACAATAACTAGATATAATATAGGTACCTATACTCTGTCCATCCAGCATAGAGCATATTTACTAACAAACCATCTGACAGTTCAATCAGCTGATGCAGGAGTAAAAAACATTTTATTATCTAAGTTAGCTCTTGAATTGAATAACATATTTTTCACTTTATAATTTTATTTAACTCGACACTGGCAAATTGTTGCTTCGAGCGCAAAGTCCAATTACAAGAAACTGAACTAGGTTAGCTCTTGCCTGCGGAATCGTTTTCGGCATTACGGGTATACATAGTTTATTTTCCTAATTCAATTTTATTGAACCAAACATTATAAGACTTGACTGCAACAAATTAGTACCTGCATAGCCTATCTAACATTCTAACTGTAATCTCACAGTACATTTTTGAGAACTTGAAGTTCACCCACAAGAATAAGCATTTGTTTTTAAGAAAAAGTGACGTACATAGTATTAACACGAGAAGTAAGGAAAAATTACTAATTCCTACCTACAGACTAAAAAAACTAGGCAAATCATTTATGGGTAACTCTGTACGTTTTTATAGTAAGCTTCCTCATAATGTAACAGAGCCTCCTATTAGAAAATTTAAATAATTTATTATGAGAAGTCTAATGAAAAAAGCGTATTACTCTATAAATGATTATATAAAGGATGATGCAGCTTGGATAGATGTTGCTTAGTTCCACATTAACAGGCTCTAATAATTCTGGTTGACCAGGACTGATATGCTCATGTTATAATAGCTACCTTATATGACAAGCATTTTTTTATTGTAAATGTTAAACTTATAATAGTTACCTATAAATAAGAACTCCAAAATTTTAATACCTTAAAAAGCTGTGTTGTTCTATTCGCTTCTCAACTCAGTATAAAACATTGTAGCGAACTGTCAAGACAATGTTATTTCCTTGATATTTTTTGTTAAAGCAATTTAGTTTTATTAATTTTAAGTTGACCTGTTCATGTAGGCTATGTGCTCATAAGGAAATAAACGTTTTGATTTTGACTTCAAGATATACCATGTAGTGGCTGCTATCTTGAGCTTTGATGGGTGTGTCTCTGGGCTATGCTATTGATATTTGATGTAAATTTATGTGGCTTATTTATTTATTATTTAAGTGTTACTTAAATAAATGAATAAGACAGCCTTGTGAAATCAGCCTACTGGTAATTTTTAATCATTACCTATTCTTAAAGAATGGAATACAAGCTAAAGGAAACAAGACTATATTTTGGTAATTATAGGAAATATTTATTTTTCATTACATTTTTCAATACATGTGTCTTTCTTCTGGGACAATCTACTCATCACACTGTTACTATAAACGGAAATTTTAGGAAACATTTATTTTTGTATCATTATTTGTAAGACATCCTTTTATTTTTTCATTACAAGTGTCTCTTCCGGGACTAACTACTAGTTGTTGTAGCTCCGGATACCTGGATGATAAATTGATCGATCACATTATCTGTAAAAACATGCAGGCCTCGCATTTTTTTTCTTTTACAATTACATGGTCTACGCATTTTTGACTTGGCATATTATTTTTTTAAACCAGTTTTCAAATACTTCTGCATTCATTTCTTTGAGATTATTTCCTTCACTACATTTGCTTTCGAATATAAATTTTCCTCCGCTCAAAAATCCATTTTCATTTCCTAAAAATAAAACACCTTATTAACTGTTGCCATAGAAAAAGTTATTGTTTTAAAAATTGCATCAAAATTAAAATGATATCACATGATGCAATAATATCACTGTATTTACATAATACTTCACCATGATGCATCTGGATTTGGATTTGTTGATCTGTGCTAACTTGTATAATCAATAATATTAGAAAAAATTGGATATTGCCGTAGGCAGGCACAACATAAGGGTTCATAAAAAATTAAAAGATAACCTACCAATATGAATGACTATTAGGGGCTTTCCTTTTCCAGAAGGCCCTTTGAGTCCCGTAGAAAGGCCTTCCAAGTGCCTGTTTTATTGATTGTATTGTAGTGTCCTGCCACGCCTTCGTCTTTGTGTATCCTGAACAAACAAAATCAACAATTTAACATTGCATTTTGCAATAAATCGGAGAATTATCCTGTCCTACAGAATGAATGACACGAATAGCAAGCTAGAAAAAATGGCATTATTTTTGATCTATTTGATATGATAAGCTATAACATACTGAACCGTGAACCTCAGAGAACCTTGTTTTTGTAATTTTTTATGTAATTATTTACTGAGAAAGTTAAAAATAGTGTAATAGAATAATTACCTTCGTTTATCCATATCTCATATGTAATATATTTTGCGCTCTTCTCCCATTTTGGCAATTCTTATGTAGATAATTCTTCTCGGGCGAAGCAAAGAGCTTTGACGAGCTTGGACCCGGTTCATTGCTCATTGTAACAAAACAACAAACAACCAAAACTCAGAACCAACAAAAACTTAACAAATAAGTACTAAAACCACCATCATTAGTACCAGTGAAAACCACGTAGGCGCATTATAGAAAGATAATAACAAGAGAGTCATGTGAAAATGAAAAGCAAACGTTTGTTTATTTACTTTGTTTGTTGGTAGTGTTTCCATTTCCAGTAAATACGTTAGCGACAATCGGAGGTCCGAAAAAAAACCGAAACTGATTTTAATTACTTTAATTTAAAAGATAAAAATTACAAAGTAAATTCTTATATCTAACTATACTAGATACGACTAATTCGAAGTGTGAATCAGAAGTGCGGGGCACGGAGACAATTGCTTTATAATTTGAGTGATTGACGTCAATGCTGCGTCTGCACATCCGTTGTCCGATGCAGGTCGATGGCTCTGCTGCGTCGGCGATCTTCTAGTAGGTTGCATATGTAATTCCTCCACCCTCAGATCGGCGACTATTTTAGAAGATTGAGAGAAAATGTCGCCAGAACGTTCCCTGGTTCCATGGAGGTTGTTAGTGATGGTTCTAAGTTCCTTTCTAGAGTTGGGTTGTGGTTGCAGGAGTAGCGCCGAATTACGAAGATAAGGATGAGTACTCCTGTACCCGACAGTATTGAGTAGAACGGGATCGTGGTGTGGTAGAAAGAGTCATCGATAACTTTTTCCATCTCCAATGGGGTTTGTACCATGATTCTATCCTGGATACTATGTAGTCCTTGAAGATCTACGGAGTTCAAGTGAAAGTGGGAAGAAGCATTGGTTTCCTGGGTTTCAGCATCGTAGGGTATCTTCGTTAGCTTGAGTGGTGATCCTTTTATTTCATCGTTTTCATTGACTAAGGTGAAGGTTTCAGTTTTGAGTCGACAGCCAACAGGAATGGTAGTTAGGAAGCTGCCTTGAAGTGTCGTGTCGTCCTTGCGGTTGCAGGTGAGCTGTACCTTCGTTTGGTGAGGGAAGGACAGAATGTAATGCTGGTCATCGAGCTTTTCCATTGCTTCTCTTGACAGGGTGACTTTGGTGAATTTGCAGGAATCTTGCAGGACTTGGTTGGTGATCAGTTCCTTTATGCAGTCTGCCTTTGTACGGACTTGGTTTGTTATCTCCTTTTCACAAAGATACCGGTCTTTGAGCTTCGGGCATTCTGCCTCTACGTACACGAATTACATTTCTGTAGTTGCTATATAGGGATAGGATGGGATAATTAAGAGCCTGTGAGTGCATTTTGAGTACTACAGCCAGCTAACCTAAATAATTCTAATATCTTTAGAAACTATCGGGAACATAAAAACGAATACTATCTGATTTTTAGAATAGTAGTATCCCGGTTTGATGGTATCATAGTACTCTCTTAGTTCTAAATCTAAAATATGTTCTACGCCAAAGATATATATTTTTTATATTTATTAACCATGGCGTCTATATCTATCATAGAATCATGCGTACTCCCTGTACGAATAAAAGCTAAACTATTTTCTATAATAACTAATAGTCCTACAAAAATAAAATTTCCAATGTACAATATTTTTAATAATGAATTATCAATAGTTTATCGTGATCTAGGTTACCACTTATACTTTTAATATAGAACCTTAGCCATTTACAAGACCTCTTTTGACCCTATGGGTTTCAAAGATTTTAATTGATTGAGTACTTTGTCGACTTTGCCAATAAGATAATGAATAATTCGTAAAGTGAGTAAGTCTCGTTGAGCATACGATCTTTATAGCTAGGTAATACATTAGATAAGGTATTAACGTTGTCTTTAAGTTTTAAATCTTGAAATTAGAAGTATAACCAACGGGATTCTGTAACGAGTTCGCTGCTTTAGAATACGCTTGAGCCTAGATTTTGCAAAAGGTCGTCGTTTTTTAGAAGTATTTAAATGAATTGGTAAATCAGCTAAAACAGTGTCCTGGGTATAACGGGCTGCTGTCTTTTGCTGGCTCGCTTTGGATTTTTTTATGAATACCTGCTGTTGGAGTACATACTCTATCTCATGTTCACGTGTCTTGTTCCTATTCAGTATTATAGCTGTACGGTTAGCAAGAGATGTGTCATTAATTGATGATGTCTCATTACTGGTGTGAACGGTCTCAGTTGATTCTTTATTAGTGGGGGCAAGTATGGAATCCGAAGGATTTCGCGTTAATGAGTTAAGTTAATCTATTTCCTTAATTAAAGATTGAGCGTCGTTAGCATGGATTTCGACACGGGAAAGAGCATCAGCATTAGCGTTAGCTTTTCCTTTCTTATATTCTACCTTGTATTTATATTCGCTCATTTTAACATCTTGCGCGCGGACAGATAATGGTTGAGTGCCCGTGCACTCGTTATTATAAAGCTCTGCATGCGCTGGCCTATCAAGTGAAAAAAATATGTCAGTAGGTGTTGGGTTTTCTTCAGTCTCAGGGCTTATAAAAGATTGGTTAGCGCATGTATCTATAGGTAGTTTTAATGGTGGGTTTGGGTTGGTAATCTGTATATATGGTAATTGCCTTTGAGTTTGAAGATTTAATTCTATCCTGGCTTTTGTGAAGCTAAATCCTCCCGAAAATCCTGCTCATCCTGACTAGATCCTGCTTGGGGATAAGAATTATCGCAAATTTGATTTACAACACTCATATCATAGTTCGAGGAATCATAAGCAAAACCAGGTATAAAAGTATTATCATATTCATTAAATTCAGTGTAGTAATTGTAATCAGGTTCCTGGTAATAGCTGTAATATGAGTCATTCATATTCATTTCTCGCGTTTTAAAATAATTACTTGGAGGTGGGTTCCCGGATTAACTCCAGTCATGTCCCATCATCATTCTAGTAGGTGGTAGTACTTTAGGCGTGAAATTCTGAACTCCACTCATGGGCTTAGAGGGTTGGTTAGAGTACTGTGGGGAATTATGACGCGGTGGTAATCTAAATACATTACTACGGGGGTTGTAATTAGGGGGTGGTGCACCAAACATGCGTTGTGTGTTCGTAGGCATACGCTGTATAGGTTCCGTGAATTTAAACTGTTGCGGTGGAGGCCTTATGGGCCGCTGGCCTACAGGCATAGGCTGTGGAGGTAATGATAAACGCGCGGGGTTAAAACCTGTCGGGGGCATGAATTGTGGGACCTTAGGGGTCATGTGGGCCCTAGGAGGTTCACTACGCTGTTGTAAATATAAAATATTCAATTCCTCTTGTACATATTCTAAGGCTTTTTCAATAGTCGGGGGTCGCATGCATCGAATACGGGACCCTAAAGGCTCTTTGAGACCTCTTATAAATCCCTGCAAAGTAACTTTCCTATAAAGATCGCGTTTAGCCTCAATAGTAGTTGGTAAATTTTCATGCAAAGTAACATAGGTCATTATTGTACTGAACAATGTCTGACAAGCATCGTAAAATTCCTGCGGTGTTCTATTACCTTGCGAAGCTAATGAAAGGTCATTGTAAAGGGCTGTTTCGTCACGCTGATCAGAAAAATTATTAATTAATGCATTCCTTATACCTAACCAGTTATCAGGAATTCCGTTAGAGTTAATTGTACATGCGGCGGTTCCTGTGATTTTATTCAGGATACCATTAAGCAAACTTAAATTTGATAATTCATGGCCAGGACCTGCTCTTAGGTACTGTGCCGCTAGCTGGTCACATATCTTAATAAATCTCGTTAATATATTGGGGTTCCCGTCAAATTCGGGGACAAGGCGGAGGGCCTTGAAAATGGTATCTGTGTCAACAGAAGACATATTATCTAAATTAAATAAAAAATCTAACTCAAAATCTAAATCTAATATATCAAAATTCCTATTTCTATCTATATCGCGTTGGCGACCTTGAGATAAAGGCGCCCGCACACTAGATGCTCTTGGATGGTAAATCTTGAAGGATAAGAAATTACAATGGCCAAGGAAGCAACACAAGAGATGTATTCAAGTGTACTTACATATATTTCATTTTCCGGTTTCTCCTCGTGAATCGATAGCTGGATTCTCCTCCTGGTTTGCCGCCGGACCGTAGGTTTGGAAATTCGACTCTGAACTTGATAGCTCACCCGGGTGTCTCGGGACGCGGATTCCTGATTTTAATTACTTTAATTTAAAAGATAAAAATTACAAAGTAAATTCTTATATCTAACTATACTAGATACGACTAATTCGAAGTGTGAATCAGAAGTGCGGGGCACGGAGACAATTGCTTTATAATTTGAGTGATTGACGTCAATGCTGCGTCTGCACATCCGTTGTCCGATGCAGGTCGATGGCTCTGCTGCGTCGGCGATCTTCTAGTAGGTTGCATATGTAATTCAGTTCTGTCAGAAAAACGGGGAAAACAACGTTATGTATTCATTCATTCATTCATTTAATTTTGTGCAATCATTCTTACAAAAGAAGGGTGATATTTCCTCCATGGTAAAATGCGTACTTTGCGTTGCGTGAAACAAAGACACAATAAAATATTTTAATACTTACCAGAAATTGAATTGAAAGAAAACGAGGCTTATTTCAAAAATCTAATTTTAAAATTTAAGAAAGACCCTTGTTTTTAATGCCTTAATTTCCTTAAAAGTACCATAACTATTTAGTAATGTTCAAGCGATGCTTTTTCATTTGATACCCCACTCGAGTATATTTGTAGATTTTCGGTTTTCCTTCCCCACTCTCACCCCCATAACTTTTAAACGGCTCAACCGATTTTCATGAAACATGTACAACAAGAACACCCTGGCCAAACTCACCTTTCATACAAAAAATCGAATCTGGGACATCATAGCTCCCGAACGGATGGAGCGTTCGGGAGCTATAATGTCCCAGACAGACAGACAGACACGTCAAACTTAAAACACCCCTCTTTTTTGGTCGGGGGTTAATAAAATGAGAATGTCATCAACCGAAATTAAGATGGTAAAAAAACGTAACAAAAACAGATAATATACATACAGGCACCCTCAAGTACATACGTTTCTCTATGCTTTTTAGATAAAGATATTTTAGAAATATAGTCTAACATCTTTAAAAAAAAAATTGTTGAGGGATATAACCGAACCTACATCACGATTACGAGGCAAAAAAGTATTTTTTTCATGGTAGTTAACATGGCAGATTCTTTGAATAAACGCTTTGTTTGAAACGCTTTTGTGGTGCATTGAGACATACTATTAGAATGGCCATGAACTGGAAGTTTTAAATGAATTCGAAGACCAGAGACACGCTAAGTTTTTTACTTACAAAAAGTCAAGTAAAAGGTATTTATTCTGTGTCACAAAATTACAAGTAAAGTATAAACAACTATAAAGTTACAATCAGGACATCAAAACACTGTGCATGCCCATAGTGGCTTTATTGACCCAGATCTCATTAAAATTTTACAAATTTCGGAAAAATTCAAACATTCTTATAAATTATCTTGAAAATAGGCTTTTGAGGAGGGCACGCACAAATAGCTCAAAATGGGATGGTTTAGTCCCAGTAGTTACACAATCTAAAATTGTGTTTTTGTTGAAGGTATTGTTTTAATTTGGTTTCTCATATTTTTCTCGTCTTTTAGTGTGTCAGTATTTTATTATAGATTTTTGATGCCATTGCGTTTGATCTAGGACTTCAGTTTTTAGTTTTGTTTGACCCTGTTGTTTAAGTAGGATTCATTCATTCACATAAAGGGAATGTGCTCTAACACCACTAAATAGGGTAAGCTGAAACCAGCTAGCAACACTCGCTCTTCGTTGAGTTTTGTTCCAATCGTTCCAAGATAATCCGGCCAAATTAAAATAATGATCTTTCTATGAATGTCGTATGGTGAGAGTGCTATCCTTAAATCGGCCACTGAAGACGTCAAAACTAAGATTTGCTAAGGTTGGCACTGCCACAAAGTCAAAAATCTCCGGTGATTTTAATCTTCCGTGCTTGACCACTTAGTGATGATTTTGTGATTTGAAATAATTGGATTTGCATTAAATTGAAGTTAAGATTTAAAAAGTTATAAATAATTTTTCATTTTACGGGTGAAATCATTGGAATTCTGTTAGGCCTGCATAATTTCGTAGTGATAACCCTAAAAAACAGCTGATTTCGTTTGTTAGTAAATATGCTCTATGCTGGTTGGACAGACTATAACATCAATCTTTTTCACAACTCAAGCCATAAGGTATTAGTAGGAAATTTTTAAAAATTAACTCTAAATATCTGTCCATTCGCGGTATATCCGCGCACGCATTTCAATTTGGGTCCTAAATGCTGTTAATTAGTATGTTATTTTGACATATCTATTGATATTGTGCATAGTGTAGGTAAAAATGTATTTGTTACTGCATTAAGTTTTTTGTAGTATTTACTTGGCACCGACCTCAAAAAAATTAAATACTTAATTATTTAATTGTTTATGTTTCTTTTAATTATCACTTATAATGTCGAAATGATTTGTAAAGTTAATTTATTTTGTTCTTTTCAGTTTCTCTTTTGAAGTTGGTTTAATTTTTGAAAAAAGTTTTATTTCACGATTTTTAGTGAATATACCTTATAGAGTTCCTTTGACTGTCCTTCATTTTTATCATCAGATCCCTAATATCAGACGATACCCATTTATGTAGTAGATGAACGGTCTCAGTAATATAAGTTAATCAAGCCCAAACACAAGATGATGATGGTCATCATCATCATCATTTCAGCCGTAGGACGTCCACTGCTGGACATAGGCCTCCCTCAATGACTTCCAGTGACTTCGTTCGGTAGCAGCTTGCAACCACCGCGAGCCTGCTACCCTTACCAGATCGTCCGTCCATCTAGTTGGTGGACGTCCTACTCTACGTTTGCCGATCCGTGGTCTCCACTCGAGAACTTTCCGGCCCCAACGGCCATCTGTCCTGCGTGCCACATGGCCCGCCCATTGCCACTTTAGCGAGCTAATTCGCTTGGCTATGTCGGTGACCCGCGTTCTTCTACGTATCTCCTCATTCCTGATTCGATCACGTAGAGAAACCCCGAGCATAGCCCTTTCCATAGCTCGCTGTGCAACTCTGAGCCTATTCATGAGGCCTATGGTGAAGCACCACGTTTCGGAGCCATATGTCATCACTGGCAACACACACTGGTTAAACACCTTCGTCTTTAGGCACTGAGGTATATTGGATGAAAAGACGTTACGAAGTTTCCCGAACGCTGCCCATCCGAGCTGGATTCGGCGATTGACCTCTTTCTCGAAGTTGGACTTACCTAATTGGACTGTTTGTCCTAGGTAAACATATGCGTCAACAACTTCGAGCATCGAATTCTCAACCATAACAGGGGTGGGCACTACATGGACATTCGACATGACCTTCGTCTTGTCCATGTTCATCCTGAGGCCCACCCGTTGGGAGACTCGATTGAGGCCTTCTAGCATTGTACTAAGTTCCTCCGTCGATTTTGCCATGACTACGATATCGTCAGCAAATCGAAGGTGAGTGATGCATTCGCCATTGATGTTGATGCCTAGTCCTTTCCATTCTAGGAGTTTGAAAGCGTCCTCTAAAGTGGCTGTAAACAGTTTCGGAGATATAACATCTCCCTGCCTAACTCCTCTTTTCAACGGAATCGCTTTCGAACTCTGTTCCTGTACTCGGACTGACATGGTGGCGTTTTTATACAAGCACTTCAACACTTCGATATATCGATAGTCAATTCGGCACCGTTGGAGGGACTCTAGTACCGCCCAAGTTTCTACCGAATCGAAGGCTTTCTCGTAGTCCACAAACGCTAAACAGAGCGGCAAGTTATACTCTTCGGTCTTCTGTATAACCTGCCGCAGCGTATGTATGTGGTCTACGGTACTATAGCCTTTTCGGAACCCGGCTTGTTCGGGAGGCTGGAAGTCATCAAGCCTGCGTTCGAGACTATTTGCGAGGACCCTAGAGAACAGCTTATAAACATGGCTCAAAAGCGAGATGGGTCTGTAGTTCTTTAATAAGGTATTATCACCTTTCTTAAAGAACAACACCACCCCGCTTTTGTTCCATGCTTAGTACCTCCGAGCAAGGTGGAATTGAAGAGCTTCTGAAGGACTTTAAGTACCGGTGATCCACCCGCTTTCAGAAGCTCTGACGTGATTCCGTCCTCACCCGGCGCCTTGTTGTTCTTCAGCTGTCTCAGGGCCATTCGAATCTCGTACAGGCTGATGTCCGGGATGTCTTCGGTGTAATGTCGGGTCAGTTTGGCTCTTGGGTCTTCTGCCTCACTGATTACAGGTTTTGTGACCGACGCGTAGAGCTGCCCGTAGAACTTTTCGACTTCCCTTAACACTTCCGCCTTCGTCGACGCTACACTGCCATCATCCCGCTTCAGCTTAGTCATCTGGCTTTGCCCAATAGACATATCTCTCGCGAACACTTTCGAGCCCTGGTTCCGCTCTATCGTATCTTTAATACGAACAGTACTAAAGGTACGGATATCGTGCCGCAAGGATTTTGAAATTCGTCTATTGAGCCGCCTATGGGACTCGGCATCGTCGTAAGATTGCAGTTGAAGTGAGCGTCGTTCAGCCATAAGGTTAAGGGTGTCTTCAGAGAGTCTCTGAGTTCTACCGGTACGGTGGGTCTTAAAGAATTTTGACCCTACCGTATGAACAGTCTCTACGAACCTGTTATTTATCTCGTCCACTGATGCGTCATCTTCTAGACAATTAAAGCGATTTGAGAGCTCGAGTTGAAAGCTCTCGGGGTTTTCGATCTGAGCACGAGTTGGTCGGAGCGTGGACTTCATCAAACAGGACCGTTCAAGTTTAACGTCTATATTCAATGTGCCTCTTACGATTAAGTGATCACTGCCGGTTTTCACCCTGTGAATCACAGAGACATCATTGAATATCCGTTTCTTGTCGGTCATGATGAAGTCGATCTCATTTCTCGTGAAACCATCGGGACTAATCCAGGTCCACTTCCTGTGAGGCGGCTTCTGGAAGAAAGAATTCATCATGAAGAGTCCTTCTTTCACCAGGAAATCGGCCAGCCTCTGTCCCCTACGGTTTCGTTGCCCATAACCGAAGTTCCCCACTCTCAACTCATCATCGCTTCTCATGCCCAGCTTCGCATTGAAGTCCCCCATAATAACATTGAAGTGAGTTTTATGACTATGTATGGCTCTACTGATGTCCTCATACATAGACTCAACTTCCTCATCTGGGTGTGCCGAGGTCGGTGCATAGACCTGAACGACCTTAAGCGAGTACCTCTTAGATACTCTGAGTGTAAGGTATGCGACCCTGCTCGACACACTGTCGATGGCAATGATGTTATTCACGAGGGACTTGTGAACGAGAAAACCGACACCACCTTGGGACTGTTGGTCGCCCTCCCGGTAGAAGAGCAAGTTACCAGATTTCAGGGTTATCGTGTCCTGTCCCTCTCTACGGACTTCAGATAGCCCTAAAATATCCCACCGTAACCTGCTCAATTCTTCTTCCAGCTCAACAATCTTTTCATCAGACCTCAAAGTTCGGACATTGTGTGTTGCCAGGGCCAAGTGTCGTTTGGTAGATAGGTAGCCATACGTCTCCCGGGGATTCTTAGCACCCCTGGCCCTGCCGATACCATGACCGCTACCGTAGCCAGGCCTGGCGGGGCCGCCGGGAACTCGGGGCCGTGTGTTATCGGTGTACCTTTTCATTGAGGGGGTTTGCCAATACTCGCCACGCTTGGCAGGCGGGTTGGCGAGCGCAGTTATTGGGTGTTGATGACCAGAAAGACGCTGCTGCCCATCTTCTGGAAAACACAATTCCCTAGGCCGGGTCCTACGGCGCCCACGGGAGGAGATGGGGGGCAACATTCTTATGCCGGTGCCCGCGGCGAAAGTAAACACAAAGTACTTGCTGTAAATCGTTGAGGAGTTCCCTCGACCGCCTTTCCCTCCATCATCAGATCAACACCAGACCCTCATTAATAAAACGGCTTTAAAATTCATTATATTGAATAATATTAAGGAACACACAAGTCGGAAAGACAATATTTTCAAGAGTTTCCCTCTATTTCTTCAGGATTCCACCACCAGATCCAGGTTTCCTTACAATGAGACCACCCTTGGGATACTCCCTTTCCAACAAAAAAAGAATAATCAAAATCGGTTCATAACCGACAAAGTTATCCGCGGACATACATAAAAAAAATATACGGTCGAATTGAGAAACCTCCTTTTTTTTAAGTCGGTTAAAAAACATATAATAAGTATATACTTTATAAGAAAAAGCTAAAAATGCACTTGGACTCTTGATAAATATGATGTTTTCATTTTACAAAATGAGTCCAAGCGACATTTATGTCGTTTGGATTCCTGATGCGTAATTCAATTCGAAAGAATATTTCGAAAAGATTGTTGATAGCACGTGTAAATAAAAAAACCTAAGATACCCATTATTTACTTAGCATTTAAAACGAGGGGATGATATAGAGGATTGAGAAACTTAAATAAAAAACTTTACAAATGGCACAAGTAATATAATTTTGTTGAAAGGGGGTTACTATTCATTATCTATAACTATGTTTTATATATAGATTGATATTGACATTTGTAATTTTGATTTAATTTGATTTGTTATTGTAATATTATTTCCGCTTATTTTTTTATTTTTGATCTATCCTTTGCTTTGTTTTATAGTTAGTTAATTTAATTCACTAACTATAAAACAAAGCAAAGGCTCTATTTTGGGTCCTATATTCTTCGTAATTTTTCTCAATGACATCATTAACTATGTAACTTCTATTGTAACTGACATTAATTTGATAATTTATGCGGATGACACAAATGCTGTTGTCCCTGCTAATGACATAGAGAATCTTGAAAATAGTTTGCTAAAAACCATGGCAGCTTTTAGCGAATGGTTTGAAGCAAACAAAGTTAATGTTAAAAAGACTAATGCAATCCTTTTCAAATCGACATCCCGAAATAAAGACACAATTAATATAGAATTTAATAATGTGAAAGTAGAATTTTCGAGCTGTGTTAAGTTTTTAGGCGTGAATATTGACGAATTCCTCAACTGGAAAGATGAGCTGGCGTCCTTGGAGAATTCTTTGAGTTCTGCTTGCTACGCTCTTAGAAGTCTCAGAGACGAATTGACTATAGAACAACTTAAGAAGGTTTACTTTTTATCTTTGACTAATTTTTTTTATTTTTTTATTTATAGATTGATGTTGACATTTTTATTTTTGATTTAATTTGATTTGTTATTTGTAATATGACTTCATTTTATTTTTTAATTTTTTGTTGTTTTTATTTTCGATTTATACTGTTTTGTTTTATTGTTAAGTACTTAATTTAATTTTTCAATTATAAGTGGACTAATTTATTAATTTATTATTATAATTTTTTGTCATTTTTGGTATTATTGTAATTTTCAAATACAATGTAAATATTGTGGAATGAATAAAATTTATGAATTATGAATTCTTCAATTATAAGTGGACTCATTTATTGATTTATAATAAATTTTTGGTATTATTGTAATTTTCAAATACAATTTAAATGTATGGAATGAAATAAATTTATGAATTTTATGTAATGTATAAATAACAATTTTATGAAAAGTTAATAATAATAATAATAATAATAAGCCCCTCAAAGCCCAACCCCACGTCCGTGCTGACCATCTATGCCACGTGAGGGGCGGACGCTCGCAACGAAATAACTTAGCGAGTGACTAAAAAGGGTCCTGGTAAACCCATGATGATGGAGAATAAAGGTAGTAAACGTATATGGTCGCTTCCCAGGGGCGATCGCCGGGGCACGTCTGGAGCCGATGCTGGACGTCACAGCATGCAAACCATCGGTGGCGAGGGTAATGGGCGGCCCTCTGCCGGGGAACCCGAACAATGCGAGCCCAACAGAAGGTACAACCTACGACCACAGAAGAGAACATGCCGCAAACCATCTCGAGCCGGCACGAGTACAGATAATGAGACAGTACTTCAAGTGACCTTGACCGAGGAGCGAGGTCATAATTTTCATGATTTGGCTGGAAATAATCAAGAATCCCTATCAACAACATCATCACCCAAATCTCTTTTCTCCTCAATTCCTTCATCACCCCCTTCATATCTTAACTTCCCTTCACACACTCTTTCCATATCTCCAATCTCTCATTCTTCACTTTCACTAGCTGAGGATGTTGTACAGACGATTTCAATCGATAACCCTGTGCCCACTAAAGCTAATAAGCGTGCGCATATAAAATGGACTGAGGATATGAATGAATTTATCCTGCGCACATACCTTGCAATTACCAAAATGGAAAAAAATACTCGCGCGTACTTATCCAAGCTACACCAAAAATTTGTAGAAAGCTACCCTGAAATGCAAGTCAGTAAGCAAAGACTCGGTGATCAACGAAGAGCCATAGTTAGGAATAAACTTTTAAGAGCAACTTGCATTAAGAAAATAACAACTGAAGTACAACAGCTGCTAGAACACACGCCAACAGATACACAACAAATTACACCTGAAGTAACACACACATCACAAAGAATGCATTGGACATCAGCACACAATGAAGCCATAATAACAACTGAAGTACAACAGCTGCTAGAACACACGCCAACAGATACACAACAAATTACACCTGAAGTAACACACACATCACAAAGAATGCATTGGACATCAGCACACAATGAAGCCATAATTAGAGCTTATTATAAGATTACGGAACTTGAAACTAACAAAACTGCTTATAGGAGGCCTTTACACCAGAGTTTTATAAACAGTTTCCCTCATCTTGCTCATATCACTGAACAAAGAATTGCGGACCAACGGAGGGTAGTCATAAATAACAAGTACATCTCTGACGAGAGGCTTAATATTATTCGAGAAGAAGTAGCAAATGAATTACAGATTCAGTCACAAACCACGCGATTAGCTAACTCTATTAGTGAGGAGCTTAATTCGACTGTTTGGTTTGATGCAATAGACAATATTAACACAAGCATTAGCATCACAACCGAGCAAAACGCTCAAAACCAACCCACAAGAGATTTTGCCACTGATAAGAACGAGGAAGCTGATAAAACATTTCAAGAAGCCCTAGAATATTTTGCTAATGTCAAACCTGAAGATAGGCCGTTCATTCCTAGACAAAAACCCTCCAAAAAGTTTGGAATATTAGTTAGTTATTTCAATGATATAATTGTGCCCAAGAATGTAAACATAGACACTGACTTTGAAACCCTTCAAACCGTAATTTATTGTGTAGCATGGTCAGCTGCTAAGTGTAATGGATCAAAGCTTAAAATACCACCCGCCGAGTCAGGAAACATAAACAAAGAAACGCATGTACCAAAATGGCAAAAACGTCTAGAAATTAAACTAGAAGAACTTAGAAAGAAAATAGGACGGCTAACACAATACATTAATGGAAATCGAAGTAGAGCGCTCACTAAACAAGTTAATACTATATTTGAACATTACAAAATACACACAATGCATGAATCACCCAATACAGATATGAGAGAATTTTTGGATACGTTAAAACAAAAACTTAAAGTAGTTAGTAGTCGTCTTAAAAGATACAAAGCGTGCACACTAAGGAAAACTCAAAATAATCAGTTTAACAATAACGAGAAAAAGTTTTACCAAACCCTTTCAAAAACCACCACAAATAATGAAATCGAAACATCAAACCACAACCAAAATAATACCAACCAAATAAACTCAACAGAACTGAGGCAGTTTTGGGCCCAAATTTGGGAAAATCCTGCTGAATATGAAATAAACGCCGAATGGATCCAAAAAGAATGTGACGCTTACACAAATTTAACACCTATGCAATACAATCACATACCTATTGACGTTTTTCAGGAGGTTCTATTAGCAACTCACAACTGGAAAACCCCTGGTTCAGATAAAATTCATTCTTTTTGGTATAAAAAACTTACGCGTGTTCATCCTTACTTATATAACCATATCAACAATTTCATTAAGAACCCAGACACGTTACCTGACTACATTACCGCTGGAACAACACATATGATACCAAAAGATATGAATAACCTAACCGATCCCGGAAAATATAGGCCAATCACATGCCTACAAACCCTGTACAAGATTATAACGGCTTGCGTATCACAGCTCATTTATAAGCACATTGATTCTAATCACATTTTATCTGAACAACAAAAAGGATGCAGAAAATTTAGTCAGGGATGTAAGGAACAAGTAACTATCGATTCTGTTATACTACAACGTACCAAGAAGTTTAAGTCAGATCTTTACACAACATATATTGACTACAAAAAAGCATATGATTCTGTACCACACACCTGGCTTCTAAAAGTTCTTGAAATTTATAAAATCCATCCTGAACTCATTTATTTTCTAGGCAGGTCTATGGCCCTTTGGAAAACTCAATTGTACGTTAAAGGTCCCAACACAGCTATACAAATAACTCCTATAATAATTAGACGTGGCATTTTTCAGGGAGACGCACTGAGTCCGCTTTGGTTTTGCCTGGCATTAAACCCCTTATCTAACCTCCTAAACTCTATGAAAATAGGATATTCTTTAGAACATACAACTGACAGACAGACTAACGATTCTGAGTTTTACATAAACCATCTACTTTATATGGATGACATAAAGATATATGCAATGACGGAAAATGACCTTAATAAACTGATTGAAACTACTGAACAATTCTCAAAAGATATTTCAATGGAATTTGGTATTGATAAATGCAAAATAAATTCTATAAAAACCGGACAACCATACCAACACTCACACCAACTCCATAGTGGTGAAACAATTGACCCATTGAATCCTAATGAAACTTACAAATACCTAGGATTTCACCAATCTACACAAATACAATATAAAGAAATTAAAACTAAGTTAACACTACAATTTAAACACAGACTAAATTCAGTTCTAAGAACACAACTCAATTCAAAAAACACTATAAAAGCAATAAACTCTTTTGCCATCCCAATACTTACATATTCATTCGGAATAATAAATTGGTTCAAAACGGAATTAAAATGCTTACAGCGTATCATAAATGTCTCCATGACCAAACATCGCAAACATCATCCTCGTGGTTGTATCCAACGACAAATCCTTCCGCGAACAGATGGCGGGAGGGGTATTATTAACATCTCCAATTTATATAGTAGACAAATAACGACACTTAGATCCTATTTTCACACGAAGACAGAAACGTCGAAACTACATGAATCTATAGTAAAGTTAGACAGAAAATACACGCCACTTAATTTACAAAATTTTAACAAACAAAAAAATGAGGACTTAACAGACAGACAGACACTTCTAACGGAATGGACCCAAAAATCTCTTCACGGGAGGCACCGCCTCGACCTAAGCCAGCCTAACGTCGACATCCAAGCGTCGAACGAATGGCTTCGTCGAGGAGAGCTCTTTCCGGAGACGGAGGGCTTCATGCTTGCAATCCAAGATCAGGTGATAGAGACTCGGAACTATCAAAAGTATATTTTGAAATTGCCGATAGCAAGAAATGACATGTGCAGACGTTGCAATTCTGCTTCCGAAACCATTCAACACATTACTGGCGCCTGCAAGTCAATCGTGCAAACCGACTATAAATATAGACACGATCAGGTTGCCAGTATTATTCATCAGCCATTAGCAACAATATATAATCTAATAGAGCCCTCTGAAAAACCAGTTCCATACTACAAATACACCCCAAACACAATCCTCGAGAATTCTACACACAAACTTTATTTCGATAGAGCAATACTAACAGATAAAACGACTCACTTTAACAGGCCTGACTTAACACTAATGGATAAAACCAATAAAACAGTTTTACTGATAGATATTGCAATCCCTAATACACATAACTTACTAAAAACCATAGCTGAGAAACTTACTAAGTATATCGACTTAAAGAACGAAATCAGTAGAATGTGGAGCTTAAACAAAGTGTCTATCATCCCAATTGTAATTTCTACAACTGCAACTTCTACAATCACTTGAATCCATAGATCTACCCAAACATACATTTACGCTACTACAGAAATCAGTCATTCTTAATACGTGTAGAATAGTTAGAAAATTCCAACAAACAGATATATCCGAAATGTGTCAAACCGAAAGTAGACACAACACACAAGTATGATGTGCACTTGGCTTAGGCCCGTGCCCTTCATGGAAATACCGGTTATTCTAAAGCCGAGTTGATAAAATCATAACCCCATAATAATAATAATAGCCTTTATTCAGACAAAATATTTTTTTTACAAATTTACTCTTAAGCTAGCAGTCGATGACATCAACAACTTTGTCTATTTGCCCAACTTTGGCAAAGGCCTCCTCCATCTCTTTCCGCTCTACTCGGTTTAAAGCTTTTCATGACAAGTTATTGAGCATCAATTCATAAATTTAAAAACAAGATAACAATCATTCCAGGTGTATCAGCTTTCTTAAACAGACGGATAGAAAATTGATCAAAAATATTGATCAATAACATCCCCAAAACATGTCGAATAAGATGGACTATACAATGTGTATTTTCGAACTTTGATCAAACGAAATGATTGAACAAAACAAATGAATTTTTTTTCATCCGATATTTATCGATAAATTTATGTCGTGTATCCGCACATAACGTTTGATCAAGGTTCGAAATTACACATTGTATTATACAAAATCTACTCTTCTTTGACAATGTTCTGGATCAAAATCTAAATGACCATTAAACCCTTCAATGTCATCAACCGTGTCTTCTGAAATTAAATTTCTGTAAAATGACATCGAATCGTTAGGGATGTATGGGAACAGTGATTTTGAATCTTTTAGTTTTTTTCTTGAAACAGGCTTTCCATTAGCCAAAGCGGTATAACCAAGTCTTTAAAACATGTTTGTCCTTTTTTACCTTTTTTTCTTTCAACATCAATTTCTACGCTATCTTCCTCCATCAGCAGTCTATGCGACAAATGTGTGAGATAATTGGTTTGCGTTAGGAACCAAACTAATGTTTATTGTCTTGCAAAACCAGTCCAAGTAACAAACTACGTCGTTTGGGCTTGTTTTGCGTATCAAAATATATCTTTTGCTGAAGCTAGCTGCAAGAGTGTTCTTCCTATGGCTAAATTATGCCCTAGTAATTACAAAAAAAAGCCAAATAAAGAGCCGTGTTGGCTAAGTGGGAGGACACTCGACTTTCATTTCGAAGGTCGTGGGTTCAAACCCCGCCACGCACCTCTGGATTTTTCTTCTTGAGAAATTTATGTGCGCTTTAAACACGTGCTTTAACGGTGAAGGCAAACATCGTGAGGAAACCGGCATGTACTGAGAACTTTAAAAAGAGTTTGAAGGACATGTGACATTCACCAACCCGCACTTGGCCATTGAATTAAGGCCTAATCTCTCTCGTCAAGTGAGAAGTCCCTGTGTCCCAGCAGTGGGAACGTTAATAGGGTGATGATGAATTACAAAAATGCAAAAACATAAAAATATTAAATTTGGCGCTTGGACTAACTATGCATAACTGTATCCAATTATCGTTCGTAAGGAGTAAACTCCAATCGTGCGTCGTAGCTGACACACACACACTTTTTTGAAAACAGAACACGAGGCTGTATGCAATATATATCACTTGGCTTTATGGTCAAGTGACTTTTGCCTGCTTATGACAAATAAAAATAAAAGTTTCATCTTCTGTTATATTTCCGAAGTGAAATGCAAAAGTATTCCATAGCCATTACATTTATATATACACACATAGAGCATATTATGGATAATATCGTTATTTTACGAGTGTGGTCGGTTATAAATATAATCAATATTTTTGATGTATCGGTCAAAAGCTATAAGCATAAGCAGTCTTAATACTTCTGGGAAATCTAATAAATGACGTGCGCAAGTTCATTCGGTTATATTTACTTGCCATTTTTAGTTCAGCACTCTGATTTTATTAAAATCAATAGTCAACTATTAAATTAAGTACTTAATCATATAAAACAAGCATGATTTGTTGCTCAGGGACATTCGCACAGATAATAAAATCAGTTAATCATTAATTGTCTATTGGAGTTTACTCCTTAAGAAACGATTTGAGTTATAAGGCCCGGTACGGAAATTTTATGCGGAGTAAAATCAAGTGTAACACGAAAAGTTGAGGCGTTACGTAGAAAGAGACAAACATATATATCTGTAGGATTGAACGTGTAAAAGAATGAGATGGAATACATTACACATACACAGCGTATCTCATTCTCGGGGTCTCCTCTTTGCGCGATACTTCGTAGTCTCACTGTATTTTATTTATATTACTTTGTAACATACTTGTAACATACTTCATGTAATACGTTTTATTGAAGTAATATAAATAATCCGAATAATTACAGATATATGTTTGTTTCTCTTATCATTTTAGCAGATGCGTTCATTTACCCTTTTTTTCTATTCGATATACATATATCATAATTATCGTTCGTAAGGAGTAAACTCCACTCGTGCGTCGTAGCTGACACACACACACTTTTTTTTCATTTGATACCCCACTCGAGTATATTTGCAGATTTTCGGTTTTCCTTCCCCATTCCCACCCCCATAACTTTTAAACGGCTCAACCGATTTTAATGAAACATATCTAAGAACCACCGGGCCAAGCTCACCTTTCATACAAAATAAAACTAAATTGAAATCGGTCCATCTGTTCGGGAGCTATGATGTCCCAGACAGACAGACAGACAGATAGACAGACACGTCAAACTTATAACACCCCTCTTATTTGGTAGGGTGTTAAAAATACTAATAAACATTCACATTTAACAAATCTCTATGATGATGCGCTTATAGAGATTCGTAAAAATTCATAAATTATTTCTGGACAATCTACACAACAACATTTAGCCCCGTGGTAAGCTCTTAGCTTGTGTTACGGGTACTAGACATCCGATATACTTAATATAATATACATACTTAAATAGATATTTTTATCATACACTAGTGGCCCGCCCCGGCTTCGCACGGGTTTTTATTAAAAAAAAAATCCCGGCAATTATTCGATTTTTTCTCGCCTTTTAAACCTTCCCTAAACCTCCACGAACATTTCAAGACTATGATAAGATAAATCCTTTCAGCCGTTCTCGAGTTTTAATCAGACTAACGAACAACAATTCATTTTTATTTATATAGATATTAAATAATAGAATAGAATAGAATTCTTTATTACACACCAGATGAACAATACAATATGAAATTAAAACTAAACCTAGAATGCGTAATGATATAAAATAATGCAAAAACGATTATTAAACACCCAGACCAAGGAGAAGAGTGCTTGCAGAACATACAAACAATTTTACCCTCGGCGGGAATCGAACCCGCTACCTCTTGCTTTGCAAGCGGACATTCGCCCACCGCACCACCGAGGCAGTCAAAAAAAAATAATATTTATAATATCGAGGAATGAGGTTTTTATTAACCAGTTCCATAAGTTCTGATTAATGCTGTGTTATTGGCCGATTATTTATTGCCAGCTGGTTTTAATAAACATTTAGCATTGTTGCTGGTTCGTTTCGGTTGTATCGTGTTTCCTTCTGAGTCTATCTTTAAGGTTCGTTGTTTAGTAACTATTTCTTCTAAGCAATAAAAGCCCACTGTGGTTGTCGAGTCAGTTGTAGTAGTGGGTATTATTTTGGTATCCTGAGGTGGATCTAATCTGTCTGTAGTTCTACTGTCTATTGCATCAACTATTTCTTTTCGGAGTATACCCAAAATCTTTTTCGCTTGCGATCGTGGCTTCATCTTTAAGAATAAGGTGGTGGTTTAAATATGTGTCATCATCTGTAATGCAACAACTTCAGCTATCACGACAAAATGTATACACACTTTAAGACAACAACAAGATACGTGGTAATAATTCATACAAAACTAAACCTCTAGAGATTTCATTCATCATCTAAAACGGTACATATCCTTTTATTCCGAATAAGTATTATTTTTTTGCGAGAAAACCGTGACAAGGTGGCCTAAAAATGTATACAGTAAAATATTACTTTACAGCTAAAGTGGTTCAAAATATGATATCACGCTTTCGTAACAAATGAATAACTAAATGAATGCACTTACCTTTCCATTAAAAACGTGACACACTGACTGTGTCTCGTTTTTGTTGCAATTGAACAGCTCCTCGCACGTCGCGCGCAGAGACTCCAATGACATGTATTTTTTTTTTCGAATGGACTTTAAATGCTGTTGACCGCAGATGGCCATGACAGCGTTACCGGACTGTGGCGGACGCAGAGGGCGTCTCAACCAAGGCGGCGTCCTAACCGAACCCGACGCGTTAGCATCGGTGTTCCGTTAGGGCGGCGCCCCAAAAGTTAGGTTGGGGCAACACGCACAAGGGCTCCACTTAGGAACGGACCTCGGCTTGGGCTGTTGCCAGTATATAAGAGGACTATGGATTATTACGCCCGGGTGTAAAATTACACCTACGGGCGGAAATTGGGATTCTTCGGCCCCGCCGGCGTGTCCGGTTTTTGGTTTGTGTATTATTTTCTAAATCGGGACTGGGGGATGCTAACTCCGGGTTAGCTGAGTTGGGGTCTAGTGGGTCACCGAGAACGTGTCTCGGTCGACGGAGGAGAGACCAATGACATGTACCGATGTTGAAACGAACTTCATAGTTGTAAAGGAGGGAGCTAGAACGCATCTTGTCGACTTTTTCCCTCATATCTTTGTCAATTTTGGGGAATAGGATAATAGCTAGGAATATCGCGTTTTTGTAGCAAGTAGAGCGCGATACGGCAGATTTTTATATACTGTTATTCCAAAACGATACATAAATGTTATAAACCGTTCTTGTCGCAAATGAGCGAATTGTGCAAAGTTTCATGATGATCGGTTCAGTAGTTTTTGCGTGAAAGCGTAACAAACAAACTTACATTCACATTTATAATATTATTGTTAGACTAGCTGTGCCCCGCGGTGTTACCCGCGTTATAATGGATTTTCCCGCGGAATGACGTTTTCCCGCGGTAAAAAGTAGCCTATGTTATTTTTCAGGCTCTAGAGATTCTGTGTACCAAATTTCATTTAAATCGGTTCAGTAGTTTTCACGTGAAAGCGTAACAAACAAACTTACATTCGCATTTATAATAGTAGGTATAGTAATTAGGGATATTATATTAAATATTATTAGGATTAGTATATTAGTATTAGTATAGATGAAGAAACTGACTTAGTGAGTTTTGAAAAATATTAATCAATAGATTAGAGCCTTGGCTAACTAGATTATGAATATTTATGATTTAGGTATCTTGCAACGAGATATTTTTGAAAATTATGTATAGTAGTGTCTAATTTTTTTTACAAGGTCAAGTGATTGTATGTTCTGCAAGCACTTTCTCCTTGGTCTAGGTGTTTAGTATGTATAATAAAAACTATCTATGTATGTATGTACATTATATATTAAGTATATCATATGTCTAGTACCCGTAACACAAGCTAAGAGCTTACCACGGGGCTAGATGTTGTTGTGTGGATTGTCCGGAAATATTTATTTATTTATTATTTAATGCTACGTGCCGGCGATTATCACACTGCTTTTGTATGGAGCTCGCGCGCTTGGCGAAAAGGCTCTTAAGTAAAAAACATAATAAATACTTTCAATACTTTTTTAATCTTGACTTTGAGGTGTCGATGTAGTATTAGTTCTTGGTTATGTTGTCATAAATTTGGTTAAGGTTTTTGATAGTTTGGAATTAACAAAAACGGTTTTTGAAAACCCATTTCATTTTGGAACAGATTGTTAAAATCAACCTTTTGTTCAGTCCTAAATGCAGGAAAGTAAATAAATAAATAAATTTATTTTCAGTTCAGTTTTTTGTAATTGGACTTTGCGCTTGAAGCGACAATTTGCCAGTGTCGAGTTAAATAAAATTATAGAGTTAAAAAAGATGTTACTCAGTTGAACGCCATTTTGCGTCCGTGTCCTAAATTTATTTTAATAACATGTGTTATATATGTATATGTTGACGTGTCTGTCAGCCTGTTATCTGTGTCATCATAGCTCCCGAACAGATGAAGCAATTTCAATTATTGGGTGATATAAGTTTAACGTGTGAATATCTTTATCTTTTTTTTTTTTTTTTTTTTTTTTTTCTCACGGATGGATCGATTTTAATATTGTTTTTTTTTCCATATAAGGCAAGTCTGGCGCAAGTGTTCTTAGACATGTTTCATAAAAATCGGTAGTGTCGTTTTAAAGTTATGGGGGTTAGAGTGGGGAAGGAAAACCGAAAATCTCCAAATATACTTGAGTGGGGTATCAAATGAAAGCGCATCGCGTGCACGTTACACATTATTATGGTGTTTTACTTTTAAAGAAATTAAGGCATTGGCATCGGGGGTTTTTCTTAAATTTCAAATTTTGATTTTTTCTTAAGAAATCTTAGTTTCTTGTGAGTGTTCTTAGACATGTTTGATGAAAATCGGCTGACCCGTTTAATAGTAATGAGGGTACAAGTGGGGACGAAAACCTGAAAAAATATACTCGAGTGGGGTCTCAAATAAAAGCGCATCACGTGCACATTACAAAATAGGATGACTTTTTACTTATAGCACTAAAGTTTTCGAAGTCAGTTCATCCGTTTGGTAGCTGCGAGGCTACAGATAGACTGACACACACACACATACGCACTTCATACTCAATAGCACCGCCTTTTTGTATCGGCCCATTCACACTTCATACTTATATCACCACCGCCATTTTGTCTCGGGAAAGTTATAAATAAAATAAATGCGAAATGTAGAAAGAAACTCCTAAATTATCCGGATACAAATTAAAATTACATCGTCCACGTTATCGATAAATGTTCATGAAAATAAAACTACTGAGCCAAACAAAGTATTTGTTCCCATAACAAATGAGAACTATTTCTTCATGAATCAAAAAAAACTCGTATATCTGATCACATAACTCAGAGTAATCAGTGTACGTAAATACATAAAAAATCCTTGTCTGTGTCAAGTAAAATAAAATTATAAAGTGAAAAAGATATTAGTTGAACGCCATTTTGCGTCTCGATTCTAACCTCTAGCTAGAGGAAGGTCTTATAAAAAGGCTTTCTAACAACTTTTAACACACGCTCAAATCAAATCAAATATTTTTATTCATTAAATTTCGCGTAAAGCAATGGCCATTTTGTATTTACTAGTCTTGCACATGTCATACATGTTTTTTTAATTTTTACTTTTTTACCTTAAAATACATTTAAACAATTAAATCTTTTAATTAAGTTGTATAAACAATGAAATAAACTTTGTATGTTAACAATAAAATGGATTTTTAAACTACACATTTTTTTACATAATACATAACACTGATAAATCTGGATTTCCTAACAAAATAGGTAGTTATTCCCTGACGTAAAACAAAATTTACTTTAGCACAATATGCTAAAACCACTAGTGGAATAACGCCTGCCTGTACACCGTACACGGGTCCACTATCTACATAACATAGAAGTATCTACCACATGACAATGAAATAAAAAAATATTTCCAGTTTTTTAATTTATAAAAGTTATGTACACACAATGAAATCAAATTAAATGACGCTTACCTAAACACCTATAATTTTGTCTTTCTGTGGTGTCTCTTGTGATATACATATTCGGCACTGAATTTTGTATCTCTAAATTTTGAGGAGATACTGTATAAATTTGACGATGCACTCATTTCTTTAATTTCGTACATAAGAAATATATTATCGAAAATATCAAAATGATTGTTAATGTACTATAAAAATAACTTCAAATGATTTAATAATTGTTCTTCAATTGATGATACATTAGCACTAGATTGTGCAATAATAACTTGTTCTTTAAATTCTTTACTTAGATTTTTCCCCATAGTTATGATCATAACAAGGTGAAAAAAACAAAGAACCAAATGTGATTGTGATTATGTGATGTGTGTGATGTGATTTACTTTCTACAAATAAAAATTTCTGCAAGTACAGAATATTTCGAAATAATCATTGCCCTAATGTCAATGTCTTATGACCTTATAATGTACTTACACTGATGAGTATGTCTCTGCTACCTGAAATATGTACCTAAAAATATTTAACTATAGTATCATAGTATCATTTATCACGTCGGGGTCACCAATGTGCGAATAATGTTGTTGTGTCTTATTGTTGAGGAGATAAGGTCAGGAATAACTTCAGGTTCCATAATACATACTTTATATTTCCACTTGATTACAATATTATTATTACATATATAATGATGATTACATGAGTGCACCTAACAAGCAGGGACTGACGACACCGTGCATAAAACCTACGCGTCAGGCCAAATAATGTACGTAAAACGAGGTGGATAGACACAAAATTTTGAAGTTTGTTTTAATTTCTCCATTGATTTTTGTATGATTGGCTAACATAATAGTGTTTTTTATTATGTCTCGGAGCTTAATTAATACTATCCTATCATGAAAAATATAGATAATGATTTGATTTCATCATAAAATGAAAAAATATGCTATTTCTATTTACCCGCAATTGGGGTCAAAAGAAACGACATATGGGCGAATCGAAAAAATCGTCAAGGCTGTCACTTTCCAATAATAAGTTGTTGAACGCCTGAACAAATATTCGTAAATTATAACTAATATATGAAATAACGTCAGCTTTTGAACACAAAAAACCGCATCAATAGGAGGTAATTCGTTTAGGAGGCCACAGACAGACCCACAGTTGAATTCTATGAAAAATGACGTACGTACCTAATAATATTTTGGTGGCAGCCCTAGCACATAATTTTCTATACACCCCTTCTTATTTCTATTGAAACCTATCCCGTTTCTACTAACCTAGCCCCGTACTTCATATCTATTGACCACATACTACGTATCTGTTCGCCTCTTTGGCATTTCTATAAATATTAAAGTTTGAATAAAATTGACTTGGTTTACAATTTTAGCCCTTAATTTAATTATACAACATAATTTTACTTACTTTTACATTAAAACGAACCGCGATGAACTACTGCCAACTACACTACAACTTTGAATTTTACAAGAATTCGTTTTTCTTAGACCTTGTTATGATCATAATAACTATGAACAATCTATGAACAAATTATGAAAAATCAAAGTAAAGAAGTTATCTAAAGAGCAAGTTATTATTGCACAATCTGGTGCAAATGTATCATCAATTGAAGAACAATTAAATCATTTGAAGTTATTTTTACTGTATTAACAATCATTTTGATATTTTCGATAGGTAATATATTATATTTCTTATGTAGGTACGAGATGCTATGGGAGATTAAAGAAATGGGTGCATCGTCAAATTTATACAGTATCTCCTCAAAATTTAAAGATATTGATAAAGTTTTGAGGACCACAAATTAACGTCTCACGACGATTCACTTTCAACGTGTTTTTATTTTTTAACCCCCGACCAAAAAAGAGGGTTGTTATAAGTTTGACGTGTCTGTCTGTCTGTCTGTCTGTCTGTCTGGGACATCATAGCTCCCGAACGGAAGAAGCGATTTCAACTTAGTTTTTTTGTTTAAAAGGTGCGAGTTTTCTTAGACATGTTTCATGAAAATCGGTTGTACCGTTTAAAAGTTGTGGGAGTTAGAGTGGGGAAGGAAAACCGAAAATCTGCAAAAATACTCCATATTTTATAAAATACAATATTTTGACAGTGCCGTCGGTCGTTGTACATCTTTGAAACTGTGATGTTTGTAACTGACCTGTTTTGTCGTGTCTCAAAAGACGGACAAAGCAAAAGGTATACTGATATAATACGTACCTACACATCCTGCGAAAACAGCTCTACTTCGTAAAAGTATATTCCCCATGGCGCCTAAGCTGTATAACAAACTGCCTAAAACCTATCGCGACTTAAATAACAATATGTTAGAACGAAATGACTTTATAACAACCAATATGTATACATGTGTTATGGCAAATTCTATTCTAATCGAGTGGGGTATCAAATGTAAGCGCATTGCGTGCACATTACACATTATTAAGGTGTTTTACTTTTAGGGAAATTCAGGGATTCGAATCGGGGGTTTTTCTTATATTTTAAATTTAGATTTATTATTTATAAGAAGATTAAAGGTAAGAGAAAAGCATACTATTGATTGCAATGCTCAAATTGGTGTAACCCGACAACAAATATAAACTTGGTTCGGGTCAATTGGTGTAACGTCAGTTTTTTGAAGAAAGTTTGTTTTATATTGGTGTATGTGTGGTTATAATTTTTCGTACAAGCTAAAATTAGTGTAAGAGCAAAGCTGGTTTGCCAAGATACATACACCAACTTAACCTTCTTCGGTCATAGGAATACAGCAATTCGACTTATGTAAATGGATCACATACCTACTCAGTTACAACATAATTTCGACGGAAGTCTGCAAAATTCACAGTTAAAATGTGTAGCGTAACTGTATTTTTTTAAGCTAGAATTCTATTAATAGGCCATTCGAAAGAGCAGAAAAAAACTAAATAAAACTGTATACTCAACTTATTTTACGTGTTTTGGTGGTTAACCCAATTGAACCTACAACCGACGATATGTACGTACAATATCTATGCTATATGCTAGGGTTTAGTTTTTTGTAAGCCGTGTTGGCTAAGTGGGAGGACACTCGACTTTCATTCCGAAGGTCGTGGGTTCAAACCCCGCCACGCACCTCTGGATTTTTCTTCTTGAGAAATTTATGTGCGCTTTAAACACGTGCTTTAACGGTGAAGGCAAACATCGTGAGGAAACCGGCATGTTCTGAGAACTTTAAAAGAGTTTGAAGGACATGTGACATTCACCAACCCGCACTTGGCCAGCGTGGTGAATTAAGGCCTAATCTCTCTCGTCAAGAGAGAAGTCCCTGTGTCCCAGCAGTGGGAACGTTAATAGGGTGATGATGATGATGATGAGGGTTTAGTTCTGAAAATAACTTGTTGAATGGGATTAGTTACCTGTTAACGAATTATTAACTACTAACTAAGCGACAACTTTTTTATTTCCGCACACGACCATTATAATTAATCCCATTAACCCCCCTCCCGTACCTCCGTGCCCGAGTGACGCCTGCCACTCGTCCACACACAGTTAACCGCCGAGCGATTATTTAAAAACAAAATAACTCAAAAGATATCACTTTTGAATGTAATGTCAGAATCTAATAATTCAAAAAGTTATATAAAGGTTTTAAAGCAATTTTACATAATAAATAATATATTTTGTTAAGGATTAATACCAAGATACAAATAAAGAGCCTTTTCAAACAGTGGTATTTTAATTATTTTATTTAAAAAATCGCTTATTGTCACAAAACTATAAAAGTTAGAGTATGATGGAACGACGTTTTTTGTAGATAATGATAAGTTCTACAAAGTTGTAATACATCACTTTGTTATATATTCAATAGTTTTCGCAGCATTCGCGATTAAAGAAAGATTTTAGGTTTTTTTTTTTCACCATGGGTTACATTATCGGAGTTTGGTAAGGAATCATATTATTTTTCAAAACTAAATATAGCCTATGTCACTCAGGGATAGTGTAGCTTTCGAATGGTGAAAGATTTTTTTAAATCGGTGCAGTAGTTTCAGAGCCTATTCGAGACAAACAAACAAAAAATCAAACCTTTCCTCTTTATAATATTAGTATTAGATGTACACATCGATATAGATGTATATATCGATTCAAAGTAGCGTAACAACTAGGGAATCCAATACCGCAAATGCGGGATCCCGCTCATTTTTATTGCGGGATGAGAAATGCGGGATTACACCCGCGGAATCCCGCAGGTTTAAGAGATTGAAAAAAAATATATATTTAAGAAAAATGGGCTCATGCTACTATATTATTATTTATAAGACAACTCAGCACAGCTCATTAATAAGTGATGAAACAACTTTCCCATAGAACTCGTGACTTATATAGAATTTGTATGAAAAACTAGCGGCCCGCCCCGGCGTCGTACGGGTAAAAAAAGTTCCCGGCAATTTTTCCTTATTTGCTCACCGTTTAGACCTACCCTGGACTAAGACAAACATTTTAAAACCAAAATCAGCTCAATCGGCCCAGCCGTTCTCGAGTTTTAATCAGACTAACGAACAACAATTCATATTTATTTATATAGATAAGCCTAATAAGTAAAATAAGTCTCGAAGCCGAGCGCGCTTTTTCCGCCGCTGGCTATCTAAGCAACAAGATAAGATCAAATCTAAAAGATGAAACGTTAGATACCTTATCGTTTCTTCGAAAGCATTTTCAGAAAAAATAACTCTTTACCCGGAGCCAGCGTTTAATTAATTCACATCTTGATGTCTCTAAATAGTCTATTTCCTAAAACCAATGAATATGTTTAATTTTCAATACAATTATAAATATGAAACGTTAAATTTTTTTAATGAGATTTTTATTGAGTGACGATATAATACAATATTATGTATTATATCGTTTCATAAAAGAAGTTGATTATTTATGCTTCTTAAACATATGGCCGGCGATTTTGATGCGGGGTTGGATTCCCTAGGAACAACCATTCTCACTTTAATAGGCTAGATATACATTAAAAATTCTCATAAAAGTTGAACGAATTAAAAATATTCATGGTGCATTAAAAAAACAAAAGCTAATATCTTGTGAATCTCGCTCTCCAAAATATGAATTGTTGATATAATTTCTTAGTTGATATTTGAATTTGACATACATTCGTGTTTTTAAATGAAATAAAGTAATTAGCAGTCATGTCAACTTCAAAACACAAAAGTGCGATATGGAATCATTCATTGCATTCCGAAACGATACAGACACGGACACCTAATACTGCAACTGTAAGTTCTGAGATGCCTACGAGTGGCGGGCTTTGGAGCGTTTGTGACGATATTATTAAAGAGTCCGAGGAAGATGAGCCCCTGTCTACTCTGAGCTGTAATTATCTCAAAGAAGAAGTCGAGAGCTACCTTAGCTCTCCCAATATATCGAGAGATGCAGACCCATTCGTTTTCTCGCACAATGACTTTTTATACCCCAACTTAAAAAAAGTTGCGCAGAAGTACTTTAGTTTCCAAATGAGTTCTGTCGCATCTGAGAGGCTATTTTCCAGCGCAGGTCTTATTCAAAAAGACTTGCGAAATCGCCTCTCTCCTAAAAATTTAATTAAGATTACTTTGTTTTTTGAACAAAAATCTCATCAATATTAATTTCAATTACTAAAATTTTCACGCTCACTGCGGCAAAAATCCTTAAAACTTTCATCTGGTGCGGTGGCGGTCCAAATATGCATCCATCGACCTTTTCTACAGAGCGTATCAATCCTTTTTGATTAAAGAGCTATAACTTTGCGAATATGTGGTTTATAATATTTTTTTTATACTGCTAAAATGATCATTAACTGCCCTGAATCTGAATACCAGGAAATGAGAAATCAACCAATTAAAATGTCAGGTCGGAAACGACCGATATCGCACTAGAAAGTATTTTTTATAGTGATGGGACAGACAAAAATATTTGGGTTATCGAAAATAAAACAGAATTATTGTAAAAGAAATAAAAAGATACGCGCTATCCAAACGCTTAACCTAGCAGCCGAGAACTTGGATTTACTGCATTGCTCTCTGAACGAGTTCACAAAAGCAACGTTATACACTTTGTTTTTTAAATAGGCACAATTACCTTTTTCTTTTATGTATTATTATTATTTTGTTTTATTAGTTTTTGGTTGTGACATTCTTTATTTATTATTGTTTTTTTTTTATTTATGTGATAGTTTTAATTTGATAATTTATAATGTTTTTAAATTTATGTAACAAACTTTTGACATTCTTCCTTATTGCATTGGGTTTTTCCTGTAATAATAGGGTAAGATAAATAAATAAATAAAAAAAAAAAAAAAAAAAAGTATGTATTAAGCGAATCACATGAGCCAGACAAGAACAGTGAACTTATATGTGTCTTTTTTTATAGCACTGCACGCAAAGAGATTAATTGCATTTGTTGCAATATGTTTTAATTTTCTTAACTTTCTTTTTCGCTTCCTTGCAATCTAAAGTTAGACGCAGCTTTTCATAACACCGCGCACAATTTCTTCTCTTTGGACCTTTTTCGAGGACATGTCCACTACTTTTGATTTTTCTTTTACATTTGCGTTGCGCCATACTTAAATTACCTGTCGATAAAATAACGATACGCACGCGTACGGTCATGTAGAGAGCACAACACTGACTGGTGACTCGACGCTTGCGCGCGCGCTCCTTGCGGCAACAGGTCGGCACCTGGTCATATACCACAATAGGCCCGCCGGCCGCCGCGCCGCAAGGAGCGATGTTTTTTACCGTCAGTGCGATGGTGGTCGAAAAGAGTCCGCCACGATGTTTTAATGCCAAATATCTACCTTTGACACCACGAGCCGAAATCTATATTTGTCTCTGTATAACTCCTACAAATACCTAAGATAATCGTTCCGCACCAGCGAGCATGATGTAGTTTTTACCGTACGCACTGGCGGTAAGCACCGTGGCGGGCCGATTCTGTGTGATCCGCAGTGAACGTGTTAATTATCTTATATTCAACTATGTACCTATCTTCTTCTTATATTAATAAAAATAAATCTGTCTTGTGATTTATTATTTTATTTATTAAACCTTCATTTTTGAATTCGCAAAAAGCGTATAGATATCACAAAAAGCGTAGCGATATTTTTATAAAAGTATCGGTATCGGTATCGTATCGGCGAAAAGGCGTATCGATGCATCCAGGAAATTAACTCTAAATATCGGCCCATTCGCGGATATAAGCAAACGCGCGATAATTTTATTTGAAATTTAGTTGTGCATACTTTTTTTTATCTATACTAATTACTAATATTATTATAAAGAGGAAAGGTTTTATTTTTTATTTGTTTGTTTGTCTCGAATAGGCTCTGAATCTACTGCACCGATGTAAAAAATTCTTTCACCATTCGAAAGCTACACTATCCCCGAGTGACATAGGCTATATTTAGTTTTCAAAAATATTATGATTCCTTACCAAACTCCGATAATGTAACCCATGGTGAAAAAAAAGAACCTAAAATCTTTCTTTAATGGCGAATGCTGCGAAAACTATTGAATATATAACAAAGTGATGTATTACAACTTTGTAGAACTTATCATTATCTACAAAAAACGTCGTTCCATCATATCTCTAACTATTATAGTTTTGTGACAATAAGCGGGGTTATGATCACGAAATAATCTGCCGCGTCGCGTCGTCGGCATTATTACATTATTCATTACCCTACTGAATGGTCGTGTGCGGAAATAAAAAAATTGTCGCTTGATAATATTTTGTCGCTTAGTTAGTAGTTAATAATTCGTTAACAGGTAACTAATCCCATTCAAAAAGTTATTTTCAGAACTAAACGCATAGATATTGTACATATCGTCGGTTGCAGGTTCAATTGCGTTAACCACCAAAATACGTAAAATAAGTTAAGTATACAGTTTTTTTTAGTTTTTTTCTGCTCTTTCGAATAGCATAATAATAGAATTCTAGCTTTAAAAAAATACAGTTACGCTACACATTTTAACTGTGAATTTTGCAGACTTCCGTCGAAATTATGTTGTAACTGAGTAGGTATGTGATCCATTTACATAAGTCGAATTGTTGTATTCCTATGAACGAAGAAGGTTAAGTTGGTGTATGTATCTTGGCAAACCAGCATTGCTCTTACACTAATTCTTAGCTTGAACGAAAAATTATAACCACACATACACCAATATAAAACCAACTTTCTTCAAAATATTAACGTTACACCAATTGACCCGAACCAAGTTTATGTTTTTTTGGAGGTTTTGTCTGTTCACGTCCGTAAGTGGTAACCCTCTGAATCCTTACACGTGACCTCCGGGTGGTGCTAAGAACAGTCTCTGGTGGTAGGCTTCGGCCGCGGCTTGTCACCACTCTCCGGGCTGGGCCAGTGCGTGAAGCGATTTTTTCGTGTTTCGTAATGTGGTCCGGAGAAGCCATCTTCTAGGCCTTCATGCTCCATCTTAGACCAAATCGTCACTTTGCATCAGGTGAGATTGTGATCAAATGAAGGCTTATCAATAATAAAAAAAAAGGTGTGTGTGCGATTCACACACGATAGAAGTGAAACTTCAGTAAATCGACGAAAGAATAAGAAGAATAAAAAAAAGTGTGTGTGTGTCAGCTACGACGCACGATTGGAGTCTACTACTTACGAACTATAATTATGATATTATATCGAATAGAAAAAAAGGGTAAATGAACGCATCTGCTAAAATGATAAGAGAAACAAACATATATTATGTAATTATTCGGATTATTTACCTATATTACTTCAATAAAGCGTATTACATAAAGTATGTTACAAAATAATATAAATAAAATACAGCAATACCTCTTTGCGCGATACTTCGTAGTTGAGACTAAATTTAAATAAAGCATTGTGTTTGTGTCTCTTACCATTTCCGTTTCATCTTTTTGCATCCGGTTTGAAATCACTACGATTCTATAGAAGCTTCACTTCAAAAAAAAAAAAAAAATGTATGTTGTCGGTTACACCAATTTGAACATTGCAATCAATAGTAATCGCTGGCCAACCCGCACTTGGCCAGCGTGGTGAATTAAGGCCTAATCTCTCTCGTAAAGAGAGAAGTCCCTGTGTCCCAGCAGTGGGAACGTTAATAGGGTGATGATGATGATGATGAATCAATAGTATGTTTTCTCTTACCATAATCTTCTTATAAATATTAAATCTAAATTTAAAATATAAGAAAAACCCCCGATTCGAATCCTTCAATTTCCGTAAAAGTAAAACACCATAATAATGTGTAATGTGCACGCAATGCGCTTTCATTTGATTATATACTTAAGTTTAATTTTGTCTCTTAATCTAATGTTTAGAATGCTCCGTTCCATTTTATTCTGACACACCAATCCCTATAGTACCTACCTATTAAACTATTTACACAAAACATACACACACAGAATACAACTTAGCAACTAAATATCTCATAACAGCTAACACAAGATCTGAAATATTAAATACTAGCGGCACGCCCCGGCTTTGCACGGGTAATTATTCAAAATTGTTTCAATATTATTCGACTTTTTCTCGCCGTAAAAACCATCCTTAAACTCCAACGAACATTTAAAAAAATAAATTGGCTAAATTGGTATAGGCGTTGTTGAGTTATGCGCTTAGCAACACATTTTGCGATTCATTTTTAACCCCCGACAAAAAAAGAGGGGTGTCATTGTTTGACGTGTCTATCTGTCTGGGACATCATAGCTCCCGAACGGATGATGCGATTTCAACTTAGTTTTTATTGTTTAAAAGGTGAGTCTGGCGCGAGTGCTCTTAGACATGTTTCATGCAAATCGGTTGTGCCGTTTAAAAATTGTGGGGGTTAGAGTGGGGAAGGAAAACCGAAAATCTGAAAAAATCTCGAGTGGGGTAGCAAATGAAAGCGCATTGCGTGCACATTACACATTATTAAGGTGTTTTACTTTTACGGAAATTGAAGGATTCGAATCGGGGGTTTTTCTTATATTTTAAATTTAGATTTATAATTTATAAGAAGATTAAGGTAAGAGAAAACATACTATTGATTGCAATGTTCAAATTGGTGTAACCGACAACAAACATAAACTTGGTTCGGGTAAAACTTGGTTCGGGTACCTCTTTATAATACTATAAATATATATTATAGTATAGATTGAATTAAAGTAAAAGTGCATGAAATTTATAATAAAATTATTTCTTTTATATAAATTGTATTATAATATTATCAATAATGAGACTGGCAAATCAGTACCCCGTAGTAAACAGATTAAGTTAAAAATTAATGATAATATCTTAGTCAAAGACAATGACATTGCCAATGCTTTTGAAAGTTTTTTCTGTAACATACCGAAAACTATAACGCAGTCATTAAACTCATCTACATCTAAGGCTGTGGAACTATTAGAGGCATTCGTAGATATGCATGTGCTGAAGTCTTTTACTTTACTCATGTAACTGCCGACTGCATAGTGAAAACATTCAAATCTCTCAACATCAAATACACAGAAGATCTTTGGAATATCTCAACAAAAGTGCTAGGTAATATTATTAATGATATTGCCCCCCTCCTGGCCTTCATTTTTAACAGCTGTGTCGATGTTGGTATCTTTCCGGATCTCATGAAATATGGCAAGCTTGTCCCTCTTCATAAATCTGGTACTCAATTTGATCCTGCAAATTATCGGCCTATCTCAGTTCTTCCCGTAATAAGTAAAATCTTTGAAAAAAATATTTTAACACAATTAATTAATCACTTTGATCGCAACAGACTTCTGCATAGCAATCAGTTTGGCTTCACCAAAGGTAGATCAACTACTGATGCTGGAACACTATTGATAAAGCACATTTTGGCGGCTTGGGATAGAGCGCAAAATACTATCGGCGTGTTCTGTGATCTCTCCAAGGCTTTTGATTGTGTCTGCCATGCAACACTTATAAATAAATTAAAGCATTACGGCATTCACAACAAAGCCCTTGAGCTCCTACATTCCTACTTGACCGATAGAATTCAAATGGTTCAAGTAGGTAATGAAAGATCCTCAGGATCAAAAATCGAATTAGGGGTTCCACAAGGATCAATACTTGGGCCTTTTTTGTTTTTAGTATATGTAAATGAACTCCCGTATTTTGCTAAAGACCTTTGTGACATAGTCTTATTTGCTGATGATACTTCTTTATTATTTAAAGTTGATAGGAATAAAAATAATTTTGACGATGTAAATAACTCACTGTCACTAGTACTAAATTGGTTTACGGTTAATAACTTACTGCTAAACACAAAAAAAAACTAAATGTATTAAATTCAAACTCCCTAATGTTAAGGAATTTCCTACAAAAATCATATTAAACGATGAAATTCTCGAGCTCGTTGACTCAACAGTGTTCCTAGGTTTGAATTGATTCTCGTCTACAATGGAAACCCCAAATTACAAACCTTGCAGGTAGACTTAGTTCAGCAGCTTATGCAGTGCGAACAATGAGATATATCACAGACGAGGGTACAGCTAGACTGGTTTATTTTAGTTACTTTCATAGTATTATGTCATATGGTATCCTACTCTGGGGTGCTGCAGCCGATATTCAAACTATATTCGTGTTGCAAAAAAGGGCTGTACGTGCAATATATAAAATGAAACCACGTGACTCCCTCAAAGAAAAATTCAAAGATATTAACATTCTAACTGTAATCTCACAGTACATTTTTGAGAACTTGATGTTCACCCACAAGAATAAGCATTTGTTTTTAAGAAAAAGTGACGTACATAGTATTAACACGAGAAGTAAGGAAAAATTACTAATTCCTACTTACAGACTAAAAAAACTAGGCAAATCATTTATGGGTAACTCTGTACGTATTTATAATAAGCTTCCTCATAATGTAACAGAGCTTCCTACTAGAAAATTTAAATCATTTATTAAGAGAAGTCTAATGAAAAAAGCGTATTACTCTATAAATGATTATATAAAGGATGATGCAGCTTGGATAGATGTTGCTTAGTTTCACATTAACAGGCTCTAATAATTCTGGTTGACCAAGACTGATATGCTCATGTTATAATAGCTTCCTTATATGACAAACATTTTTTTATTGTAAATATTTACCGTAAAAAAAAGTAGTTCTTCTGCTGCCCGGACTCATCCGAGAACGGTGACTTCAGGAGCATAAATTCACCCAATCCATCCAACCCAAAACACACACACACACACACACACACACACACACCCTCACACACACTCGCTTCACACAAACTCACACACATCCAAACACGTAATGCGGACATACACTTTACATAATTATATTAAAATATCGCAATGTTTGATGTGTACTGCTCGATTTTATTATTATTATATTTTAAATTTCATGTTTTGTAAACTAATAATTGTAAATTTATGTAACATATGGAAGGAGCTTCCCATAGTACAGGCTTTGCCTAGTTTGGGAACCATTGTGGTATTGTAACCTATGTAGGTATTAAGTTTATTTGGAAATAAATAAATTATTATTATGTTAAACTTATAATAGTTACCTATAAATAAGAACTCCAAAATTGTAATAACTACAAAATGGTAATAACTGATATAGCTGTGTTGTTCTATTCGCTTCTCAACTCAGTATAAAACATTGAAGCGAACTGTCAAGACAATGTTATTTCCTTGATATTTGTTATTTAAGCAATTTAGTTTTATTAATTTTAAGTTGACCTGTCCATGTAGGCTATATGCTTCTAAGGAAATAAACGTTTTGACTTTGACTTTGAATAATCAGTAATAAAGGCTATTTTTGTTTTTATTTATTTTATTTTTATTTATTTTATTTTTATTTATAGGGATTGGTGGTTCTTTCAAACTAAGCTCCTAACTGCGTAACGAGCTATTACTATAGTTTTATTTTTGATTGATAGGTTTCTAATAATTTCGTTTTTAACCCCTGACCAAAAAAGAGGGGTGTTATAAGATTGATGTGTCTGTCTGTCTGTTACAGACAGAAATGGGTCTGGCATGGGGAAATGCTGCCCAATCTTATAGAATATTTATACTGCAAAAGCGAGCAATACGTTTTCTGTTACAACTGAGAAAGTTAGACTCTTGTAGAGACAAATTTAGACATTTAAATATAATCTGGGGGCTCGGCAGTGCCCCCACCAAGTCGAGCAAAAAAAGCGGCACGGCCGTACCATCCTTTTCTCGAAGCAATTCAGGCCATTTTCGACCCCCTGTAACTTCGTTGTGGATAAAACTAGAAGACTGAAATTTTCAGTAGCCATGCAAGATTGTAAAGAAACGGTATATTTCAAATTTCATTCAATTTGAACCAGTATTTTAAGAATTATAACGGGTCAAATTTCGTAATTTTGTCACTCACTGACTGACTGACTGACTGACTGACTCACCGATCATCAAAATTCTAAGGCACTTCTAGCAGACCTAGAAGCTTCAAATTTGGAATATAAGTAGTGTTTGGTGTATGAATCAAGGAAAAACTAAAAAATCTAGAAAAAACCGGTATAGAGGGCGGCCTTTTCTCGAAGCAATTCAGGCCATTTTCGACCCCCTGTAACTTCGTTGTGGATAAAACAAGAAGACTGAAATTTTCAGTAACCATGCAGGCATTGTAAAGACACGGTATATTTTAAATTTCATTCAATTTGAACCAGTATTTTAAGAATTATAACGGGTCAAATTTCTTAATTTTGTCACTCATTGACTCACCAATCATCAAAATTCTAAGGCACTTCTAGCAGACCTAGAAGCTTCAAATTTGGAATAATAAGTAGTGTTTGGTGTATAAATCAAGGAAAAACTAAAAAATCTAGAAAATACCGGTATAGAGGGCGCTGTCGCAACGCCACGTATATATACCAAATATGTACTAAAGTAACAACAATGCGAAATATAAATAAATCCAATCTGGACCGGCAAAAAGAAAATTATATGGACATATATAAAATAAGTAGAAGGAAAAAAGTAGAAATATCTACAAAATACAAAAAGAAATGAGATCCCATCAAAAACAATACTTGTCAAAAAAACCAAGTCGCGCAACTCAGTTGTTCTGCGGTAAAAAGTTGTGAGATCCAAGTAAATCCAAGTCTTCAAATTTAGTCTCAAAATTCTTTAATGTTTTACATACTTAAATATATTGAGACTTGGCCATCGCACTAAATAATTGAATTTACACGTGTTTTCAGGCGATTGAATTAACACGTGTTTTCATATTTATATAAAACATTTAGTGGTCAAAAGTTTATGGAGTTCGTTCTTAAACATTGTCATTTGTAACTCTTTTATATTATTGGGTATTTTATTATAAATTTTAGGAGCCATTCCGAAAAAACTTTTGCTCACTAGTGCTGTGTTTGCTCTAGCAGAGCACAGGCGATGTTCATCCCGTCTACTGCGTGTGTGTGACGGTTTTTCAAATAAATTCAGGTTGCATTTAACGAAGACGGAAACCTCGAAAATGTAGAGCCCCGGCAACGTTAATATGTTTAATGACTGAAAATATGTATTACAGCTTTCTGTGGGTTTCAGACCATAATTGTCCTAATACATCTCTTTTGAGCTTAGTTGCCCATTATCCTTATAACATGCCTGGTTTATAAGGTATATTAATGTGTTCCATAGAAAGCAAATTTATCTACAGGAGTAAAATAACTAATCTAAGTCGGGATTTCAACTTATCATGATCTGACATCAATTTCGTGATTATTAGTTACTAGCAGCCCGCCCCGGCGTCACACGGGTAAAAAAAAATCCCGGTAATTTTTAACGTTTTTTGTTGAAATTAAGTTATGTCAAAGACAATTTTATTCACAATGAAGTACTCTTAACCAACAGCATATTTATTTGAATAAAGATTAATATTATTATGTTGATACAACTTAAACAAATTATTTCGACCAAATGAGGTACCATAAAAACGGTTTTTGTGAGTTAATCTTAAAAGATAGACATATACTTTCGCGGACTGTTTTTTAGATCATTAAAAGAGCTATGTATTATTCTTTAATACATATTTTTTGTGTAACTTGAACCGTTTTCACGGCGCACGCAACGGAAGGCTTCAAAGATGAAATAATTTCTCCCGTTTTTTACACATTTACCACTATATCTTTGCTCCTATTGGTCGTAGCGTGATGTTATATAGCCTATAGCCTTCCTCGATAACTGGACTATCCAACACAAAAATAATTATTCAATTCGAACCAGTAGTTTCGGAGATTAGCGCGTTCAAACAAACAAACAAACAAACAATCAAACAAACAAACTCTTCAGCTTTATAATATTAGTATAGATAATAATCCTGCATTTTCCACCTAAACAGTATCTCATTTATTTAAATTAAATATTTTAATTTTAAATATTTCCGGACTACTCACACAGCATGACCTAACCCCAAACTAAGCAGAGCTTGTACCTACTATGGGTGTTAGGTGACTGATATACTACATAGATACATTTTTTTTGTAAATACATACATATGATACATAGAAAACACCCAGACCCGAAACTAGAAATTGTAGATCGTTCAAAATCTGGTCCCCCGGCGGGAATCGAACCCGCAACCTCCTGCGCCTTAGGCGGACCTTCGCCCACCGAGCCACAGAGGTCGAAATTGAATTCGTTAAAAAAACGTGCATCTGTGTAATTCGAGTAATCTTAATAATATAAATCTCGTGTCACAATGTTTGTCCTCAATGGACTCCTAAACCACTTAACCGATTATAATAAAATTCGCACACCATGTGCAGTTCGATCCAACTTGAGAGATAGGATGGTTTTTACGGCGAGAAAAATTCGAATAATTTCCGGGAAAATTTTATACCCGTGGGACGCCGGGGCGGGCCGCTAGTTTATTATAAGTTTATTCCAAATTCGAAGTGAAATCTATTAAGCTAAACAAAATCAATGATGTCTATTTTTAGTAAAATGAGGTCCCCTGCGATGTACTTTTGTGTTTGCAAACTCCTAAGTATTTGGCTAGGCCCTATTCTAACCTACACTGGGCATGGGCTAGCAGGTATGTTTACAATAACTCAATGACATGTTTGCCAACATGAAAGGCAAAGTTCTACCAAAAAAATTAAATTAACACAACGACATCTAGCCCCGTGGAAAGCTCTCAGCTTGTGTTACGGGTACTAGATATCTGATATAATATAATATACAGATATGTTTATTGAGTATACTTAAGTGAAAGTGACATAATTATTTTGTGTTTGCGCTCCAGTAAACTCATCGAGTGTTTATTTGTTTTTTATTTGCTATCACCAAATGTTTACGGATGTTTGTAATTACAAAAATAGAATTTGAATTTAATGTTACTTGATATTTAGCAAATACTACTACTAATACATAGAATGCACCAATTCGTATGAATCATAAAAATAGGCCCTGGCCTTTGGTCCTGGTTATTTATTAATTATATTTCTATATAACTTTTTAACGACGAAAAGTAATAGTGAAATTTATAAATAAGCTGGCCCGTTCGGGCACTGCGCTCATACAAAAATTTTCCTCTTGAATTGCTCTACCTATTGCTGAAAATCGCTCCGGTCCATAAGAACTTAATCCCAAAATGTCTGATATCGGTACGACTTAATCTCACAATGACTGATATCAACAAGCCTCCCCTAAAATCCGTTCAGTAGTTTTTAAGGTTATATAGAACATAGGGGTGCGTGAGGCAGTTCGCCCATGAGGTGGACAGATCAAATAAAGGCAGAAATGGACGACCCCTTATACGAATGCGCCAGTCGAGCAGCTGTAAGGGAGGAATGGAGACGAGCCGTGAAGCGTGTCACAAGTGGAAACTTCCAGTGATGACCACGACCACTCTGGCAAGAGTGTACCTATTAAGAAGAAGAGAACATTAGGGACATTCATTTATAATGTTTCATGTTTAACATTCGTGAAAATAAAATTTACAGATTTTACTTTTCTATTTAAATTTTCTGGGAATTTAATTCTGAACTGATCCTACCGTTTTAATTCCGATTCGTAAGATAAAACAACTAGGGTTATTTTTTCATCTTGCGTAGGTAAAATATTTTTTTTTATCTTTGAATGCAGTTTTGTTTCTGTTTCAAAATTAGTAAAATGAGCTAGTTAAAAGATTATAAGTAGTATCCCTCCAGATCCTATAGATTTTTTACAAAATGTATAGTATTTTATAGTAATAATAGACATTATATTGATAATTTTCAATATTTTTTCCCGTGGTTGCAAGTTTACGAGATACAGTGCAAAAGCAACTAGCGCCACATTTTAAAATGCATTCGAGTCCTATCGAGTGTTTAAAATTATTAAAACTATTATTAATATAATAATTAATTTTAAGTTCGGTTCTTAGACATGTTTCATGAAAATTGGTTGAGCCGTTTAAAAGTTATGGGGGTGAGAGTGGGGAAGGAAAACAGAAAATCTGCAAATATACTAGTGTGGGGTATCAAATGAAAGCGCATTGCGTCCACATTACATAATATTTTTTTGTTTTACATTTAAGGAAATTAAGGCATTGTAATCGGGGGTTTTTCTTAAATGTAAAACAACATATAATATTATGTAATGTGGACTATCTAAATTTAATTTAGATTTATTACATTGAATAAATAAGAGGTTAAGTAAGAAGTCTTATTTAAAATGGTTAATAAATTAAAACAAAATTATTTACAACCTAAATTTTATTTTCTCTATTTACACAACAACAAAATACAAACAACCCGTGAAACCATTCGCATACGATGAACTGCACAAATATAATTGCACACAGTTTAATCACTTGACTGAATATAATATAATTTTCATTCGATTTATTACTTGAGAATGTTATTATTAGTTTTTGTTTATCAAACTAAACTAATGAATAAAACAATTTTGATCTCTGGTAACTTATGAAATATTATTAAACTAGCTGTGCCCCGCGGTGTTACCCGCGTTATAATGTATTTTCCCGCGGAATGACGTTTTCCCGCGGTAAAAAGTAGCCTATGTTATTTTTCAGGCTCTAGAGATTCTGTGTACCAAATTTCATTTAAATCGGTTCAGTAGTTTTCGCGTGAAAGAGTAACAAACATCCATACATCCCATACTTACAAACTTTCGCCTTTATAATAGTAGTAGGATAGTAGGATACAGTTCTATTACATAGTAAATAAGTAAGGTCAAATGGTTAATATAAAATCTATTATACTGATGGTTGTCTCATATTTAATAATTATAACAAACGACCAGTTGTAATTATTATTATTAGTATTCTAAATTATTTTTGGATTTCAATCCACTTGGATCCTAATTTAATACCATTTAACCCCACAATTATATCTTCTATTAGCTGGGCAAGGTATGGCCGTTATGTTTTCTTGTCTGTGTCTAATTTTTGTAAAACCAAACAATGGAAATAAATGATTTTGTATCTTGTATCTTGAGAGTCAAGCTACCGTGAAACCATTCGCATACGATGAACTGCACAATATCATGGACAAAATATTTTTTCACTCTGCACACGCGACTCGTATAGAATAGAACTATCTTTTGGATTTTCAATTATTGTTCGCGATTCAGGCGTCTACTTATTTCAGTAATTTCTTCAGGACTCATAGAGGACATCCATCACCAATAACCTAATATAAAGTAATATTAATTCAATTTAATTTTTATGTGATGATGTGAATACATTGAATTTGAATATATTAAAGAAGTTCGTTAAATCACAATAGAAATTGGCTCTGTTCAATAATATTATGTCATACCTATATTGTTATTCTGCCAATTGCTCTTTCTAGTATCATTTAAATTAAATAAAATAAATTCGATCATAAGATTATCTTCATTATATTTTTCTTCTATCGGTGTCTGATCTAAAAGTTTTCTCATCAGTGAAAATAACTGTGTTAGCCAGTCAAAATCTAAATTATTTTCAGCAAACCCCATCCTTGCCCCGCGTTTTGAGATGCAATGTAAAAACAAAGACAAGTACCATTCGGAATTACAAACTATCTTCTTATATATAAATTTCTCGTGTCACAGTTTTCGTTGCCATACTCCACCGAAACGGCTTGACCGATTCTCATGAAATTTTGTGCACATATTGAGTGGGTCTGAGAATCGGCCAACATCTATTTTTTGTGTGTGTCAGGATGGCTTGAAACATGTCTGAATAGTCACAGGTTATTCACCAAATAACTGTACCTAAGCTGTACTAAACTGTACCTATATGAAAAAAAACTGTACCTCAAGCAATTAGATATAAAATAAATTGTGATATGGACACGCCATTCTGACGTCAGCTTGGCGCGCATAATCGTGTATCTCCCCAACGTGTGGGAACTATGCTCTGGAACATAAAAAAAATGTATTTACACGCGATATCGCGATAGATATCGCGTGTTACAATTTCTTTGTTGGCAGTTTTTTGAGGTACAGTTTAGGTACAGTTTATTGATATATATAAAAACTTCTCATGTCACAGTTTTCGTTGCCATACTCCTTCGAAACGGCTTGACCGATTTTGATGAAATTTTTGTGTTTATCCGGTATCTATGAGAATCGGCCAACATCTATTTTTCATTTTGCAAAACAACGTCTGCTGGGGTCAGCTAGTAACACTATATTTTTACGCTTTACTCTGTTGTACAAAGACCATACTTGTTTATTAAGTAGAATCAGTATAAGTTTTGATAAAAAAGCAGTGATAAGCCCTGTCGCTTCGGACGAGATGCCTAAACAGTTTACCCCCGCATTATCAAAAGAAAATACGCACTTACGTCTATTCCCAGCTGGATTGAGATTCATTTAATGCTATTATGTATAACTCTGTTAAATTTTTATATTATGAACTTTTTAGTTTTATTTAAACACTAGCTGTGCCCTGCGGTGCTACCCGCGTTATTAATGGATGAAGTACTCTTAACCAACAACATATTTATTTGAATAAAGATTAATATTATTATGTTGATACAACTCAAACAAATTATTTCGACCAAATTAGGTACCATAAAAACGGTTTTTGTTAGTTAATCTTAAAAGATAGACATATACTATTGCGGACTGTTTTTTAGATCATTAAAAGAGCTATTATTCTTTAATACATATTTTTTGTGTATCTTGAACCGTTTTCACGGCGCACGCAACGGAAGGCTTCAAAGATGAACAATTTCTCCCGTTTTTTACACATTTACCACTATATCTTTGCTCCTATTGGTCGTAGCGTGATGTTATATAGCCTATAGCCTTCCTCGATAACTGGACTATCCAACACAAAAAGAATTATTCAATTCGAACCAGTAGTTTCGGAGATTAGCGCGTTCAAACAAACAAACAAACAAACTCTTCAGCTTTATAATATTAGTATAGATATACGTTTAACCCCCGACCAAAATAGAGGGGTGTTATAAGTTTAACGTGTCTGTCTGTCTGGGACATTTTTTTGTATGAAAGGTGAGTCCGGCGCGGGTGTTCTTAGACATGTTTCATGAACATCGATTGAGCCGTTAAAAAGTTATGGGGTGAGAGTGGGAAGGAAAACCGAAAATCTACAAACATACTCGAGTGGGGTATCAAATGAAAGCGCATCGCGTGCACATTACTAAATATTATGGTGTTTTACTTTTAAGGAAATTAAGGCCCTGAGATCGGGGGTTTTTCTTAAATGTAAACCAACATAATATTATGTAGGTAATGTGGACTATCTCAATTTAATTTAGGTTTATTACATTGAATATATAAGAAGTCTTATTTCAAATGGTTAATAAATTAAAACAAAATTAATTATAACCTAAATTTTATTTTCTCTATTTAATATAAAGATTACACAACAACATAATATAAACAACCTGTGAAACCATGAACATACGATGAACTGCACAATTATAATTGCACACAGTTTAATCACTTGACTGAATATAATATAATTTTCATTCCATTTATTACTTGAGAATGTTATTATTAGTTTTTGTTTATCAAACTAAACTAATGAATAAAACAATTTGGATCTCTAGTAACTTATGAAATATTATTAAATACAGTTCTATTATTAAATAAGTTAGGTCAAATGGTTAATATAAAATCTATTATACTGATGGTTGTCTCATATTTTTTCTAATTATTACAAACTACCAGTTGTAATTATTTTGTATTAGTATTCTAAATTATGCTTGGATTTCAATTCACTTGGATCCTAATTTAATACCATTTAACCCCACAATTATATCTTCTATTAGCTGGGCAAGGTGTGGCCGTTATGTTTTCTTGTCTGTGTCTAATTTTTGTAAAACTAAACAATGGAAATAAATGATTTTGTATCTTGAGAGTCAAGCTACCGTGAAACCATTCGCATACGATGAACTGCACAATATCATGGACAAAATATTTTTTCACTCTGCACACGCGACTCGTAGAGAATAGAACTATCTTTTGGATTTTCAATTATTGTTCGCGATTCAGGCGTCTACTTATTTCAGTAATTTCTTCAGGACTCATAGAGGACATCCATCACCAATAACCTTATATAAAGTAATATTAATTCAATTTAATTTTTATGTGATTATGGATGTGAATACATTGAATTTGAATATAATAAAGAAGTTCGTTAAATCACAATAGAAATTGGCTCTGTTCAATAATATTATGTCATACCTAAATTGTTATTCTGCCAATTGCCCTTTCAAGTATCATATATATTAAATAAAATAAATTCGTTCATTAGATTATCTTCATTATATTTTTCTTCTATCGGTGTCTGATCTAAAAGTTTTCTCATCAGTGAAAATAACTGTGTTAGCCAGTCAAAATCTAAATTTGATTTATGATTTATAAAATTCTCGTGTCACAGTTTTCTTTGCCATACTCCTCCGAAACGGCTTGACCGATTTTGATGAAATTTTTTGTGCTTATCCGGTATCTATAATAATCGGCCGACTACTATTTTTCATTTTGCAAAACAACGTCTGCTGGGGTCAGCTAGTAACACTATAATTTTACGCTTTACTCTGTTGTACAAAGACCATACTTGTTTATTAAGTAGAATTAGTATAAGTTTTGAAAAAAAAGCAGTGATTTATTTATTTATTTACTTATTTATTTATTTAATCACCACGGCTTACACCAGTTACAGTAATTAATAAGACACAATTATACAAATTAAAACAAACACCATAAAGGCATTGATTCAAACAAAACAAACTATTTCCTAATAAATAACAATAAATTCATTTAAAACGTAATAAGATATAAATAAAAATTAAAAAGCCTAAGCCTAGGTGATAAGCCCTGTCGCTTCGGACGAGATGCCTAAACAGTTTACCCCCGCATTATCATAGACATAGACATAGACATAGACAACGTTTAATCAAAAGAATCAAAAGAATATACGCACATAATATTATTCCCAGCTGGATTTACATTAATTTAATGATATTTTTAACCGACTTCAAATAAAAGGAGGTTTCTCAATTCGACCGTATATATTTTTTTTTATGTATGTCCGCGGATAACTTTGTCGGTTATGAACCGATTTTGATTATTCTTTTTTTGTTGGAAAGAGAATATCCCAAGGGTGGTCCCATTGTAAGGAAACCTGGATCTGGTGGTGGAATCCTGAAGAAATTGAGGGAAACTCTTGAAAGTATTGTCTTTCCGACTTGTGTGTTCCTTAATATTATTCAATATAATGATATTTAAAGCCGTTTTATTAATGAGGGTCTGGTGTTGATCTGATGATGGAGGGAAAGGCGGTCGAGGGAACTCCTCAACGATTTACAGCAAGTACTTTGTGTTTGGGCTTGATTATGGCTTGACGCAGATGGCGCTGTCGCCACTGTAAACATTAGCTCCTTGCTTATTTATTCTTTAAATATAGTTAAAGTGTTTTAAAGTAATAAAAAAAAAGTGAAATCAGTTACAGTTATCCTAAATATTGTGTAAAAACGTTTTCTAGCCATAAAACGATAAGATACGTACAAAAATCACTCAAATGATAAATTGACGAAACAGTACTAAATCGAAAAAATAAAGAAGCGCTCACCTTTATACACATTAATTTAGTACACGGATACCCTAACAGCACCTACTTCGCGAACATATAAAGTTGGAAACAGTGAAAAAACACAATATTGGAACAAATCAAACTGTACGTATCACTTTTTGTGACTTGACGGTGTGTGATAAAAACACAACCAAAACAACGATCATTTGGATGCAGTTAAGCATAGTTAGTCCAAGCGCCATTTTCAGTTTTTTGAGAAATTACATAAACGCGTTTTTATTCGCAGAAGATTTGTATCTGTATGATAGGAAATCTATGTGCATCGAAGCTTCTATTTGTAATTTAACATACTACATAAAAAAAACATAAAATAAGTATATATTTTTGAAGATAAAGCTAAAAATGCACTTGGACTTTTGAAAAATATGATGTTTTCATTTTACAAAACGAGTCTAAGCGACATTTATGTCGTTTGGATTCCTGATGCGGAATTCAATTCGAAAGAATATTTCGAAAAGATTGTTGATAGCACGTGTAAATTAAAAAAAAACCTAAGATTCCCATTATTTACTTAGCATTTAAAACGAGGAGATGATAAATATAGTCTTGTCAATTAAGACCAAAAAATGAGAGTGAAGTTACATAAAGTCCCAACAAGCTGAATTTCAGTGAAATTGTTTAAAACATAATTATAAACAATGTCTAGAAGTTCCCCATCATTCCCATGTAAGGAAAATTTTTTATTCAAGGTCAAAGGTTACAATAATGAGTTTATCGCGATTTTCAGCAAAACGGTAAGTTTTATCATAAAAGTATCTGAGACAAAATTATAGATCATAAAATGATCTAAGTATAAAAAATGTATTATACTTTTTTTCTTACGAGCCACCGTTTCTGAGATAATAACGATTCAATAAGTATAAATCTAAATTTTAAATTTTAGAAAATCCCCGATTTTCATAAAACATGTCTAAGAAGACCCAGGCCAAACTCACCTTTTATACAAAAAATCGCTCCATCCGTTGAAAATCGGTTGAGCCGTTTAAAAGTTATGGGGAGTAAGGAAGGAAAACCGAAAATCTGCAAATATACTCGAGTGGGGTATTGAAGGGAGGTATGGTTTCAGGTTGTAATTGAAACGACTACATCTGACTGCTGTTGATTTATTACTAATGAATATATCTTATCTGGCTTATGACATAGTTACATACTACACCTCACCTCAGGGGTGAATAGAAAAAAAAATGTTTATATATTAACACATTTTTTTTATACAACTAAAGGTTTAGTTCTATTTTTATGGATAACATAATCTTTATTATTTTTACTTATTTTAACATTAACTCCTAAATCTTCGATGACAACAAATGGACCTTTCCACAGAGTGTCTAATTTACTTGCTATTTCATTCTTAATTAATAAAAATTGTCCTTTAACATACGTTACATTGTTTACATTTTTATCATATGTATTTTTACGATTATATTTGCTTAGAATTAAATTTTTACGTGCATCTTCATGTGCAACTTGTAACCTATATTTTAAACTTAATGGATAGTCTTCAGGGTTATACAAAGGTTCAATATAACTACTTATTCTACAAGGTATTATACTAGGTCTACCAAAAACTAATTCGAAAGGTGTGTATTTAGTCTCTGTATGAACTGTGTTATTGAAATTATAACACCAGAATGGTAACCAATAACTCCATGTATCTTTTTGACCGTCGCACATTATTCGTAAAAATGCTCCTAGATTTTTATGTGAATTTTCTAATGCACCTATTGTTTGATGATGGTACGAAGTCGATGTTCGTTTTTCTATTTCTAGTAATTTACATACCTGCTCCATCACTGCCGATACGAACTCTGTCCCACGATCTGTAATTATGACCTTAGGTATACCAAATCTTAAAATAAAATTATTAACTAAAGCATTAGCTATACTTACTGTTTCCTTATTATTTAATGGATACGCTTCTACAAACTTACTTAAACCACATTGTAGTGTTAAAATATAACGTTTATCTTCAATATCTCTATCTAAAGGACCAACGATATCCATATAGATATTCTCGAAAGCATACGAAGGTGTTGTCGTTATCTCCATAGGCGTCTTGACATATTTACAATGCTTCATTTTTTGGCATTTAATGCATTTGCTCACAAACTTTATTACGTCTTTGTCTAAGCCTGGCCAGTAAAATCTTCGTTTTATGTTATTTATCATTCTTCGTACACCTGCATGACCTGCAGTAGGTAACAAATGAAAATCGTGTAAAATATAATTCTTTTCGTCTTCTTTCTCTATTCTTTTCACGTCTTTTAATACATAAATTCTTGGACCTGTCCAATCTTTTCTTTCTTTTATTTCTTTTAATAAGTCTTCTATAAAACTTTCATATTTCTTTATTTTTACTATGCATAGTTCATTTATATTTATATCTTTGCAAAATTCTCCTAATTTAGTCACAAATTCGTCTCGCGTAAATTGTGCTCTAAAACTAAGATCAATATACAAAATTTTTCTACTCTCACTATAAATTAAACTTTCTTTTTCCTTATTTATTCCATTTCCTTTTCTTAATTTATTTAATTCTTCTTCTTCAATAAAAGTCAATTCCACAGAATCACTAGGCTTTTTTAGAATGTCTACAACTTGCGGTTGATCAGGCCACTTGTCGTTTTCTTTGCTAAAAATAGCTTGATTCGTATCTTGATTCATTTTCCTTGTCTGCGCTCTTGTCATTACCGAAATGATTTCCTCATTCATTTGTTTTAATACATCTGATGTTAAATTAATCCTAGAAAGTGCATCTGCGACACTATTCTCTTTTCCTTTCACGTATATTATTTTAAAATTATACTCTTCTAGTGCTAGTCGAAATTTTAGAAGTCTACTAGATGGGTCTTTCATCGAAAATAAATAAATTAAGGGTCTGTGATCCGTCATTATGGTGAATGTTTTTCCATAAACGTAAGGTCTAAAATATTTAACAGCCCACACAATAGCTACTAGTTCTTTTTGAATAGTTGGATAGTTCAATTCTCCTTTATTAAGTGGTCTACTAGCATATGCAACTGGTTTCATATTTTTATTGCACAAAACTGCACCAATAGCGGTACCTGATGCATCCGTTTGTATTACAAACTCATTATTTTCAGAAAAATCTGGAAAATCTAAAACAGGTGGAGTGCTCAGGGCACTTTTCAATTTTTCAAAAGCTCTTTGACTTTGAGGTGTCCAAACGAATGGTTCATATTTTCTTGTTAATTTATTAAGTGGTTGAGTTATTTCTGCAAAGTTTTTAATGAATTTTCTGTAATAGTTGCAGAATGCTACAAATCTCTTTACCTCATCTGTATTTCTTGGTGTCGGATAGTTACGTAATACTTCTACTTTAGCTGGATCTGGTAATACTCCGTTATTTGATACTATATGACCTAAATATAAAATTTCTTTTTTCAAAAAGTTACATTTTTCGGGATTTAATTTCAAATTTACTTTTCTTAATCGGACTAGTACATCATTTAAGTTTTTATTATGTATTTCTAAATTTCTGCCAAAAACTACTAAGTCATCTAGATAAATAAAACATTTATCAAAAGTTAATCCTGACATCGCTACTGACATGACTCTAGAGAAAGCACTCGGGCTTGTCTTCAATCCCATTGGTAGTCTCTTCATTTGGAACTGTCCCGTATTTGTAGAAAAAGCTGTGTACTCTCTACTTTGTTTATCTAAACGAACCTGATAATATCCTTGATTAAGATCTAAATGTGTAAAATAGACTGAACCTGACAATGAGTCTAAAATTTCCGTGATATTAGGTAATGGAAATTTATCATCTACTATACAATCATTTAGTTTCCGATAGTCAACTACTAATCGCCATTTCTTGTTATTATTTTCGCTTTTCTTTGGTACTAATAATACTGGACTCGACCATTCACATTTCGCTTCTTCAATTATATCGCTTTTTAACATTTTCTTTACCTGTTCGTTTACTTCATTTCTCAAAGCATGTGGCAATCTATACTGTTTAACATAAACTGGACTAACATTTGGTTTTAAAGTTATGGACTGTTCATAAATATCTGTTGTTGACAACTTGTCACCTGGTAAAAAGAAAACATCCGAATATTTAGCACATAATGCTTGAATGGATTTCCGTTCTTCCATGTTAAGATGATCTAATTTCAATGTTCGAAGTAAAGTATTCGCTCTATCTAAACCATTCGAAGTTTGTTCAAAATTACATAAATCATAGTCTTTTAATAAAAATAATTCTGGTTGAAACATTGGTAATGTCACGTCATGTTCGCTTGTATTCAAAATTTTTACAGGTAATCTGTTGTTTCGTACCTTGCCTATACTTCCCGCTAAAAAAATATTTTCCGTTAATTGCTGGTTTTGAACAATGCAATCATCTTTCAAATCAGTATTTAAAAGTAAATAATGAATAGATTCACTTCGTGCTGGAATGTGTAACACTTCGTCCGAGTAGTTGATAGTGTCAGACAATTTCAAAGAATATTCCATTCCATATTTAGAAAGTGTAATGATGTTTGTCTTGAAATTGATATTAGATGCATAGCGACACAAAAAATCTAATCCTAATATTCCATCCGCCTTTAAAGGTATGTTATCGAAAATATGAAGCTTGATATCAAATTCCACTCGATGTTTATCTTCTAGATGCAACAAACTAAGATGAATAAAACCGGTTGATGTTATTTGACCTGATATGCCATTTACAGATGTCTCTTCTCTTATTATGGCACTGTTACTAGGTAATGAGTTGCTTTTTATTACAGATAATGATGCTCCTGTATCTAATAGCCAAAAGTATTTTCTGTTACCTATGTAAAAAGATAGAAATTTCGCTTTACCGTAAAAAGCTAAGATGTTATGCTTAAAATCGAAAAAACTGCATGTTATTTCCTTCAGACTTTTGTTCCGTATTTAACGAATTATTATTTATCGGTTGCTCCGTACATAACACACGATGGTTGTTACCTCTACCACGCGTCTCATAACTCGGTCGGTTCTCATTCGGACCTTGGTAACCTTGTGTACGCTGATTATTGTAGCGATAAAATGAACCTCTATTATAACCACGATTATGATACTGTGCTCGGGGTAGGTTGCTAGAATTGACATAATTAATCCTATTGTTATGGTAACTCCCTCGGCTGAAATAATTTCCTCTGTAGTTCGAGTTCACGTTCGAGTTCGAGTTTTCACGGTAACTTCTCGATACATTCCTGAAATTATTATTATAATTTGACTTACCTCTTCCTCTCGAAAAATGCATGATGTTTTCGTCACCTTTTGGAGTACATTCTGCCGACAACTCCTCATCTTTAGCTCCTTGGATGGCATCCTTCAAGTTCTCGTAGTTACGCGCCGCTATAATCGTGCTAAGCCTGCTGTCGCGTAAACCTCCTGAAAATCTGTTAATGGCCAACTTCTCGTTTAATGGTTGCAGAACGGCATAGTTATCAGAATTACCATCTGCTTGCGAAACTGTGAGATTAGTAAATAACTTCTCGATCTCTGTCGCGTACTGGTCGATTGTTCGCCAGCCTTGCTTTGCTGTTAGTAATCGAGATTGTATAGCCGCAAATGACTGTTTAGGCAACAATTTGTTCCGCAAATCTGTGATAAGATCGCATACGCTTGAATATTCCCTAGATACTCGCAATTTTGCATTCTCTGACAATCTACTTTTCACTACGAATTTAATTAGTAACTGTTTTCCTGCCTCAGATAGCATTTCCGAATACATTTCCACGGAGTCAATGATACTTTTGGTGTTACTTCCATTATTGTTCATAACAGGGATTAAGCTACACGCCGTTTTTAGATCGAACTCCATGATTGGTTCTGAATTTGAACTAGTTTTACTTGTCTTACAATAGCTTTTTTCAGAACAAAGTTCTATTATTTTTACATAACACTCATTAATTTCATCTTTCCTCTCACGCAATAATGTTACATAATTTATATCTAAATATTTTTTCTTACTTAATGTTTCTAGTAGTATTTTACTTTTCTCATAAAGATTTTCTGTTTCTCCTAACTTATTTGTTATTACATTGCCTTGAAATCTAGATTTACCTTTTTTAATTAAATATTTCTTTATTTCAATTAATTCATAAAGGCACATTAATAATTCTTCCATTTAGTTTTATACACAATATTAATAAGTTTTTCAAGTTACATACCATTCTCGAGTTAGAGATCTCGAATCTCATTACGGTAGTAGGGCACTTCGATGTTTACGAAACTCTCGGCACTCTCCGTATAAGGGCATGAACACTACACTATTCTTAGAGTACTTATCCTTACTGTTCGTAAAACACTGACTTAACTTTAATGTTATTAATATTGAATGTCATAGTTATCAATTACCGCATTCGCTAAAGTTAACTTATCCGCACTTTTATTTATTTCCGAGTAAGTACTTATGTAAAAACAATAGTTATTCCGCAAAAAAAATTATATCACTCACACTTTTACTTAACCGCACTTTAACACTTTTTTTTTTTATTTCCTACTCAAGCTGTCGTAACGCCGCCGGCCGCATCTCTCTGGACTTCTGTCTCCCGGCGCCTGAACAAACTGTTACTCCTTCTCAAGCTGTGTTTGATAATCTCCCGCTGGATTCACCGTTGGTGACTTTTTTGTACAGTCGGAACGCCGCGTAGAGCAACAACAAAACCATGATTACGCAGATGATCCCAATCGTATAGCTGGTATAGGTCGCGTGACTTTTCAACTGCTCTAAGTCTAAAGTATTTCCACCGCCGCTCGCGTTTTGGGCTATTACAACTTCTTCTCTCGAATATGATTTTCCCATTTTTATAATTTAAAACACAACAACTTAATATTTGAAGCCGCGATGACCCCTCGTATTCGCGTGACGCACCGATCGCGCTCCAAATATGGCAAAGGTCGCCATGAAGGGAGGTATGGTTTCAGGTTGTTATTGAAACGACTACATCTGACTGCTGTTGATTTATTACTAATGAATATATCTTATCTGGCTTATGACATAGTTACATACTACACCTCAGTATCAAATGAAAGAGCATCGCGTGAACATTACTAAATATTATGGTGTTTTACTTTTAAGGAAAATAAAACATTGTAATCGGGGGATTTTCTAAAATTTTAAATTTAGATTTATACTTATTGAATCGTTAGGACCCAAATTGAAATGCGTGCGCGGATACCGCGAATGGACTGATATTTATAGTTAATTTCCTACTAATACCTTATGGCTTGAGTTGTGAAAAAGATTGATGTTAGGTACCTATATTTTATCTAGTTATTGTTTTACTTGGCACCGACTTCAAAATTATTAAATACTTAATTATTTAATTGTTTATGTTTCTTTTAATTATCACTTATAATGTCGAAATGATTTGTAAAGTTAATTTATTTTGTACTTTTCAGTTTCTCTTTTGAAGTAGGTTTAGTTTTTGGCAAAAAAGTTTTATGTATAACTCTGTTAAATATTTATATTATGAACTTTTTAGTTTTATGGTATATGTTTAACCCCGGACCAAAATAGAGGAGTGTTATATATAAGTTTAACGTGTCTGTCTGGGACATCATAACTCCCTTACGGATAAAGCGATTTCAATTTTGTTTTAATATTTGGTAATGTGCACGCGATGCGCTTTCATTTGATACCCCACTCAAGTATATTTGCAGATTTTCGGTTTTCCTTTTCCACTCTCACCCCCACAACTTTTAAACGGCACGACCGAGTTTTAAGAAACATGTCTAAGAACAATCCAGCCAAACTCACCTTTAGTAAAATAAACTAAATTGAAATCGCTCCATCTGTTTTTTTCTCCATCTGAGTTTTAAGAAACATGTCTAAGAACAATCCAGCCAAACTCACCTTTAGTAAAATAAACTAAATTGAAATCGCTCCATCTGTTCGGGAGCTATGATGTCCGAGACATACAGACAGACAGACACACAGACAGACACGTCAAACTTATAACACCCCTCTTTTTTTGTCGGGGGGTCAATAGAAAATACAAAATAAATAACAAGTACAATGGGGGCCTAATCGCTGATAGCGATTTCTTCCAAGCAACCAAAATATGCAGAAAGTAAATTATTTGAGACTTAAACACAGTTTTGGCAAAAACATATTTAACTAACTGCTTTTGCTACTAACTGAACTAACTGAATGCTATCACAAATTTCAAGGTATCAAAAAGATTTATTTATTTATTTACACTTTTACATTGCCATTACAGTACAAAACTAATGCGACAATGGAAAATAATAGGTACATAAAAATTAAATTACATAATTTCAAATATATTGCTCAATTCTAATTGACTCTGTTTATTTGATCTATGTATATATTTTTTTTCTGATATTACAAACAAGTCAACATCCTCGCGCGCACTGCAGAAGCTATTGAGAGTGCGTAGAGCCCGCTGAAAAGGAGACTTGCTCCATAACTTAGTTCTTGCCGTAGGTATGGCAAAGAGCGAAGGTCGTCTGCGTGCATATACATATTTCGTGGGTACATAAAATCCTATATGCGCCAGGACTGGTGGATTACATACCCGACCTCTAACAAGGCGAAATATGTAAGTCATCAGCGTTATATCCCGCCTGAATTCTAGTTTATTATAGCCCACCATACCGAGGACAAACAATGTGGGGTACATCAATGGGTAAAAAGGGATGTTTTTTTTGTTACAAGTAAATTTAGTTGAATTTATCTAGTCATGGAAGTTGTTTCTTAAAACTATGTCTGTATGATCTCGAGTCTGTCTGTCTGCGGCATCATACGTAGCGTAGCTTTCGAACGAATGAATTTTAAGGAGGTTTTTTGGAGGTTTTGGCTGTTCACGTCCGTAAGTGGTAACCCTCTGAATCCTTACACGTGACCTCCGGGTGGTGCTAAGAACAGTCTCTGGTGGTAGGCTTCGGCCGCGGCTTGTCACCACCCTCCGGGCTGGGCCAGTGCGTCAAGCGATTTTTTCGTGTTTCGTAATGTGGTCCGGAGAAGCCATCTTCTAGGCCTTCATGCTCCATCTTAGACCACATCTTCACTATACATCAGGTGAGATTGTGGTCAAATGAAGGCTTATCAATTATAAAAAAAATAAAAAAAGAATGAATTTTAATAAGGTTTGTTTTTGATGAAAGGTGTGTTTTGAGCGAGTGTACACATATTTGTCTATAATATAATAAATCATTTATTCAGCCAGCGCGCAGCCCGGATATCAACCCGATCGAGCATGCTTGGGATGAGCTAGGGAGATGCGTAAAACAACGAAACCCTCCCCCAATCACGCTTCCTGAGCTCAAAATTGCTCTCACAAAGGAATGGGAGAATATTCCCCAAAATCGTATAAGGAACTTGGTGTACAGCATGCCAAACCGCGTAAACGCAGTAATGGAAGCACGAGGAGGTAATACGAAGTATTGAAATTCAAGAAAATCGTCATAAAGTTCAAAAATTTCATGTTTCCTATTTTTGTTTTAAGGAGAGATCAGCAGTTTTTTTTCTTTATGTAATTTTGTGTAAATAAAATGTATGGTGACTCATATTTTTTTAACTTTCATTTAAGGTGTATTAAATTGTCTATTAAATACAATTTATTGCATTAACCAAGCATTCTTACTTTCCGAGATTTTTTGGATTCTTTGAGTGACCCGGATTCATTGCTCTCGAGTGTAGATTTGCGTGGTAGGTATACTTCCGCTCGGAACACAGAGTTTCGGTCCGAGGGCCGAGTGCCGCACTGATTGCGGCCGTTAGGTTTACGGCACTTGCGAACAACCACGGCGCCACATGGCGCCTTCCCAGAAGCCGGCGCCGGCGTAGGCGCAGCATCGCGTGGTGGCCCACAAGGATTCATAATTCCCTTCCGCCTTGGTTGGGGGCGCGGCGATAAACGCATTTAAAAGTAGGTAAAAGTGGGGAAGAAAACCTGCAAATATGTCAATAGGTGATAATAATTACATATATAAAGTCCACATGTTTCACCAAAATCTAGCATGCAAAATTTATTAAATCAAGGATAAATGTCATAATAATTTACTGTCATAAATTTTTTTTTTATTCAGCCATTTAAGAGAGAGGGCAGCACCTCTGCGCGTACAACAAGTGCTCTTAGCGAAGTTAAATAAATAGCCACCGAGACACAGAGGTCGTCAAAATTAACAAATAATAATAACCATACACCTAGCCGATTTCGGCTACAGTGAACTTCTTAGCAATGTCTAGATCTTATGTGGCTAATGTACCCAATTCTAGCGACAAACCTGCGATCGCAAGATCCACACGTTAGGGTACCATTAATATAATTGTACTGAATATTGGGGCTTGGCTTTGAGAAGGTCACGTTTAAGGTTTAGTTCCCGTCTTCTTTCTTCTTCGAACTCATAAACCTTATCTTGTCATCATCATCATCATCATCATCCTGCTAATACGTTTTATACCTTTTAGCGTATACCCTATTAGCGTTCCCACTGCTTTGACACAGGGACTTCTCTCTTGACGAGAGAGATTAGGCCTTAATTCACCACGCTGGCCAAGTGCGGGTTGGTGAATGTAACATGTCCTTCAAACTCTTTTTAAAGTTCTCAGAACATGCCGGTTTCCTCACGATGTTTGCCTTCACCGTTAAAGCACGTATTTAAAGCGCACATAAATTTCTCAAGAAGAAAAATCCAGAGGTGCGTGGCGGGGTTTGAACCCACGACCTTCGGAATGAAAGTCGAGTGTCCTCCCACTTCGTTATCTTGTACGTGCCGTCAATTAATACGTTACAAAATTATGTTTTTTTTTATCTGAATATTTATTCACACACATTTATTGACACTTAATTTAAATTTTTATTTTTATCAAATACAGTGGACATTGTTATAGGTACTTAATTATTTGGTTGTCATTTTAGGGATTTTTACTATTGCATCTTTTAAATTATATAAATTACAGATTTATTTTTAATTGTTATAAATAATTTAATTCGTCGTAAGGCAGGATTCAGTGACACTAATCTATACTAATATTATAAAGAGGAAAGGTTTGATTTTTTGTTTGTTTGTTTGTCTCGAATAGGCTCTGAAACTACAGCACTGATTTAAAAAATTCTTTCACCATTCGAAAGCTACACTATCCCTGAGTGACATAGGCTATATTTAGTTTTCAAAAATAATATGATTCCTTACCAAATTCCGATAATGTAACCCATGGTGAAAAAAAAGAACCTAAAATCTTTCTTTAATCGCGAATGCTGTGAAAACTATTGAATATATAACAAAGTGATGTATTACAACTTTGTAGAACTTATTATTATCTAAAAAAAACGTCATTACATCATATCTCTAACTATTATAGTTTTGTGACAATAAGTGATTTATTTGAAAAAATAAACCTAAAATCTTTCTAATCACGAATGCTGCGAAAACTATTGAATATATAACAAAGTGATGTATCACAACTTTGTAGAACTTATCATTATCTATAAAAAACGTCATTACATCATATCTCTAACTATTATAGTTTTGTGACAATAAGCGATTTTTACATAAAAAAATTAAAATACCACTGTTTGAAAATGCTCTTTATTTGTATCTTGGTATTAATCCTTAACAAAATAAATAATTTATTATTTAAGATTGCTTTAAAACCTTTATATAACTTTTTGAATTATTAGATTCTGACATTCCATTCAAAAGATATCACGAGTTAATTTTTTTAAAATAACAGGCGTCACTCCGACACGGAGGTACGGGAGGGGGGTTAAGATCACCAAATAATCTGCCGCGCGGAGTCGGCTCCCTACTGAATGGTCGTGTGCGGAAATAAAAAAATAGTAGTTAATAATTCGTTAACAGGTAACTAATCCCATTCAAAAAGTTATTTTCAGAACTAAATCCTAGCATATAGCATAGATATTGTACACTAATCTTCGGTTGCAGGTTCAATTGGGTTAACCACCAAAACACGTAAAATAAGTTGAGAATACAGTTTTTTTTAGTTTTTTTTCTGGTCTTTCGAATAGCATAATAATAGAATTCTAGCTTTAAAAAAATACAGTTACGCTACACATTTTAACTATGAATTTTGCAGACTTCCGTCGAAATTATATTGCAACTGAGTAGGTATGTGATCCATTTACATAAGTCGAATTGTTGTATTCCTATCCTATGACCAAAGAAGGTTAAGTTGGTGTATGTATCTTGGCAAACCAGCATTGCTCTTACACTAATTCTTAGGTTGAACGAAAAATTATAACCACACATACACCAATATAAAACCAACTTTCTTCAAAAAACTAACGTTACACCAATTGACCCGAACCAAGTTTATGTTTGTTGTCGGTTACACCAATCTGAGCATTGCAATCAATAGTATGTTTTATCTTACCTTAATCTTCTTAAAAATAATAAATCTAAATTTAAAATATAAGAATCCCCCCCGATTCGAATCCTTCAATTTCCTTAAAAGTAAAACACCATAATACATAATGTGTAATGTGCACGCGATGCGCTTTCATTTGATACCCCACTCGAGATTTTTGCAGATTTTCGGTTTTCCTTCCCCACTCTAACCCCCACAATTTTTAAACGGCACAACCGATTTTCATGAGACATGTTAAGAGCACTCGCGCCAGACTCACATTTTAAACAAAAAAAAACTAAGTTGAAATCGCTTCATCCGTTCGGGAGCTATGATGTCCCAGACAGATAGACACGTCAAACATATGACACCCCTCTTTTTTTGTCGGGGGTTAAAAATGAATCGCAAAATGTGTTGCTAAGCGCATAACTCAACAACGCCTATACCAAATTAGCCAATTTATTTTTTTAAATGTTTGTTGGAGTTTAAGGATGGTTTTTACGGAGAGAAAAATTCGAATAATTTTGAAACAATTTTGATTAATTACCCGTGCAAAGCCGGGGCGTGCCGCTAGTATAATATAATTTTGAGAACTTTGTACCAACCTGAATTATTATAAATTAATGATTATGATTAAATAGTTTTTCAGTCACGGACGCCATCGAAATATGAAAAAAAGAAATTCAAATAACACATATTTGAATAATAGAGGTGGATTATCTTCAGTTCAACTGACATAAAAGAAGATAAAATAAATTAATATTTATAGGATTTTTTTAACATGCAACATTTATTTTGAAATTTGTTTTGAAACATAAGTTCCGTGGGACCAGTCATCTCTGTCACACAAATCATTGTGACATCACTGAGTACCTATGGACCTGAAATTGGTATATTTATCTTTTATTCTAGCTGACCCGGCGAACTTTGTTCCGCCTTAGACGCCATAAATGAGCAGATTTTTGATGTTAGTCTATCCAAACTTACCAAAATTCCATATTAAATTGAACTTTTAATATTAGGCCTGATGGCTCGAAAGTGCAGCACGCATTCAGTCAATTCTATGTCAAATGTCTTAAGGTTACATTAAAAAAGTTTAATAATTTTATATGGTGGTTAAGTAATTTTAAATTTTATAATTTTCCGCGCAATTTCCTTAATTTTTTCTTTCATAAGAACCTTCTCCTGATAATAACGAACAGAACAAAAAAAGAACTAGCGAAATCGGTCCAGCCGTTCAGTCGTGATGCCGTGACTAAGGGAAATAGGCATTCTTTTTTTATATAGGTACTAGCTGACCCCAGCAAACGTTGTTTTGCAAAATGAAAAATTGATAGTAGCTGATTCTCCAGACCTACTGTATACGCATATAAAATTTGGTAAAAATCGGTAAAGCAGTTTCGGAGGAGTACGGTAACTAACATTGTGACATGAAAATTTTATATACTTTTGATAGATATGATCTTTGACGTTAGGAACACACCTACATTGCTTAGACAACAGTGAGTGCTTGTAATTTAATATGAACTTTATACCATAGCAATAAAGCTCAAATTGACTACGTTTTAGTTACAAATCATTTGTATGGGAAAAAGAAAAGGGCTATTTTAAGGTTTTTCCAGCAATAATTCTAATTTTTCTCGTCCAGGCGTTGTTGAGTTATGCGCTTACCAACACATTTTGCGATTCATTTTTATATTATAGATATAGATGGACGGACAAAATAAATAATGTAAGTAAATTAAATCAAGTGTTAGTTTTTGTAAAGATAACAGATGGCAACTATGTTTTGGTATAATCTTGTAATTTTTTTAAATAAAACAATTTTTGTCAAACAATATAAAATCATAATGTTTTAATATACTGTATATAACATAATAAACATAATATTTCTAGCAAAATTTAAATGCAACTTCTCCAGAGGGGACTGGGTCATCGAAAAATCAACAGCCCAGTTGTTCCCACTGAGTGACCGGTAGAGGGGACCACCGGGATATTCTAATACGATGTCCCGCTTGTCCCCTCTACACGGTCCGAAGGGGACAATCCTAGAGGGGACCAGCGGGACATACCCAAATTACCCGACTGCGCTACGCAAAGAGCAATGTTGTGTGTTTCACAGTCTATGTATGTATGTATGTTCCTTTGTGTGGGACAATACAGAGCAAACGCCTGGGCCGATTTCTATGATTCACACTATAATCGACTCCTCTTAGTACGGCGAGTGGCACTAAAGATATTACCATAATGAACATTTAACATGGCGACTACTGGAAGCCATTTTGTAAAAATAAAATAAATGAAAGTCAACAAACTATGTCATGATGGGTATCGTTGAAAAGGTATTTAAAATTAATTGTTAGTTTTCTTTTATCATTTTTCAATCCGGCTGATTGTTTAGGATCTATATCGAATCAAATTAGCGGAACAAAGTTTTTTACATAATAGGCTTAAGAAGTGTAAAAAATCCCTAAAAAGTAAAGTCGCAGACGGGTTATATTTTTTCTTGATTTCAGCTTGTTAGCATTGTAATGTCAAAGTCAAAGTCAAAACGTTTATGTCTTTAGAAGCGATTTTTTCGTGTTTCGTAATGTGGTCCGGAGAAGCCATCTTCTAGGCCTTCATGCTCCATCTTAGACCACATCTTCACTTTTACATCAGGTGAGATTGTAGTCAAATGAAGGCTTATCAATAATAAAAAAAAAAAAAAACCTATGCTTACATGGACAGGTCTACATAAAGCTAATTTAAATAACAACTAAGAATAATCAAGGAAATAACATTGTATTGACAATGTCGATGTCGCATAGCCCTTTTATAATGTTTTAATTGCTTACGATTATTTGGATTGCGTCTTTTATGTCCAGGGTCGACACGTGTAGGATCCTCTCCATTATTAAGAGTCTGGCGGGAAGAATTATCCACACGACAACTTTTAGACGTTGGGTAGACATTGCTACCTAAAATTAGTATTTACATACCGTAAAGTGGGGTTTTTTGGATATAGTGAGGTTATTTGGTATTCTATAGTCCTATTGACTGCTGTACTATTGTACTATTTTAAATATTTTTAATTGCAAAGTATTTAAACAACAATTATAGATCATGTGTCTGCAATATAGATTTATTATTATTATGAATAAAATGCAAGGCACACGATAAAATTATTAAAACAAACAAAATTATGCACAAAAAGTTTTTATTTTAGTACAATATTATTTTAAATACGCTGTCAATAAAAACATCACATTACTGACAATCTATGGCTCGAAATATTATAAAGTTGAAGAGTTTGTTTGTAAGAACAAGCTCACATACATAGGTTTAAAGAGGCTTTATTTCTCATAAAAACTTATAAAAGTTCACTTACAATGAGATACATAATTTTAAATCTTAAATTTATAATACAATTTCTCCAGGCGTTACTTAGTTATTTAACAATCTTAATTTAATAATTATAAACAAATTCATCGAGTATTGGATAAATATAAATGTGTTAAATTTTTTAAATCAATAGCATTTTAAAGTAAATGTGATACAGCAGAATAGGGTAGTTTGAAAAAGTTGTGGTGTCAGTTGAGTTTGGTGTGTGGTACAAGTTACAAGATTTTATTATCAAATTATTATTTTTTTTTTTTTAATATATTAAAATTATTTGTTTTGTTTTGGACGTTTTAATATAGTTATCTAAATTGTAATTATTATTATTATTATTTTTTTTTAATTTTCTAAATTGCTTACGTAACACATTAATTTATTTTTAAATTCCTTAATTGTTTCACATTCCTTTATATATAGTACAAACAATATAATATATTATATATATTATATTGTTTGGTAAGTTGTTATAAAACTGAGCACATACATCACATCTCCTTTCCCAGAAGAAAAAAAAATGATGTACTTAATACATTTTTTTTTACATACAAAATTAATAATATGTTGTTATAAAATTACACCTAAATTTGATTTGATTACACATTGATGATTATATGAACTTAAAGTAAGTTAACTAAGAATATACTCTTAATTTTTAAACAATTTTGTTCTATTTTTATGAACAATTTCAATTTTATTGTCTTTGAGTATATGAACATTTGGTGAAATATCTTCAACAAGTATGTCCATTATAAATATTCTGTAATTTTGAATTATTTTCATTTTTTTATGAAACATAGTCATTTTCTCTGAAAACAATTGTTTATCATAATTACATTTTTTTTTTAGTTAACAATTTTTACCTTGCTTGCTCGTGACATTTTTGTAGTCCAAATTTTTACTCTAACGGGTAACTATCTGAATTAATACAATGGTTCTATGTTTGTAGTAAAATTACTTGGTAGATTACAAGTTTTACCAAAAACCAATTCAAAAGGCGTAAATTTAGTTGATGTATGAACACTTGTATTGTAAGCAAAACACCAATACGGAAAAAACTCCATTTAGTAGGATCGTTATCAGTCTGTATACGTAAATAAGCATTAAGACTTACGTTCTAATGGTATAGCTACGACATACTAAGCTCTCATTGAATAGTAAGAATATATACCTTATTATAATAATCCTTATCCCGACCCGACTATGTCTAAAAATATTTTATCGAAGGCGCTCATGGCCGTAGTGGTTACAACCCTAGGCTCTCTAATTGGCACTGAATGCTCTTGCATTTGACACTTTTTGCATTTATTCACAAATTCCGTTACTTCATTAATAATAATAAATAAATTTTATTCAAATATTAACAAAATTCACTTATAACTATAGGTATAAAAACGTTTAAAATAGGTATGGAATACATGAGCCTGAACTAGGGTAATCCTGTATCTCAGGCTAAAATACATAAACAATAGGCTAGATAAATAAACTAATAAGCAGTATTTCTAAAAACATCAGTATAACAAAAAATTTAGTGACTAATTAAAATAACCTAGTTAATTAATAAATATAAACGTGCTGTGCAGCTGAGTTTGCAAAAACTAGAATGTGGGTTAGTAGGTAAAACTGTGTTAGTAACTGTTGCACTATTACGTAATAATTGTTATAGGAACCAAGTCACTGATTCTATTTTTTTTGAGTCCTATTGGCCAATAATAGGATTTTTTGATGTTATTTAACATTCTTCTTATACCTGCATGACCACTCGTGGGTAGAATGTGATAATCGTTCATAATAACTCTTTTATCGTCTTTAGAAAATAATCTTATTTGTTCTCATAATATAAAAAATTGTGGTAAACCGGTCCACTTTATTTTATTTACCTCTTTGGTTAATCATTTCGCAGATTTGTCATTACTTGCATGCTTTATTAAAATTAATTCTTTAATATTATTTTTTTCTCTACATATGTGCTCCAGCTGACTCATGTAGGCGTCTCGCGCTGTACATGATTGTAAGTCTGGGCATGTAGTACATAACATATATTTTTTGTTATCATTGCGTATGATAAATATTCATTTTCATTCATTTTATTCCTCTCTTGCTTCTTAATAATTACTAACTCGACAGAATCAAATGTTTAATAACTATACGACTTTCGGTTGATCAGGCCGGAAATCAATAGATATTGTATCATTTTCTTTCACTCTCTTTTGTCTGTTTTCTCGTCATTACATTTAATATTCGTTTATTCATCTCTTTCAACTCCTCTGATGTTACAATGACTCTAGATAATGCATATGTAGCTACATTGTAATTTTTAATTAAAAAGTCTAAGCCTTAACACATGAAACCTGTGTACAAATTCCTTATCCATAAAAGTCAATCTCAATTCAGCATAATCCAATCGAACAAAGTTCACCACACACCGTTTATCTTAAGTTGTCCTATATGGAATGGAATGTTCCATTTGAGTAAGGTGTCATGTCTCACGGCGCAAAGTGATGCTCCCGTATCTACTAACCAATTGCACGCGCTGTTACCAAGTGATAATTTAATCGAATTGTAATTGTTGTAATAGCAAATCTGAGAATGATTTAATTAACTATCCTGCTTATTCACGAAAAAACTGAATCAAAGGGTTCTGTTCTTGGGCGAGCGTATTTTTAGTCGTACCATTGCTACTGCAGTTAAAGCCTGCTCCCCGTTCGAACTCATGTGACACTCATCTTCGAATTATAATTATTATTCTGACCTATATAGCCTCGATTATTATTATTGAACCTACCTCTTGACGCGTTATTCGATCTCGCTTCATGTCAAGTACCGTGGTTGTTCCCGCGAGTAGGGTATTATTGGGCGAGTATTGCCGAAATTAGCTGTTAAGCTCAGCACACAAATGAGAAATACCCTTCTACAAACTTTTTATTTTATCTGAATAACTATTTACTAAGGCTATTTCCTCATTACATAGTTTTTTACACTTAAATTCTGATAATTCTTTCTTAAAGCAATCTAATATTTCATTTGCTTCCTCTTATTTCTTAGAACGAATAGTCTCTGATTCACTCCTTCTTTAAGGGCCGATTTTTATTAAATAAGATCTTATCTCTTGTAGGCATGAATAATAGTTTATAAGTACTTTCTACATTAACAATACTAATACCAACTGATATTTTAATTATTCAAGTGTAGGTTTATACCTATCCGATCGAATACGCGAATCCGATCGAACTGGCAGGGTCGCCATATAAGGTTCGGTGGACGGCGCGCTGAGGCGCCCAAATGAAAAGGTGTTAGCTCTTCTAAATCTCGATTTATTCTGTCTAGTAGGTACACGTTACAAATGATATAAGCATTATATCTATCTAAGTTAAGATACATCGTTTAGGTGTAGAGGCATACATCACAGTAGATTTGCAGATTTTCTGTTTTCCTTCCCCACTCTCAGCCCCATAATTGAACCAAAATTATTTAATTGTTGTTGACATCTTAAAAAAAATTTAGTATTCATACCGACGTGCGTTTTACTTAATTTCTAACACTTACGTTTACCGCTTTATTAAGGTTCATCGCGACGCACTATTTATTTCCCGAAAATCCGCACGCACTGCACTTTCACAACACTTATTGAGTCTTCCTTTACGCATTACGACCTAAAAAAAAATTCACTGAAGAGCGCGACACGACGCATCTCAGTAGATGAATCCGATGGGACCTCATACATTGTTGACACCCGTAGTCTCCGTCTGGACTCCTCCAATCTCTCGACGACGCCGGAACCAACTGTTGTTTCTCTTCAGATAATGATCTTCAATTTCTCTCTGCACCACTGTTTGTGGTATTTCATGTAGACTCTGTAGCCCATGCAAGCGGCGACAATCACCATTATTAAGATTGTTACTCCCAAAACGTAGCTCATGATGCTAGCATGACTTTTCAGCTGCTCGATGTCCGCACTATTCGATCCGCCGGAGGCATTTTTTGGAACGATCTCCTCTTTTGAGTATGATTTACCCATGTTTAACTTTTAAAACCATAATATTGTATACGCACTGTTCTGTATTCATTGTAATACTTATTAAAATTATAAGTCCATTTTTGCAACGTAGCGCGAATCCGATCGAACTGGCAGGGTCGCCATATAAGGTTCGGTGGACGGCGCGGAGGCGCCCAAATGAAAAGGTGTTAGCTCTTCTAAATCTCGATTTATTCTGTCAAGTAGGTACACGTTACAAATGATATAAGCATTATATCTATCTCAGTTAAGATACATCGTATAGGTGTAGAGGCATACATCACAGTAGATTTGCAGATTTTCTGTTTTCCTTCCCCACTCTCAGCCCCATAACTTTTAAACGGCTCAACCGATTTTCATGAAAAATGTCTAAGAACACTCTTGCCAAACTCACCTTTCATACAAAAAAAACTAAATTGAAATCGCTCCATCTGTTCGGGAGCTATGATGACACAGACAGACAGACAGACAGACACGTCAAACTTATAACACCCCTCTTTTTTGGTGGGGGGTTAAAAAATCAGAAGGTTTGCATGGATCCCAAAAACATTCCATTCCTTACGTCAAATATTTAAATCGTACTAGCTGACCCGGCGAACTTTGTTCCGCCTTAGACTAATTTTCCGCGAAATTTCCTTATTTTTTTCTTTCATAAGAACCTTCTCCTGATAATAAAAAACAGAACAAAAAAAGAATTAGCGAAATCGGTCCAGCAGTTCAGGCGTGATGCCGTGACCAAGGGAAATAGGGATTCGTTTTTATATATATTATATAGATTTTCTTCGTATATTGTAAACTAGCGACCCGCCCCGGCTTCGCACGGGTGCAATGCTGATACTAAATACGCTACAGAAAAACTGTGAACGTTAAATATATAATATAATAGCCTATGTGATTAAAATCGATCCAGTAGTTTTGATTTATTCATTACTGCCCGCGGCCCGCACGCGTTAAATTTCGAGTAAAACAATCCCCTTTTCCCATATATTACACCATGAAGATTTCCTGCTATCATTGGAATATCTAAATTCATACACTACATTTTTACTTATTTACTTTTTACATTTTTAACTATTTATTTTATTTTTACAACATATTACAGAATGTCTTTATAAACAACGTTCACAGCTTTCTTGTCATTAGACAATACAAACATGTTTTCTCTGGAGGTCACTATTGAAAGAGCGACATACAGTTGTCCATGTGAAAAACAGTCAACGCTCAAATCTAAACACATCGCTTTTTTAATAAATCAAAAACCAAAAATAAAGTAAATGGTACATGTAAAGGGTAAAAGTGTCTGTATGTTCTGCAAGCACTTTCTCCTTGGTCTGGGTGTTTAATATGTATAATAAAAAATATCTATATATGTACGCCTATTATATTAAGTATATCAGATGTCTAGTACCCGTAACACAAGCTTAGAGCTTACCACGGGGCTAGATATTATTGTGTGAATGTACAAATAAAAAAAATTTATTTTTGGTTTTTGACACAGTACTCTAATATATACCTATTATCTTCTTAATTTTTCAAGACACCATCCGACTTGAATTGATTTATTTTCCAGTTCTCCTAACATATAAGATATCCATATGTTTCGTGATATATACTTGGCTGCCTTAGACGTACCAGTATTTTGTATTATATGTTTCAATGCTCGCTTAGTATCTCGTTCTAATTCCATAAGTAACATCATCAGGGTTGGCTGTTTCTGTATTATTAATTTACAAGAAAGCGATGAGCTTAGAATGCGATTATTTCTTTGATAGTTACTCAAAAGTATGTTTGTTTATTTGTTTGTTTGTCCTTAATTCGCTCTATAAAAGCTACCAATCGACTTGATTTTTGGGATAGCGTTAGTCGAAGATATGGAGAGTAACATAAACAGTTGTTCGATTCACTTCGAACACCTCAGCAGCATCAGCGATTTGTCTTATGTAGGTCGCACGGTTACTACCTTGGACCAAGCGAATCTACGTAAGACAGTGCTTAATTAGCGTGCATCGGCGTCGCACTCATTATCATTGGAGTCGTAAATTACTTATAAGCAATATATATATATTGTTAAGTAATTGCGGCTCTAATAATTATCAGCAAAGTCTAAGGATAACTACATGGTCCTTCGACCGTTCGAGGATTTATGACGCGATAATCGTAACGTATCGTTCAGTTTCGTGTCGGTAACTTCTCGAGCGTACCAGCATCCTGTGGAAAACAGTGAAACTAGCTTAGCAGCGAGCTAGTTGAACAGCCACGCAGCATCACCTGACGCGGGGAGCTACCCGCCCAGGACAGTAGTAGCAGTGAGCGCCGCTCACGACTCCAGCAGCAGAAGCAGTGGGCTAGCGCCGCAAACACAGCAGCAGCGAGCAGCTGCCAAGGCGTATCCAGCAGCAGCCGTAGGCCAAGCAGCATTCAAGTAAGAGCGTTCCAATTTCACTTAACTTACTTTAATTGAGGACGAAATGGAAGCTCTATACTTCCAACAAACCGAGTTAGCAGAGAGTATCAGGAAAATCCTTGTTAACTTTAACAAAGATAGTAGCGAGCGTAAAACGAAGGAATACGGTGTTAAGAAGTTACACCTTCTAGATTCGTATTGGAGAGAGTATAGCCATAACCACGAAAAATTGTTACTGTACGAAAGTAGAGGCCATAGGTACTTTATCGAATCCGAGTTTGAGCGTACGAACCAGTCGTATACAGCAGCGAAGACGGCTATCGTAGGGTATTTTGAAAAGATGAGCAAGAAGGCCGAGCCCTTAGGTAACGTTGATGAAGAAGCAGGCGGGTCATCCAGACAGCAGCGACCGCGGACCCCGCAGGAGTGTGACAGTAAGCTAGATTTAATTTTACGTCGGCAGATGATTAATTTCAAAGCCTTCGAGCGAGCCGCAGAAAACATCGATGTGGAGTCCCTTAGGGAAAGATGGGAGTTCGAGGATGCCTTGCGAACCTTACAAACTCGCTGGGCAGTGGCGGACAACCTCCATTGGGATATTATGTTGGAGTTAGGCGAAGACGAGGCCTATGAGCGCCACTTCGACAAGCACGAGCGGACTTACAACGGCCTGAGGAAAGCCATAAATTCGAGGATGTGGTCAATATCGTATCGCGAAAAGACTACACCTCAAATGGACATACCCGTTTTCTCAGGCAGCTTTCAGGATTGGGTATCATTTAAAGACCTCTTTGGTGAAGCGATACACAGCAATCCGTCGCTATCAAATGCTCAAAAGATGCAATTCCTTAAAAGTAAAGTCAAAGGAGAGGCAGAGCGTTTGATACAGCATCTCTCTATAAGCACGGACAACTACCAGGCGTGTTGGGATATTTTAAATAATAGATACAAAAATAGAAGGCACATCTTTACGTCACACGTTTGCTCATTTTATAATCTAGCAAATATTCAGCAGCAAACATTATATGATATTAGACAACTTCATGACGTCACGCTTGAAAGCCTTCATGCGATTAAAAATCTCGGCGTCGACACTACATCATGGGATCCCTTACTCGTTTACATTTTATCTCAAAAACTAGATAGTGAGTCTTATTCTGAGTATATAGAGTCGCTTAAGAATTCCAGGGAGCTACCGGTACTTAAAGATTTCTTGAACTTTTTAGAGAATAAGTTCACTATTCTAGAAGCATCCCGTCGACGTCAAGATATATCCCTAAAACCATCATCATCATTTCAGCAGCAAACAACAAATCATAACCGTGTATTTAATAAACCTAATAGCGAAGGTAAATTATACACAAACCAAGTCATTGCGAAATCAATGCATATATCTAAGTCTGTAGCCCTCATTGCAATTCAGGTCATCACCTTATTAATTGCAATAAATTTATCAAATTGGCCAACGAGCATAAAATTGAAATTCTTAGTAAATTTAACTATTGCGTTAATTGCATTTATGATCACCACGGCGCCAAATGCTACTCAGCAAAACGATGTCATAAGTGTAACGACAATCATCATACTACCTTGCATGATTATTTTGCAAATTTATCATCAGCATCATCATCTCGGCAAAATATTCATCAAGGTATTAATAACTATGAGCAGGGTAATAGCAATGTAATCACAATGCGTCTAGACTACATACGTGATAAAGTTAGGTTGCCCATAAAACCGGACAAAGCAAAGAAATTGTGCGCTTCTAAATCTATAGATAATGCTCAGTTTAAATATATAAAACGTAAGTTAAATAAGGACATTGATTTAAGTGTACAGATTAAGCAATTTATTAGCGAATATGAGCAGCAGAAGTATTTGAAGTTAGCGACTTTAAACGTGAGCGAAGAGGCGAAAACAAAATGTTTATGTCCTCATCATGCGGAGCGGAGGAAAGACTCAGGTACAAACCTAGGTACGAGCAGTCTCCAACGCACCCGCCACAACTTAGCAGCTAATTTAACAGCAGATAGTAGGTAGGTACTAGGAAACGTTTAAAATTACAAATGTAGTTATCTTAAATGTTTTTAATAAGTATCATTAGTAAAAGCTTTCATAATCATATTATACAAAATTGAGCAAACGTGTGACAAGTAAACAAATAAAGCCATTGAAACATGATGTTACTTTACTACAAGTGAAACATGGTTATACAAGCCACAGTATCACAATCAGCTGTTACCGAGTGAATCCGTATAAACATTGAAAAGCATGTGAAACTCGAGCCCGCCGAGTCAGCAAGGTCAGGCTGATTTAACTCGATAAATAAAGCACAACAAAGGGCAATGACGTCATCATATACTACTTTCAGCAAGTGAGTACGCTCTGGTAAAGTACTGGCCAATATAGCTCCAATACAGCATCATAGTTTGAAATCTTAATAATGGAATCTAGATAAGATAAAATTCACCTCAATACCTCGCTACAGCAACTCGGTGACCAGATCAGCGCTATAAAGAAGCAGACCCTAAGTACACACCAGTCCGCCGTTTCGTACGGCTTAATAGCAGCAGCCTTAGCGGCGTTCCTGTGGTTCCTGTGGAGACGGTGCCGCACAGCAGCACGGGAGCCGCGCTCGGCGTCGCCCGCGCCCCCCGGCCCCCGGCCCGCAGCCCCCGTCGCAGCCGCAGGAGCCCCCACCGGCGACGGTTATCAGTGCGAGTGTTAGTGCGCGTAAACAACACGATAGTGATCGTTCGGTGATCCAGTATACGTCAACCTCGCCCTTTATTAAGGGGCTATCAGTTTTTAGTTTACATAGGAACTAGTTTAGTGAACTATTATCGATCAGCATCATTCGGAATCCTAGAATAAATCATTACAAAATTGTTCTAACACTCATTTAGCATAAGCAATGAACTTGTTCCACCCTTGTAAAACTAACCCAAAGAACTGTTGCACCTCATTTCATCCCATCCCGGATTCTGCCCTCGGGAGCATGTTCGATTCACTTCGAACACCTCAGCAGCATCAGCGATTTGTCTTATGTAGGTCGCACGGTTACTACCTTGGACCAAGCGAATCTACGTAAGACAGTGCACAAGCAGCGTTCATCCGTGTCGCACTCATCAGAATCATTAGAATCGTTAATTACGTATAAGCAATAAATCTATTGTCAAGTGATTTCGGTTCTATTATTCAGCATCAAGGAAGTAGCTAGCGCGATTTCCTACAACAGTTATTAACGCGTGTGAAACCGCGGGTTGCTTACTAATAATTTTATATTATTTTAAGTGAAGTTATAGAAAATGTCTTAGTTTTGAATTATAAGAGAAATAACTATTTATGCTAGCAATACAAAGTTATAATAAAACAATTCTCGATTTCGATTAGTAAGAGTAATAATAATTGTGTGATGATTCCTGTGATCTTAGATTTTATTAAAAATAAATGTCTTAGTTTTAAATTATAATAGAAAATAGTTATTTAGGCTAGCAATACAAAGTTATAATAAAACAATTCTCGATTATTAAGAGTATCTAATAATTATATGATGATTCCTGTGATTTAAAATTTTATTAAAATAATTTAATATTGATCAATATAACATATTCAATAATATACCTACTTTTGTTTTAATTTAAACTTCTAAACACTACAAGCGGGATCCGTTTCCAAAATCAGTGATCAGTGGATAATCATTTTTTCATTGGAAACCGATCCCGGTATCGGTGGAGAAAACTTGGCGGTATCAGTGGACAATAAATTCTGATCCCGGGATCGGTGGACACAAACCCAAATCTAAGCCTGCAACGTTGAAGGTTTGACCCTGCGATTTATTAATGGTAATTGCAAAAGATTGCCGGAAACTGTAAACGTTTAAATTGGAAGGGTAAATCCGATGGTATCAGAGGGATTCGGGGAACCAATACATCTTCTCCGGTACCACATCCTTTCATAATAGAGTAGTAATTTATTATTCTATGATAGAGTGCACAATACTCACATATTGTGCACTCTATTAGGAAAGTTTTCAATGATTTTACCAGCAAACGCGTGCCATTGCAAAGTTTAGGTGGATTCAGGTTTCTCAATAAAATAACAGGACAACCTTACTTTCAACACCATTTTGTGAGCAGGGAGTCCAGACGGGTTCAAATAATTTAGAAATTCTGTAGGAAAATGAACAGCTTCTTCCAAATCGAGAACAGTATCGACCGAGTCCGGCCGGTACCGCAAACGCTAATCCCGCAATTTTTAAATCTGTAATATCTTTGAAAATATTCACTTAAATCATACGGTGTAAAGGGCCATATAGATCTATATTAAATGAACAATGTATTCAAGGTATTTAATTGGTTAAGGATTAATGCTGTATTGGTTAAAATATCGCTTCGAAAATTAGCCATTATTTGTCGTAAAAAGTAAATGACAAAAAAAGTTATTGTGGGTTATCCATAAGAGATAGACATATACCATCACGGACTTTTCTGTTGACCTTTTCAATGTGTACAATACTTAGTACATTATTTTGATAAAACTTTTAGGGTGCATCCTGCATTTGCAATGTAAGCGAAAAAAATGTAATTATTTACGACATCACATTAGAAACCTCAAAAATAACAGTACTTCTCCACTATTTAATGGATGTAATTATACATATAAACCTTCCTCTTGAATCACTATATCTATTTAAAAAAACCTCATCAAAATCCGCTGCGTAGTTTCAAAGATTTAAGCATACAAAGGGACATAGGGACAGAGAAAGCGACTTTGTTTTATACTATGTAGTGATGATGATAAAAATAAGTACCTACTTTATTCAAATTTATATTTTTTTATCATTACCAATTATAATCAATTTATCATACTATCATTCAACATAATTTTTATTTGTCTATCTATCTATCTACATACGTGCTGCTGCTGACGTGACGGCAAAATAGAAATAGCCAGCCCCGTCCGCCATGGTGGGAATAAGAAGGAGAGATGGTTTGGTTCGTTCGTCGGTAGTGATGCCAGATTGAGGGGTTTTCTCTCTAAAATTAGGGTTTATTTTTAGGCCACGTAGGGAATTTTGGGGGGACAAATCCTTTGGTGTCAAAGTTAATGCATTTATTTTCTTAGAAACACAGGCTTACATGGACAGGTCAGCTTAAAATTTATAAAACTAAATTGATAATACAAAAATTATCAAGGCAATGACATTGTCTATAAAGTTCGCTTCTATGTTTTGTACTGAATTGAGAAGCAAATAGAACAACACAGCTCTATCAGTTTTTCCAATTTTGTAGTTTTACAATTTTGGGAGTTCTTATTATATAGGTAGCTAATATTAATTTAATATTTACAAAAAAAATGCTTGTCATTTATCAGGGAGCTATTATAACATGAGCATATCAGTTCTGGCCAACCAGAATTATTAGAGCCTGTCAATGTGGAACTCTGGAACCAGCAATGATGATGCTGTTTGTATAGCAACATCTATACAAACAGCATCATCATTTATAAAGTAATACGCTTTTTTCATTAGACTTCTCATAATAAATGATTTAAATTTTCTAATAGAACTAAGCAACATCTTGAACTAAGCGTATATTAAGCGTGTATTTTGTGGAGGGAATAAGAATGTGTTTTTTGGATAACAATGATGATAAATTGTTTTTCTCTGTTGATTTAAATTCAGTTATTTACCTGACATTGAAACACAAAGTAGGTACTTTTTGGAAAATGTCATGATAGAACGGCACACAGATATAGAATGTAAATATTGAGATGCAGGCATTGAAGCAATAGCTGTGGTGTAATTTTTTTTGTTCACTTGTAAGCCTGGATTTTTTTACGGAAGGTTTCTGGTAAGGAAATTATTGGGTATCTATTATTATATTTATTTTTTAGGTTTTTTTTTCTGGAAGGTTTTGAGGGATTCATAATAGTCATCTGGCAACACTGTTCGTCGGCCACTCCACTTGTGTGTTTCATTCATTCATTTTCAATCATATCAAAACTGTTTCTCCCGCCAAATCCATTTACAATACAATATTTTACGAATTAAATTATTTATCTGTTTGAGTAGCCTAACGTAAGTTGAATCATTTTCCGCCAAATTAAATAGTTATTGACTAGCAAAGTGTTGTTAATATTAAATTACTTTTCACCCTCGGCAGGTGTTCGATCGACTATGGCGTTCGGTGATTCCGGCGGCCGTATCAGTATCGAAGAAATTAAAGAAAAGCTTGGTGTCCTAACTCATGACCTCGGCATGTCTACACATACCGAGCGCCGTCATCAGATTCTTTATAGACTGAAGCAAGAGAAAATGAATGCAATGCTGTCGCTTGCGAAGGTTCAGCGTTTTCTCGCAGAAATGGACGTTATGATCGCTGAATATAACCTAAAATCTGCGGCTGGCGAGATAGAGGCTTTTAAAATGGAATGTTGTGACCCCGCAACCCCAGTAAGATCCGGTAATACTTTGAAGGCTTTTTAATTGCTAATATTTTGTTACATTGTTTTTTTTTCACATTATCTTGACAGTGTACCAACTGTTCAACCTAGTATTCTTGGAAATTTGGCGCCAAGCATGCCGCTTTTTCTAAGCATTGCATGCCTGTAAGGCAAGTTATATAATGATGTTTGAATAAGGAACTGAAATGGGAATTCTGTACAAATTTGACCAGCAGTATTGAGAGCAACATAATTTCGCTAAAATTATTGTTTGTTTGTTCATTGACCACTTACAAGAAAATACACTAAATAAGCTTTAATTTCAAGCACAGAATATTTATGTGCTTTCTTAATTATAGGTAGCCACAGCAAGCGCCAGTGCGCAACTCAAATTTATCATTTATTTGTAGTGGCAGCTACAGAGTATCATTAATCATTATACAGTTTTGGCTGACATTAGCATTACCTCTTCTAAGCTGCTAAAAAAACTTCAAAACTATGTGTAATGCAGGTTTACTACTCAATTAAGTAATTTTTGTATAATTGCATGCTTAACTAGCTTAAATCTTTATATTTTTCAGATAAATTACCATCTGAGCCTATTGATTCAACATCCCAGAATAAAAGTAGCCCTATGGAAAGTGCCTTGAGCCATACAAAAACTTATGATACATGCAGTTCTGATCCTCCACCTAATGAAAATTCACATACTATTAATATAAATAAGGCTCCCATAGAAATTAACAGTCCAGAGACTACCAATGAAAAAGTTAGCACAAGAAAATCCTCAATAAAGACAAAAATTAATGAACCTTCAAAGACATCAACACCCAAATCAAAGTCTAAGAAATCACCCAAGAATGATCACCAAATTATATCTGATGAGGCTGCCAAGCCTAAACCTTCAACATCGAAGTCACATTCATCAAGATCAACACACAAGGCATCTGAGGATGATGCATCTAAATCAAAGTCCGGCAAAGCTTCAAAATCAACATCCAAGAAGTCACCGGTGGTACTGAACACTCCAGAACCATTATTTTCACATTTGACTTCAATGATTTCCTGCACCAAACCTGATTCATCAAAAGCAAAAAACAGCACAACATCTACAATTTCGAAACCATCCACATCCAAGATTATTATAACTGTACCTAAGCTTACAACACAATCATCTTACAAAAATGTCCATGCAATGCCTGAGGTGCTAAAAAAGTATTTTGAATCATCAGCCGGAGCTCCTTCTACATCAAAAAGTCCATCAAGCGGAGAATCCATATCATCTGAACCATCAACTTCTAAGATAGCACAGACAGATAGTATCAATAAGAGGAAAAAGTCCTCTCATTCAAGAAAAACAGATAAAAAGAGGCAAAAAACGGCTCCTACCAATGTAATTATAGCTGAGAGTGTCACGCATAACAAACAGGTAAGAATGGAAGCCTCTGTACAACCAACACTGATTTATCAACAAAGTTCCAATGACAGGCTGAATCTCAATGATTACAAAAGTACCACTGAGACAGTAGAACAGAAAATATGTGATACCAACAAGCAAAACACACCATCAACACCGAAAAACAAAAGTTTGGCGGAGATGATTCAACACATAACACTCACACTCGACAATGTTGAACAAACATTACTCAACACTTCTCTAAGCCCTATTCGAAGACCAGAGCACTCGACAGAATCTGTCCAAACTATACCAATAAAAGGGAAGGATAGAGGAACCCAAAAGCAAGTTAAAACACTCTGTACATCAGTCCAGACTGATAAAATAACTTTAACGATGCAGCCCATCCAAACGGATCAGATTTTAGCTACGGCACCTCAAACCAAAGCCAGTCATAGTCAAACAGAGAGAATCACTAGAGCTCATATTGGTACCCAGGTTGCTATGAAATCACCCACACCTTCCCGTCATGATGAAGATACTTTAGTGTTGGGGCCTGCGACATCACAGGCAGACTCACACAACTCTCACAGCACTGCTATCAATCTATCTAAAGCACTGCAGCAGATCATGGCACAGAAGAATGAAGGAACCTCCAGGGTTCTTACACAGAGCCCTGTTTTGGAACGCATAAAGGTACTTGTGGATGAGGACTCAAATGGAACGGAGAAAGGAGGTGTGGATATCAAGACGGAGCCTGAGGGTATCTAATTTTAGCTGTTATGATAGGTACGGGCGACTCTGCCACTCAGGCTACACTGAGTTTACATTGATATTATTTATACATATACACACACAGCCATTAACATAAACTTTATCTTTATCGTAACCTAATGTCGTGTTATTATTACTGCCTCACTAGTGGCGCAGTGAGCGATGGCACGTGTGTGGCATAAGGGTTCGATTCCCGTCGAAATCAGTGTATTAATTTATAATATAACTAGTTCATCACGCCACGGTGTTGTCCGTGGCTTTTGGATTTTACCGCGGTAGTAGGTAGTAGTAGCCTATAGCCTTCCTCGAGACATAGACTAACTTATTCACTCTAACCAGGAGTTCCTCAGATTAGCGCGTTCAAACAAAACAGTTTCAGCTTTTTAATAGCAGTAAAAATTATCTACCAGTGGCACAGTGGACGAAATTCTGCCTGCGCCGCGAGAGGGAGCAGGTTCGATTCCCGCTTAGGACACAGACTTTTATGTTCTGCGGCATAATGTTTTGGTTTGGTTGTTTATTATATATTAGAAATAAATTTAAGTCCCCTGCCGCGTCTGTCTTTATGTTCGATACAATCTAAAAACTACTGAATGGATCTTTAAATACGGTTTCTAGCAGTAGGTAGAGTAATTCAAGAAAAAGGTTTTTGTAACCGAGCGGACCCTGAACGTGCCAGCTAGTTAAAAATATATAAAATAAATTAATATTTCCGGACAATCCACACAACAACATCTAGCCCCGCGGTAAGCTCTAAGCTTGTGTTTCGGGTACTAGACATCTGATATACTTAATATAATAGACTAATGTATGTCTATATATAGCTGTTTTTTTATTATAAATATTTAACACCCAGATGGCGATAGCAGAACATACAAACACTTGACCCCTGATATAAGTATGTACAATGTCCAGTCCTCAGTTCATGGCTAAGTTGAAGTATGGATCCAGCAATATTTATTGTAGTTAATTAAACAACTTTTATGAAAAAGTTGTTAAAAGGCACTGAAATATTATTCCACTAGGCACTGTTCGCGTTTAATCAATCAATCAAGTCGTGGGTTGTCAATCAAACACGCCATGCAGCTCTGGATTTTTCATCTTGAAAAATGTATGTGAAACAAGTGAAGGCAAACATCTGTTGTGAAAACTTTGTGAGATTTTAAAGGATATGTGATATTTACCAACCAGCACTTGGCCAGCGTAATAAATAAATAAATTTTTTTTATTGCTTTCACAAAATTTACAAAATACATCAAAAATTTTGGACGATATGTGAATAAAAGCCTCATCTCTCTCGCCTAGAGAGAAGTCTGTATCCCAGTATTGGGAACTTTAATAGGGTGATAATGATCATGATATCTTTTTCTTCCAGATGCCGCAAACACTTCAACGGAAGTTTTAGTTAATGGTCTCTACAGTGATATCGTGGCAGCCAAGGCGGGAGGAACCGGGCGAGACTCGAATACCACCACAGAAAATGCCAATATTTCCATAGGCACCTTATGGAGAATTTTAGATGAATGTTGACAGTCAGTTTATTTTTACCTATCTAGTCATAACATGACTAAATAAATATATTAAGGTAAATTTCAGTATTCACCAACCCTCACTTGGCAATGTGGTGAATTAAGGCATAATCTCTCTTCAAGAGATAAGTCCCTGCATCCCAGCAGTGGGAAAGTTAACATGGTGTTGATGATGATGATGATTTGCAGTATTAAAACAAGTAGGCAAATCAGTTAGGGCCTCTATTCTGAGATTTTTTTGAAGTAATCTTAGAGATACTTAAATAGATGGCAATTTACTACTTAGCGAGTAAAGTTGACTTTTTAGACTTATAAGAAACTGATAACATTATAAGACTGTTTGAAGTTGCACTTCAGTCAATTTATTCATTGTAAATTGTATTTGTGTTCATTTTTTATATTTGTAAGGTACCTTATCCTACATTTTTGTAGAAAATATATTTGCATCATGTCCAGTAAACTATTTTAACTCTAATTATTGTTGTAAGTTTTTTGATGACTCTGTACTGTAAGTTTTTAAGAGATACTGGTAAAAGATAATATGCACATGTACACATATTTGGTGATCTCTATTTTTTATACTTAAATACGTAATTTGTAAGTTTTTTTTAAGACGGAGAGCTGTGTTATTTTAGTTTAAGACTGCTATGTTATCAGATGTCTACCGCCTTAAATATTTCTCAAATGTGAATGGGTAACAAAAGTTTCAATATTTACTTAAGAATTGACAAAACTTTCTATGGAAGACCTATTTATGAATTTAAATATGATATTTAAATATCGAAATAGTGTCCAAATAGTTAAGTTCTTGTCAATTTTCCTTTTTAAAGTTATATTGAGTTTTAAAATAATTCTTCACATATTAAGTTACCTCAGTGCCTTAAAATTTTGACTGATAACACTAGCAGATATATCTATGACTACTCTATAGTTTTACTACTTTACATACCGAAGTTAATAACGCCTATATCTTTTGTTGATTTGTATTAGTTTATAAGTTTTAAGACATTTATTGTTATTGTTATTTGATTATAAGATTTATAGATGTTAGTTGGAAGATTTTGCATGCATGACACTTTACAAATTGTTAATTACTTGATTAAAATGTTTGTAACTCTCTGAAACATGGTATAAGCACGAGATAGCGAGATGAAGCAAAAAGTTCATTAAATTAGATTTTTTAATTCGTAGTATAACTGTGTATTACAATTTTTCGTAAAATCAAAAACGTTAAACTTTTTCATGTTACCATTAAGAATCGAAAAGTTTATGTCCTATACCAAAATCATAGATTAAAACCATTATAAAATTAATCATAAGTTTTGTTATAGTGAAAATGTCAAATACACAGTGTAACTATTTAATCACTTCCAAACTAAATTAAATGATAAAACTTTCATCTTTTGAAAATAAAAGCAAAAGTGTCCCAAAGTTTTAAAATATGTATTAGTTTCGAACATACACTTTAACTACTGTTGTGAATTCAATGGTATAAAAGCGAAACCTTTACCCAACTTATTTTTGTGTTACTTATTAAGACTATGGTCCAAGCAAAACGTTTTGTTAAAAAAGACATTTTTGAAATAAATATTGACGCCTTAAAGTTTTTTCTTTTACGATCTCATCCTCACCTTTTTATCAATTAATAAACGAGTAGATAATTGTTCGCAGTTAATAGGCTCCGAGATACTCAAGGAGGGAAAATCTTTCACTGTTGCTTAGGGCCTGTTTTACAATCAGATGGAATAATAAATCAATGGTTAAAGCTCTCAAGTCACCTGAATTGTGTCTTTTATCGAGGAAGGTCGTTTTAACCTTAGATACCCTTGGATCTTAGACTATGTAGGCTACGTTTTTAATGAGAAAATGCTTAAAATACCTGGTAAATGGTCAAAACGTTAAAATTGTATAACGTTTTATCCATAAATGGTGTGCAAGCATAGTTTACCAGGCTTTGGGGGCGGACTAAAAACATTACGAAATGATTATTCAGTCTGTCGTCTGTCCCTCTGTTGAGGGCGCAGGGTGGGGCCTCGAGCTATTTCGATTTTTATGAGATTCAGTTCTTTGTTATAGGCATCGCGCTAGCCAATAGCTATAATTATGATAGATGGTTAATGGGTATGAAAATCAAAGATTTAAAACTTAAATAAATATTGTTATAGCGACATCTAGCTTCTTTCAGACACAACCTTTAAGTCTTAATTTGATAACTAGATGGCGCTTTGTCAGAATTGAGTCAATGCCATCTGTTGTCAAGTTATAAAACAAAACGGTACTTATTATTACTAACAGATGGCGCTTAATTATTAGAAAAAAATGCCATCTATTGCCAAGTAGTAGAACACAATAGTACACATAAGTAGTAACAGATGACTCTTACACAAATAATTTAGATTACAAAATCTTAACAGTAAATAATCAAACACACAGTTTTTTTTTATATTTTGTAATTTTCTAATTACTTGTTCAATAAAACAACGTCAAAGACAAATTCAAAACGTTTATTTCCCTCAGGGAATTCAATAAGAACAAGGAACTTTTAATAATAGTTTAACTGTGGGCATACATGAACAATAACGCAATCTAAATAAAAAATATAAATTTCTAGAAAATTGACATATATAAATTATTTATTTAATTAAGTATTGAAACCGTGGTAAATGAGGTATCTATAACTCTCTCTGTGCTAAAAAAAAAAGTGTGTGTGTGTCAGCTACGCTACGACGCACGATTGGAGTTTACTCCTTACGAACGATAATTATGATATAATATCGAATAGAAAAAAAGGGTTAATGAACGCATCTGCTAAAATGGTAAGAGAAACAAACATATATCTGTAATTATTCGGATTATTTATATTACTTCAATAAAGCGTATTACATAAAGTATGTTACAAAATAATATAAATAAAATACAGTGAGACTACGAAGTATCGCGCAAAGAGGAGGCCCCGAGAATGAGATACGCTGTGTAATGTATTCCATCTCATTCTTTTACACGTTCAATCCTACAGATATATATGTTTGTCTCTTTCTACGTAACGCCTCAACTTTTCGTGTTACACTTGATTTTACTCCTCATAAAATTTCCGGACCGGGCCTTATAACTCAAATCGTTTCTTATGGAGTAAACTCCAATAGACAATTTATGATTAACTGATTTTATTATCTGTGCGAATGTCCCTGAGCAACAAATCATGCTTGTTTTATATGATTAATTACTTAATTTAATAGTTGACTATTGATTTTAATAAAATCAGAGTGCTGAACTAAAAATGGCAAGTAAATATAACCGAATGAACTTGCGCACGTCATTTATTAGATTTCCCAGAAGTATTAAGACTGCTTATGCTTATAGCTTTTGACCGATACATCATAAATATTGATTATATTTATAACCGACCATACTCGTAAAATAACGATATTATGCTCTGTGTGCTCTATGTGTGTGTGATTTGTGCTCTATGTGTATGTGTAAATGTAATGGCTATGGAATATTTTTGCATTTCACTTCAGAAATATAACAGTAGATGAAACTTTTATTTTTATTTGTCATAAGCAGGCAAAAGTCACTTGACCATAAAGCCAAGTGATATAAGTTGCATACAGCCTCGTGTTCTGTTTTCAAAAAGTGAAAGAACCTTCTTTATTTTTAAATATCGTAAGAACAGCATACAACCTTTTTATTTTTAAATGCCGTCATGGAACCTTTTTACAAGCAATAAATTATGAGAAATGAGATGTTGTGTAATGTATTCCATCTCATTCTTTTACACGTTCAATCCTACAGATATAATTATATGTTTGTCTATGTGGCCTTTTAACTCAAATCGTTTCTTAGTGAGTAAACTCCAAAAATTAAACGACTGCATTAATAGTTTTTTATATGGCGATAAATTATTATTTACATACCAATATAAATTACCATCAGAGGGCACTTAAATATTTGAAAAAAAATGTTACCATTGAAAAGCATGAGTTTTGTACGTTTTTATTTATTTTGATAAAATAATCGAAACTTTAAGGTGTGTGTTTCTAATTAGTCGTAAATAACTCCGATATGGCTAACAAGTCCTAACGACTTTGCTAATTGCTTTTACAATAGGCCAACACGTTTGGCGTATGAATGTGAAAAATGTTTCGTATTTTGGGGATCCGAACTAAAATATTTTTGGTGAGTTTAATTTAAAATGCATTGACAAACAACCATAAACTTACTGTGATATATTAAAAAAAGTGTGTGTGTGTCAGCTACGACGCACGATTGGAGTTTACTCCTATTGATTTTAATAATATCAGAGTGCTGAACTAAAAATGGCAAGTACATATAACCGAATGAACTTGCGCACGTCATTTATTAGATTTCCCAGAAGTATTAAGACAGTGTGCTTTTGACCATAAATATTGATTATATTTATAACCGACCATACTCGCAAAATAACGATATTATGCTTAATATGCTCTATGTGTATATATATAAATGTAATGGCTATGGAATATTTTTGCATTTCACTTCAGAAAAACGTAGTGATTATATACTCTCTGTTCAGAAATATCCATTCCAACAGTAGATGAAACTTTCATCTGATTTACATCTTTTTCACTTTATAATTTTATTTAACTCGACACTGGCAAATTGTCGCTTCAAGCGCAAAGTCCAATTACAAGAAACTGAACTGATGAAACTTTTATTTTTATTTGTCATAAGCAGGCAAAAGTCACTTGACCATAAAGCCAAGTGATATATATTGCATACAGCCTCGCGTTTTGTTTTCAAAAAGTGAAAGAACCTTCTTAATTTTTTAATATCGTAAGAACAGCATACAACCTTTTTAGTTTTAAATGCCATCATGGAACCTTTTTACAAGCAATACTTTTTCGAACGCGTATTTGAATGTCAAAAATGGTAACTCGCATTCCAGAGACACAACAAACAACCAATCAAAATGCGTTAAAGTTCTTATTTCGAACGAGACGTTTCGACGGTATTCCATCTCATTCTTTTACACGTTGAATCCTACAGATATATATGTTTGTCTCTTTCTACGTAACGCCTCAACTTTTGTTAACACTTGATTTTACTCCCCATAAAATTTCCGTACCGGGCCTTATAACTCAAATCGTTTCTTATGGAGTAAACTCCAAAAAAAAAACAATAATCTGTGTTTTTTTCTCCAGAGGTTAGATCACGGATTACGTTTTGAAGAAAAAAAAATAGTTCCTTGTTCTGAGGGTTAAAATAAATTTGAATTAAAATCATAGAGTGTGTTATTTCTGTTATTCTGAAAAATCATAAAATCTATTTGCTTCTACCTCTATGGAGCCCAATTTGTCATACCCCACTTTTTTATTTGTTAAAACGTCAGACTCGAAACCTCGCTTGGGGTCGCTTTTTATAAGCTTCTACTGGGTATAAGTTCCTTGGCTTCTACCTAGTTTCACCCACAGATTATTAAAAGACCTTGTGGTTTCACTGACCCGTTATTTGACTAAAATCTAATCTTGCAGGGTAAATATAAATAAATTTTTCATCTTTGTATTCGGGTGCAAAGTTTTTACGTTTTTCGTCCAATGGTAGCTAGTTCGTTTGGACAAAATTATTCCAATCTGTTCGATTATTATATTTATAGCGAGACTGCGAAGATGTGCGTATGGGCGATTCCAAATTTAAAGATCAAGAGACCTCAACAGTCGTTTCTTGTATTTGAAGTGGCGTCTCGTCCAATCATAGCGCGGTTCGCATATATGGAGAGGATATGAGACCTTTGCATCCACTAGGCGCGTGATTTTCGAATGACTGCCATAACTGTTATACGTTAGTCAATACCAACTCTCAAAAGTTAGGGGACATAATAAATATACCTACCTAAGTGCGAATAAATAATTATATAATAATATGTACGATAGCGGGCTGTACAAAGCCTTTTGATCTGAAAACTGGCTACCTACGACTGGGTCTTTGACTATTCCTATCTGGATGATTTAATAAAAGATATTTTTAGTGCAACGAACGTCTTGATTTTATTGTGCAATTATGGCGAATGTGAAGTGATTACAGTGTTCGAGGATATAAGGGTGGGGGAACAATTATGACCAATGGTGTCATTTACTTATAACTTACTTATAAGATGTGGAGCGCTGCGATTGGTCCTTGCAGAAGAGAACTTGTATGATTCGTAAAGCGTGTTGGCGCGAACATACCGCCGGCCTTGAAAGCTCCCACTTTCGAAATTTGTGATTGATATCTTGAAGTTCTCTTCGTGATGTGCTCTTTGATCTGAGTATCGCTGGTCTTCTAGGTGAAGACAGGTCTTCGTGTGTAGGTGCTTGGTGACTACAAACGGCGTTTCTTCGGCTGTCACTCTGGAGTAACCCTTAGTATTTGGTTATTTAGGTTCCGAGTACTAGACCCGTGCTCCACTTAAGCGCTGATATTTAATGTTATTAGGGTGTTGTTCCATCATCATTTGTGTTCAATCTTTTAGTCCATTGATTATCTGTCCATTGATTTCAGACCTGCAACTTAGAGTACCTATATTGTTTGGACCAGCGTGTCCAATTATAATGGCACATTTATGAGGATCGAGCAGGATGTTTTGGTTCGGCATTTAGTGGTCGGCCAACCAGGAGCAGAGAAGGACTGAAAGGAATGCGGTTAGGTCATAAGAATGGAGGAGATGTAACGGGTGTAGTTTGCGATACTAGTGTCGTAAACCCGTTTAAATAATGCGTATACTCCTGTATCCCACATACCACAATACAAAAGAAATTAAAGCGAAAATAAAATGTAGCTATTGTTTCGTAATGACTTGTTGAGCTAACAAAAAAAAAATATTTGGAAACATTCTCGTAAATTTGAATAAATGTTAATTTAACCTTAAATAATAATGCGTAAGTAGTTAAATGGTTCTTGTGATTATGACTGCGAGAAATCAATCTATTTGCTTTAAAGATAATTATGCACCCGTGGTGAAGTCACTGACACTGGCTACAAACGCTATCAATGCATTGTGCATAAACACAAAACCCTACCTTATTAGTTTTGTATAAACACTGGCTTGCTATACCTAGGTTCTTATAAATAAGAACAAGGCATTTTTATTTATAATTTTGTGTAATATTTATTATCTGGACGTAACAAATAATATGGCTTTAAAGTTAACGAATAGATTATAAATTCTTGTAATAATGTATGTTTATAATAAATCCTAATGCAAGCAGCTGATAAGACATCGGTGCGATAGGTAAACAATAATTAGCGCGCGAACCTAAAATGCCGTAAGCGCCGGTCATTATCAGCTGTGCTTTATTCTAATGCATCGTTATATCAGTAGCATGCAATAAAAATAAAGGGAATGTATATCGATAGCTTGGCGCGTAGACCAACAGTTGAAGCGCTTGAGATAAGAAACCGGTTTAGTTTCAGTAAGACTATTGGAACTTATTTTTAATTTGTTAATGTTTTAATAACGAATTGATTTTCTAATATAGTAATCATGAATTAATGTTAGATTAAGCGAACTTAACGTTTGAATAACTTAGAGCATGAGTAGAAATTAAAGATTAGCTTTTACGTGAATTTAGCATAACGTAAGAAATTTTAATTATTGTATGGGCCGCTAGGAAGTCTAAACATACCTTCTGTTATGAGATCCCAAAACTTATCAGCACCTATTAAGATGTCAACATTTTCCGAATTAAAGAAATCAGGATCTGCTAATCGTATATTGCCTGGAATGCAGATCTGTTTGCCTATTGTGATAATGCTGTCGTAGACGTGATTTTATCTAAAACAAAACAATTAATGTGTGTTTTGAATTTATTGTCATGAAGGGATTTGATTTCAAAGCTGCAGGTCTCTGAAGACTGCAGTACTGAATCTCCTATTCCTCGGACTTCGTGAGTGGACTGTATGATATTTGTTTTTATTAATTTTGAAAAGGATTTAGTAATGAAGCATCGCTGTGATCCGTTGTCAAGCAGCGCGCGCGCCTTGTGGTAGGTGCCATTGCAATCTGCTACCTCTACTACAGCTGTTGACAACAGAACTGTATGCATATCTAAAGTGTTAGTGCATCGTGTTTGTATGTGAGCCTTGTTGACACGAGTTGGTTGAGGGTCTGGCTCGCGCGTGTATGTCATTGAATTGTTTTCGCTATTGTGAATAATTGTGTTGTGTTTTAGTTCACATTTCCTACACGGACCAAACCAGCACGTGTCTGGCGCGTGTCCTGCACGGAAACAATTCTCACACAGTTTGTTATTGCGGATTAATTTCAATTTTGTGTCTAAGTTGGAATTTAAGAAACTTTTGCATGAGTGAAGTGAATGCGTGCCTTTACACATTACGCAGGGCTTTTATTGGCGAGACTGGTAAGACTGACGATTCTCCATGGACGGTTCGTTGGTGGAAACATTGCACCGAGAAGTTTTGCGAGAAAATGATAAGGAATGTTGAGTCTCGGGTGATTGTGTTTTGCTGTGAGAAAGTTGCAATGTTTCCAGCATCTCAGCCCTGTCCTTCAAGAAAGATAATAAATCACTCATTGTAATGCGTTGAGGATTATTATCGCGAGTTAGCAACATGCATTTATAGGTCTCCCATTCGCGTTCGGTAGTTTTGTCTAACATAGACACAATTATATAATTAACATGGGTGTCCCAGCTGTCGGTGGGTTCCCCGAGATATTCTTTAGTACTGTCAATAAGTGTTCTAATTCCATAAGGGGACTCATTGGTTAAAGCGCTTATTGTAAATAATGTTTTTACGTGGTTTTGTACTAAAAGCCATTACATATCCCACGCGACGGTAGGTATAGTTGTCTGAACAGACTACTAAAGACTCTAATACTACTTTAGCACTACCTTGTAACGAGGATTTCAAGTAGTGGAACTTTTGAATGTTGCTGATGTGCTTGGAGTTATGAATTAGTGACAAAAACGTATCCCTGAAATCAAGCCAGTGCTCATATGAACCGTCAAAGCTAGGCATGGATATTGTGGGCAATTTTAATGACTGCTGTAGCTGTTCGGATGTATTTGAAGCGTTAGTAACCGCATCACGGGCTAACAAAGATTCAGCAAATGCTAATGTACTATAATATACATCCTCAAACAATTCCCTATGGGTTAAGTGATCTGAAATCTCACAGTCGTAGACGCATTCTTCAATTTTTGTCTAAATATCATTGAAGTCAGAGAATAAGTTATTAGCCCCTTTAATTCTAAGATTCAGGTCAATACGACTGCGAGAAGATAAAGGCAGATCGTTGTCTTGAGATTCCACGTGGTTCGCGAATTTGGTCAGTCGGCCCTTTATAATAGCACGTTTTTTGACCAAATCGCGTAGCCAGTCTGGTTCATTGCTTATTGCACATGGAGATTTTAAATTGTCGCTATGTAATGCGTTATCAATGTTTAAAGTTACTTGGGGAGATTTAGCGTCCGTTGCCGCCATTTTGTGGTAGTGAGATCAGGAGAGTACTTACGGTTTGTTTTTATGGCAATCCGTCGCTGCAACCACCTAGCTCGTGCGGTGCAGTCACATGGAATACTCCTACTCACGATTTGTACTGGAATTAATATACACAAGTATCACAAAGAGAACAGGGAGGTGATAAAAGAAAGGATGGTTGGCCCCACCAGCATGCGTGTATGGTGATATTCCGATCCACTCTCTCTTTCCTTATTGCGCTTGGACTCCAACTTGTCCAGGATTGTGCAGATATCCAGGATAGGTGTCTTGTGCGCTTGACCTCGTAGGTTAGAAGCCACGTTTTTACTGGTCGCTGTCTTGTTCTGCGAATATCCGGCTCGAAGGACCACATGTACGTTAGCGGGCTTGTACAAAGCCTTTTGATCTGAAAACTGGCTACCTACGACTGGGTCTTTGACTATTCCTATCTGGATGATTTAATAAAAGATATTTTTAGTGCAACGAACGTCTTGATTTTATTGTGCAATTATGGCGAATGTGAAGTGATTACAGTGTTCGAGGATATAAGGGTGGGGGAACAATTATGACCAATGGTGTCATTTACTTATAACTTACTTATAAGATGTGGAGCGCTGCGATTGGTCCTTGCAGAAGAGAACTTGTATGATTCGTGAAGCGTGCTGGCGCGAACAAATATATATTTTTATGCGTTCGCCTAACCACACTTAAATATAAAGCTAACAGTAGGTACCTCCCCGCGGTGTTACCCGCGTTTAATGGATTTTACGGGGATATCACATATTTGCCCGAGGTAAAACGCCTATGCCACTTCTCAAGCTTTAGAGAATCTGTGTACCAAATTTAATTTAAATCGGTTCAGTAGATCTATAGATTACACCCTACAACAGTAAGAGCATTCTCACTATCTCACAGACTTTTACCTCTTCATAATCATATAATAAAATGTCCATGTCACAATGTTAGTTACTACTCCTCTGAAACGGCTTAACTATGAAATTTTATATCCGTATTCAGTAGGTCTGAGTATCGGCTACTATCTATTTTTCATTTTACAAAACAAAGTTTGCTCGTGACGGACTCGTGGTCACACCGTTTTGCCACACCAGTGTGACTACGAGTAATTTATATTCCTCGTGGTTACACTACTCTGAAAAGGATCGCACTGCTGGGGTCAGCTAGTATAAGTATAGATTCTCGCGGTTTGTGCTACCAAACTTCTCCAGCTTAAATCTATTTTTCATACCTTTAAATGATAGATCACCCTTAGATATTTGCTTTACCGTAAAACATTTTCCGGGGCAGCTGGTTTTATGATAAGTAATATATTAATAACATTTTTGTTTTAGGTAATTTTATACATAAATTCTGTATCTACTAATGGCGACGGCTCATCTTTCAATCTACAACTGGTACGTCAAAAAATATATTTTTTACATGACAGTTAGTTTTAAATTAGGAGACAAGTGCTAGATTGGACGCAAAATGGCGTTCATGATGATGTAAAATCTTTTTCACTTTATAATTTTATTTAGCTCGACACTGGCATATTGTTGCTTCAAGCGCAGAGTCCAATTACAAGAAACTGAACTGAAGTGCTAGATTTTAAGTAGCCTTTTTATTGATATACAGTTATATACAGTGATTGCAAAATGTCGTACAACTGAGTAACATTTTTTTTACTTTATAATTTTATTTAACTCGACACTGGCAAATTGTCGCTTCAAGCGCAAAGTCCAATTACAAGAAACTGAACTGGACTGATTTTAAGTACGTAAACATGAGCTATATGATTCAGTGCAAAATTAGAAAATTAGTTAACTTTAACTGTAAACATCACTAGAAAGAGCAAAAAATTCTGATTCTAGCAGGCTATTAAAACGTATTTACATTTTTTTTGCATTTATCGGGTTTTAACACTGCACCCTCGAAATATAAATTGTTATTAATTTCTGTATTAGCGAAGCCGTGCAAATTAAAATGCATAAATAAATGATATACCTATGCAAAGATCGGCTGTCCAATATCAAAACCTATTATAGTAAGGGCACTTTGGTGTCAAGTGTGTATAGTGTAATTGATTTTAAAGTATATGATAATTTATTCAATAAATACATAAATTAGGCATGTTTTGTGTGAAGGTTAATATGTTTTACACACGAAAACTTAAACACTCACTCAGAGGAATCGATTGACGTGTGAATAATGGAAATCGGCCCCGGCGTTTGTTCAGTATAGTGGGACAAAGGAACATACATACTTACATAAATACATAGACATTACCACTCCTTTGCGTTGCGCACTCGGGTAAAAAGTAGGGATTTTCAAAACATGGTATAACATCGTAGAGTGGAAAGCATTCAGGATATTAGTACCTACCACCAGGATACCTATAAATAATTAAAGCCTAGGGTTATTTTTTAATTTAGTCAGATTACTTAGTCATTATTCCGCCGCCCATTACGCATTTTGTGTTTATCATTAAGTCCCTTTTGTATTGTTTTATCTTGGTGTGTAATAAAGAGTTATATTATTATTAATAATACTTTTGTTGTAATTTATGATATTATAAGCGATGTGTGTATTTATAATATATATATATAAATGGTTGCAATAAACGATTTATGATTAATTTCCCTCAGCTAGCCCGCCTCTCCTTCCCAACGGTTGAAACGAAACCTTACAACTTGCCGCCGGTCAAAACTATCGACCCAAAGAAGAGTTACGCCGACGAGAAATTTGAGAAACTACAAGAATACTATAGTTACATGAATGGCCGGATGAAGGAACCCCACAATCCGGTTAGTAACCGAAAATTATATATCCCTAGCATTCAAGCCAGTGTTGCCCCCTTTACCAGGCTCTGGAGAAACTGTGTACCGAATTTCATTTTAATCGGTTTAGTTGTTTGCGTGAATGAGGAGCAGAAAAACCGACAGAGCTACTTTCGCATTTATAATATTAAATAAATTAAGTATATAAATATCATCATCACCCTATTAACGTTCCCACTGCTGGGACACAGGGACTTCGGGCGAGAGAGATAGGCCTTAGTTCACCACGTTGGCAAGTGCGGGTTGGCGAATGTCGCATGTCCTACAAACTTTTTTTTTTACGAGGGGTCAAGTGTTTCAAGAATGTTCTGCAAGCATTTTCTCCTAGGTCTGGGTGTTTAGTATGTATAATAAAAAATATCTATCTATGTATGTCTATTATATTAAGTATATCAGACGTCTAGTACCCGTAACACAAGCTTATAGCTTACCATTACCACGGGGCTAGATGTTGTTGTGTGGATTGTTCGGCAATATTTATTTATTTATATTTATAAAGGTTGTTTGACTTCAATGTTAAAGCACGTGTTTAAAAGCACACATACATTTCTTGAGAAAAAATCTAGAGGTGCGGCTAAGTTGGAGGACACTCGACTTTCATTCCGAAGGTCGTGGGTTCAAACCCCGCCACGCACCTCTGTATTTTTCTTCTTGAGAAATTTATGTGCGCTTTAAACACGTGCTTTAACGGTGAAGGCAAACATCGTGAGGAAACCGGCATGTTCTGAGAACTTTAAAAGAGTTTGAAAGACATGTGACATTCACCAACCCGCACTTGGCCAGCGTGGTGAATTAAGGCCTAATCTCTCTCGTCACGAGAGAAGTCCCTGTGTCCCAGCAGTGGGAACGTTAATAGGGTGATAATGATGACTATGTTCCGAGAATACAAATCTTTATTAACCCCCGACCAAAAAAGAGGGGTGTTATAAGTTTGACGTGTCTATCTGTCTGTGGCACCATAGCTCCCGAACGGATAAAGCGATTTCAATTTAGTTTTATATGTATGAAAGGTGAGTCTGGAGCGAGTGTTCTTAGACATGTTTCATGAAAATCGGTTGTGCCGTTTAAAAGTTATGGGGGTGAGAGTGGGTAAGGAAAACCGAAAATCTGCAAATATACTAGTGTGGGGTATCAAATGAAATCGCATCGCGTCCACATTACATAATATTATGTTTTTTTACGTTTAAGGAAATTATGGCATTGGAATCGGAGGTTTTTCTTAAATTTTTAATTTAGATTTATTTAACAGTTTGTATTTGAATTCTCGTCAACAGACAGAACGCAAAGAGATCTTAGAAAGCGCGGAACGAAAGCTGAACGCATTCATCGACAGCCATGTGAAGGACTTGAAGCGACTGCTGTTCTACACCGACCAGGCCCTGCTGTCCATGGTGCTCCTGAAGCAGAACAAGAAGATGGACACCTCGGAGGCCAAGATCAAGTCCACGCAGGCGAAGATTCCCTTCGGGTTATACGTCAGTCCAGGTACGTTGTTGTTTGTATGCTAGATAAGCTTTCATTAGTAATACTAATATAGCAGACACCCAAATAACTATCTGTAAATATCTTTGTTTAGCCGATAGGACTGACATGTAATTAATTATAAAAGTCCTATAATAAATAAGAAAAAAAAAAAAAAAAAATCCGACCAAAAAAGAGGGGTGTTATAAGTTTGACGTGTCTGTCTGTCTATCTCGGACATCATAGCTCCCGAACGGATGGAGCGATTTCAATTTATTTTTTATATATGAAAGGTGAGTTTGGCTCGAGTGTTCTTAGATATGTTTCATGAAAATCGGTTGTGCTGTTTAAAAGTTACGGGGGTGAGACTGGGGAAGGAAAACCGAAAATCTGCAAATATACTCGTGTGGGGTATCAAATGAAAGCGCATCGCATCCACATTATAAAATATTATGGTCTTTTACTTTTAAGGAAATTAAGGCATAGAAACTGGGGGTTTTTCTTAAATCCTAAACTTAGATTTATTTGACTACAATCTCACCTGATGTAAAGTGACGATGTGGTCTAAGATGGGGCATGAAGACCTAGAAGGTGAAGATGGCTTCTCCGGACCACATGACGAAACACGAAAAAATCGTTTCACTCACTGGCCCAGCCCGGAGGGTGGTGACAAGCCGCGGCCGAAGCCTACCACCAGAAACTGTTCTTAGCACCACCCGGAGGGCACGTGTGAGAGTTCACCTAACACTTACGGACGTGAACAGAAAACCTCCACAGAAAACATACTTGCAATATATCTCTCTTGCAAATTCATTTTGTGGGTGCAGTTAGTCGGGGATTAGAAATGTCCAGACTATTGTTAACTACCAATGGTTTACTTACTGTATTGTGAATAAATATTGGACTGAACATCGCGTCCGCTTTTGTAAACAGATATATTGGAAATGAAAAAAACGAAAACTCTCTCATTAAAATAGCTTCCAGTGAAGTTCTTGTAGTTTTTGCAATAGAGTGAATGGCTTGCAAGCTCAAATGTAACCTATTACCTTATTAACGAATTAAATGTTATATGTATTATAGGTATCGACGTAAACAGTTTCATCGAAGTGGTCTGGATTCACGAGCGATATCAAACACTATACTTATAGTTGTTAGATTGTGATCGCTTTCTTTGTGTGCGTTCGCCCAGCAAAAAGTATCGGCTTTTCAAGAATCTAATGATGGAGATAATTAGCGCCCTATGTCGTGTAAATGTGCCCTAAATTTTAAATTTGTGCCTCCAAAGGCTGCAGAGTTATTTATGAAAAACTGATTATGCTGCACGAACGTTCGCCAAACCTTTTTTTAAAAGGGTGTAGCTGTGTTTTAAATATGCAAAAAGATAGCTTAAATACTTGACTATACGTGCTGTTAAAGCCAAATTTGTGTCTTTCTTTTACTTGACTGCGCTACGATAGTGAGGGTTATTTACTTGTTCCTAGGCTAGGCTTACGTTACTTGTTATTGGAGTTATTTTCACGCCAAATTCCTATTTCTTGCGACAGACGCGATAAGGCTCTACAATACCCCTATACATTTACAGACAGTCAGTTGACGATATCAAAAAAATCTTTCCTACATTTACTGACCTACAAGTTAAGTATCAGTTATATACTCAGCACTTAGCATATTTATTAAGGCGTTGTTGAGTTATGCGCTTACCAAACACACTTCAATTTCACAATTTCTATATTATAGAATACTGACTGACCCCAGCAAACGTTGTTTTGCAAAATGAAAAATAGATAGTAGCCGATTCTCAGACCTACTGAATACGCATATAAAATTTGGTAAAAATCGGTAAAGCCGTTTCGGAGGAATACGGTAACTATCAATGTGACATAGAAATTTTATATGCGTATTTGAAGACGATATACCGCGAATCAGTAAGCGAAGCGTAGGGCACCGGCCGCCTTCAACCGTAATAAAAATAGGAATCTTTTAAGAAGGCCTAAGTCCAGTACTGGAAATTCTGAGGCTGAATGGATGATGATGATGACTAGGCACGAGCACCTGGTCTACTGCCACGACAAGTTCTTCATAGCACCTGTAGGGGCGCAAGAGCGATTTATTTCTACGGGGCGCTCTCATCTCTAATGTTTAATCCGCCTTTGGTTTTCCCTAAACATCAAACTAATTAATTCACAGAATTACATACTATATTCCTTTTAATTTAAAAGGAATAATAGGATTTAATAGGAACCTTTTATACCCAAGTCCATGACCATCGGTTTGTAACATATTTATTATTTAATTTAAATTATAAATTGATTTTTATTACTTACACTAGCTTCCGCCCGCGGCTTCGCCCGCGTAAATTCAGTTTTTGTCAATCCTCCCATATGTCTAAGCAGTGGCGTAGCTAGGGGGGAAAGGGCCCTTGTGCATAGTGAGAGAATCGGGCCCTCCCCCTCTTTCCGAGTAGTTTTACCTTATTGATATGAGAATGAGTGACATCGAAAATGTAGATCTTGTCAACACCTTTCATTTTAACCCATAATGGAACGTCTAGGATGTGTAGTTTCAGACATATATTTACTGTTTTTGTTTTGACAGCCTGTCACCGAAAATCTAGATCACATCAACATTTAAAAAAAAATACGCAACCATAATGTAACCGAGCACACTCGCGCGACACCATTCACGTAACCCCGCGATGTTTTATGGTTGAGGTACGAGTGGGCTGGCCCTCATTGGAATATGATTTTTAAACTGAAAACAGGAATATCCATCCATCTCTGAACAGAAATCATTTATTAATTTTTGCTTTAAAGGGTTCTTGCTTACAATCTCTGTGTGATCAATATGTACTGAAATTATTTATACTATGGTATGACCGTAAGGTCACGTGATTGTCGCGGGAAACATGATCCGTGAAATGGTCCGTCCTCCGTGAGCGCCAGAGAGCGACTGATCGGTTTTACGAAACGAATTTTCGTGAATTTTCTAAGTATTCTTTCACAGGCATTAATAAAATCCGTATAATCAATTTTTGCTTAGTACTAGTAACTCATTTACTAAGTAAATGACGAACTCTTTCTTTTGATATAACTTTTATATGTTTTGAAGTAGAAACCTCAGTAAAGTTGGTTTAAAAATCAATTTAATGTCATCTTTTACACATTTTATTACCGTGCAGATTTATATTTTTTAAATTTTATCTTTAACAAAAAATAGCGTATTAACAAAAAATTATAAATTTAAATTTTTTAAAAAAAAAACGTGCAAATTATTCATAATTACGATGATAAAATCGTTAGAAAAATTGATAATTCGAACCGGATCTAGCATTCGCAATTATTTTTTACTTTCTTGACGTTATTTCCGCTTTGCGGCTCCGGTACGTTCCTTTTTTCTTTCCATAATTTTCAATTGGTACCCATCGAATTTTTAGAAATTCGGAGTACTTACTGAGATTTTTCTTTAAACAGGAAGCTCAACAGAAAATAACCATAAAAAAGCTTGTTTGGTAATGATGCCGTAAAATCAATATTAACTCATAAGAATTAATTATATCTTCTTAAGAGTTAATATAAAGTTTCTATAGTACTTAGCTCGTCTGTCAATTTGAACTTGCTTCTTTTTTTTTTGCGAAAATGAGTTTTACCATACTTTTGTGCCAGATGGATGGATGTGCAGAATAGAAATCATATCATTAGTAGTGGTGACACTTGATGAAATAAGGCTGTTAGTAGGGAATTACTCTCGATCTAGTTCTGTGGGAATTACGAATAACAACAGTCAGCAACAAACAAACAGTACGTTCCAGATCCAATATAGTTGAAAACATTGCCGGAAATATCATAAATAAGAACAAGGCAAGAGCGAATTAAAACTTCATTAAAAAGTAGATGGGCGGGATTTGTGAATTCATCTCACGACCGTGAAGCACGTGAGCTGATCTTTTTATTTTTCTTTTTTTTCAAAGATGTGGCTAGAGGGCCCCCTGAGCTCAAGGGCCCTTGTGCACTGCACAACCAGGCCCTATGATAGCTACGCCACTGTGTCTAAGAGACTCTTACAGGGGCCAGCCTCTCGTTGTGTACAAAAATATTTTTAAATGACCTAATTTAAAACATTTTTGTACACAACGTTTGCTGTTTTGTTATCATTTGTTAAAACGTGGAGATTGTTTGGACTCGACACTCGCGAGCAGGCCACGTACAGTTGGCCATGCGAAAAACAGTTTTTCTCTAAATGGACACCTGCTACTTTAAGTGTTTGCCCTTGCGCTTTGTTTATAGTCATTGCGAAGGCTGGTTTGAGAGGAAACTGGATTCGTTTAAATTGAAACGGTAAATCTGTAGGGATCATGGGTATGCGAGGATTCAAAACGTCTTCACCTTTAGCTATAACTGTCATTATAATTGCTCTAATAATATTACGTCCTAGCTGCGTAATTTGCAATCGAGTCCCGTTGCATAGTTTCGGCGCTTCGAGATTTCTCATTAATAAAACTGGAACTCCAACTTTCAGTCTCAGTTTATGAGACGGCACTCCTGACAGCTCTAAAGAGTTTAGAAACTCGGTAGGATAAGACGTCACCTGTTCACTGTCCATGACAATATCTACTGACAAAAAAGTTATACGAAACAATAAAATAATTTTACTGGATCGAAAAATGTAATTATCTATAGCTTAAATTTCTCTAATCGCATACGTGCGACAACGACGTCTGCCCTCACGTGTCGTGCGCTCCCCCACCACACGACAGCGCCGCGCCGTTGCCTGCCGCAGATGCCGCGTGTCCGTCAGGATGGCGTGTCTCATGTCTGAATAGTCACAGGTTATGCACCAAATAACTGTACCTAAACTGTACTTAACTGTACCTTTATTAAAAAAAACTGTACCTCAAGCAATTAGATTTAAAATAAATTGTGATATGGACACGCCATTCTGACGTCAGGTTGGCGCGCATAATCGTGTATCTCCCCAACGTGTGGGAACTATGCTCTGGAACATATATCAATAAACTGTACCTAAACTGTACCTAATAAAACTGCCAACAAAAAAATTGTATTCACACGCGATATCTGTCAAATCAAGAAAGAATTTTTCTGCTCATTTATTTGATTTAATGGCATGACGCAATCATGTTTGCCGATCAATTTGCAGCAGGCGCTTGTTGTTTCGTAATAATTACATATAATATTATTAGAATATAACATTAAATTCACATATACCTACATAAGAAGGAAAACTATAAGTTATTTTTAATTAACAATGAGATACATACATAGTTATTCATACATAATTATTCATCATGACTTCTGCCTTAACCTACGCATTAAAAAATAATAAGTATCTAATAGTGAGGGTAGTATGATTATTTATTTTGTTGTTTGCATAAATACTATGGTTATTACGGTGCGTGATGAATTGTTACAACAAACGAAAATTAACTGTTTAAGTATTTATAAATTTTGTGTTCGCGATAAGTTATTGTTTTGTTATTAATTAATATGAATCGTGGAACTAAACCATTATGTGACGTTGAAAGATCAGAAAACAGTGTTTTTAAAATTTCAATTATACTTTAAAGATAAATCTAATCTTCCTTCGCCTTGTGATCCAGTTTTCAGCGAAATCAAAAGCGAACTAAATGGACGGATGTCTGAAAAAGCTTTATATATTTCATTAAAGAGAAATTTCAATACGTTTTTTCCCAATCAAAATGAAGAAACCTCATCATCATCTTCGGAGTGCAGTGATACAGGCAAGATTAAGTTGGAAAAGGATCAGGGTGAAGTAAATACAGATGATTGTCGTAAAGTATTTAATTTTTCAATAGATATATACCATTGGGAAAAAATACAGCCCCTAACGAAATATACTGTAACAAACAAACTTGCGAAGAAAAGATCCCTCTTACCAAAACATACGTGGACATCCTTACTGCGGGAACAGGTGTGGAATAATACTAGACTTCCTTGCGGTTGGATTTTTAAAAGTCATTCTGTGAGAAACAGTGAAAAAATAACTTGTTATGGATTTTGCAACTTATGTAAAGCGGACATCAGATTGGTCATAGGTTGGCCGACTGATAAAATAGCTACTTGCCAAGCAATCGTTACAGGTTATGATACAGATGCTCATCATCATCATCCAGTAAAAAAGATAAAACTGTCACCGTGGAAGCGCAGAGAACTTTGTGAAGATCTCAAACATGAAACTGCGATTATCGTTCAGAAAAAAATGGCAAACGAAATTATGTCTACAGGTGATCCAGAGCCATCACACTTACCAACGGTTGAATGTTTGAGGCAGATTAAATATGAAAATAACAGCAATGAGCGCTATGACTCTAATCCAGTTCTATCTTTATGGATTATGACGCAGATTGAACCTTACAGTGAAATCATCAGGCAAATTTCTGTTTACCCATTTTATTTATTATATTGGTCACCAGGTCAAGAAACTCATTATGAAAATAATTTAAAAAGTAATCGAGTGATTGTAAGTATAGACGCTACCGGAAGTATTCTAAAAGAACTCGGACCTACACATCAAATTACTACTACTAAACATATTTTTCTTTATAGTGCAGTGATGTACGATATAAGAAATGGCAGAAGTGTACCTTTCACTCAAATGCTCTCTGAATCGCAAACAATGAATACAATTTACACTTGGTTACACACATGGGTCAGGAAGAAAACTCCTCCTAATGAGATCATTATAGATGATAGCTCTGCGATAATAGGAGCGGCTGTTAAGGCTTTTACTAGTCATGAAACAACTAAAGACTATATAATAGCGTCTTATAATAAATTAAACCGAAATATTAAATTGCCGAAAGAATGCTACATCAGAATTGATACTAGTCACTTCGTAAAAATATTGGCTAATTTATCTTGTTTTCACCACGTAGATAATCGCGTGCGATCATTTTATTTTAAGTGTCTTTTGTATATAAAGAAGCATCAGAGCTATGATGAAGTAAAACAGGTTATTGCAGATTTAATCACTGTTTGTTTAAATAAATTTATTGGACAAGGGTCGAATTGTGAATCTGCTAAAATGCGACTTCAAAACAAAATACGGGATGAAAATGAAAACGGACCTACTGATACTACTGAACTGAAAATCGATTCTATATTCGAAGACGTTATTCTGGCAAGTTCAAAAGAAGAATATGAAAAAAATCCATCTCAAGTTCATTCGGCTCATACTGAAGAAGAGTCTAATGTACCGAAATGGTTTAGGGATCATATAGATAAAGAACAATTGTTACTCACCTTGTACACTCACGGTGTCGGTGCGAATGAAAATTTATTTTATATGCCTTCGTTAATTTCAACACTGTCCAGATTAATGACCCAGTTACCTCTTTGGGGTAATATCATGATGCCGGTATATAATTCTGATAATGAAGTGCCATCCTCTTCAAATGTAGAGAGTAGCTTTAGAAATATCAAACGCTACCTCTTAAATATTTGTACCAAAAATCAGAGAATGAGAGTAGATGACTTTGTTAAAACGCATACAAAATTCTTATCTGGCGAAATCAAAACAGCCATTAATGCAGAAAACAGTGAACCCAAAAAAATTAGCACTACAACCAGAATCAGGACTCCTAAAAAAACAAATATTATTAAAAAAACAGATTATACAGATGAATCGATATTTAATGAGTTTCCTACATTAATTGAAAATTGGAAAGGTTTGGGAAAAACAAAGAAACGAAATCGGAATACCTTTAAAAACATGAAGAAAATAACTTTATTAGTAAATGGCACAGTAACGAGAACGGGAAAAATACAAACTATGGTATCCAACACTTGTGCGTTCGATTCAACGGCTTACATTATTGCAGTAGGTTGTGCTGACGGATTTAAATTAAATACTACGGTCGTAACTAATTACCAAAATTCCTTCTGTCAATTCATTACACTGATGTTGGAAAGTAAGACGTCTAAACAAGATTTATATCGACATCGAGCTGTTATATTAGAAAATCATTTTGATAAAAAAATTCATGATAACGTAACTTACATACGATGTGAATGCAGTGTCACTACTATTTTTGAAAGAATATTGATTGATGTTATTCGCAGCGTAGATTTAATTGAGTCTTGTTCCAACGAAATATGCCCTGTTAACAATGTTAGAAGAAAGATTCCCTACATAGGCATAAATATAGGAGATAAAAGTATTTCTTCACTTAGTCAATTAGCCATGGATGTGTTGAGCGAAGAAAATAATATTGCACAATGTCGTAGAAATGATTGCAATGGTATTAGAACGATCACTTATGATTTGCATAATATTGTTATATTTGAGCTCAGTCAAACGGATTACATACAAATTGACGATGTCCCAAAACAAATGTCGCTTAAAGATGTGTCATATGACTTTCTAGGACTGATTGAATTCATACCTTCGTGTTCAAATCCTAACAAAGACTTGAACAGTATAGGTCACTACCGAGCTCATGTCTTGAGAGATCATATTTGGCAGTGCTATGACGATCTAAAAAGTAGAATTACTAAAAGTGCAAAAGTAATGATAGCACATTGTATTCTTTACGCAAGAAAATAAGTAGTTTAATCAAATGAATGTCATGACACATTTTTTAATTCTAATCATAATAAATACGTTTTAGAAATTCTAATTTGCATTTAATTTGTTGTTTTTACGATATTGTATTATTTTTTACTTATAAAACAATTCATCAAAGATTTAAAAAACATCTATTTACTTTACCTGATCATTCAAAATGTTATAAACAATTCTTGGAAAAAAATAGAGTTGATTATTATTATGAATAACAAATATGATGTTTTATAAGAATTTGATCAATGTTTATAATAAATACATTATTATAAAAGAAAACCGGTCAAGTGCGAGTTATACTCGCGCCTAGAGGGTTCCGTATCCATATAACTTTTCTTTTCTTTCTCTCTTTTCACTAAATTTCACAATTCTAGATCAACTGAAACCAAATCAACTTCGCCTACTTATACTGGTTTTATAATATGATGCATGAAAACCCCACTTAATATTTTTATTTTTATAATTATCCCTTTACTATAAAATTCCTGTACTATAAAACCTTGCTTATCACCAAATTTCCCAATACAGACAGACAGACAGACGGACAGACAGACAGACAACTGAGTGATCTTATAAGGGTTCCATTTTTTCCAAATGAGGTACGGAACCCTAAAAATGAGTTTGATTTGAAATTAATGAAAAATTAAGTATATATCCTTCTATTAATTAAAAATAACTTATAGTTTTCCTTCTTATGTAGGTATATGTGAATTTAATGTTATATTCTAATAATATTATATGTAATTATTACGAAACAACAAGCGCCTGCTGCAAATTGATCGGCAAACATGATTGCGTCATGCCATTAAATCAAATAAATGAGCAGAAAAATTCTTTCTTGATTTGACAGATATCGCGTGTGAATACAATTTTTTTGTTGGCAGTTTTATTAGGTACAGTTTAGGTACAGTTTATTGATATATGTTCCAGAGCATAGTTCCCACACGTTGGGGAGATACACGATTATGCGCGCCAACCTGACGTCAGAATGGCGTGTCCATATCACAATTTATTTTATATCTAATTGCTTGAGGTACAGTTTTTTTTAATAAAGGTACAGTTAAGTACAGTTTAGGTACAGTTATTTGGTGCATAACCTGTGACTATTCAGACATGAGACACGCCATCCTGACGGACACGATGCCGCCACACTTCGGCGAATGTGCATGTGCGCGACGTCGACCGACGGCAGCGGCGCCGGCGCGGGGCGCGGCGATGCAGAGTATTCGTTAAAAGGAATTTAAACTTCACCACTTCACTTCTGCGAACTTTTTTGTAACATGATATTAAAACTTTGTATATCCTATGAGACCTACGTACCAAGATTCATGGTCTTATCTTCAATTCAACCCCTATTTCACCCCCACCCTCACACTGGTAAAAATTTCAAAATTCTAGAACAAACTATTTTTAGTTTCTTATGGCGTGATATTTGACGAACTTTCATACTAACTTTCAACCCTTATTTCACCCCGTAGCTGGTCGAAATTTTAAAAATGTTAGAACAAATGTTTAATGATTTCTTATCAAGTGCTTAAATATAAAGTTTTCATGGTTTTATCTTTTAAAATTAAGAAATCCCATACAAACTTTCAGCCCCTATTTCAACCCCTTCATCCCTTTTTTCAAAATAAAAAGTAGCCTATGTTCTGTCTCAGGGTCTAAAGATTGTCTGTACCAAATTTCATCAAAATCGGTTGCGTGGTTTAAGCGGGAAAGCGTAACAGACAGACAGACAGAGTTACTTTCGCATTTATAATATTAGTTAGGATTAGGATTGATGATAGTTTGAATGACATAGGAGTATTGTATGAATTTTGTTTTGTTTGTATTTAATTTGACGCCAACTTAATTTGCAGAAACCCTCCGGGGTGCATAAGATGTGACAATTTATAAACCTATATCTGTATAATTGTACTTGAGAGGAAATAAATACTTTTTATCATTATTCTACAGTTATTTTTATACTACAAACTTGCTACACTCTCGTCAGGTTAATTAATAACAATCTGAAACATAGTCATATTTTTTTATTAAGGATTTAAAGAAAAGTATAATCTGGTAATACAATATTACTATAACTTATATAGCATATTGAAGGAACATAATTGTTTACATTTATTTAAAATGTAGGTATGTAATTGTAAAAACCTCGTATTTGTTCACAACACAAGTTGTTTAATTTCTCTGATATTCTATCATTAAAATAAACTTTGAGACTTATTTCTAAGTTTTTTACAATTAAAGTATTTTAAGCTCACAATAATTAACGTTATTTAAAGAGCAGGTCATCAACATGTCATGTTTCATCCAGACAAAATCAATAAAAATAAAATATTAATAGAAATAACAAACATAATAGAATCTTACAAACTATTATAAATCAACAATTGTTTAAATTAGGCAGTAAGTCACACTAATTTAAACATGAGCTTTCTTTTGTGAAAAACAAATTTGTGAAGGTTATTTAAGGTTAGGCCATAGAGTATCTAGCTGATTGCCATACTTTGTATTGTAATGCTATCAAGTTTCAACAGCTCTGACTATTAATAACTAAAAAGCGACACATCTCAGAAAGAAATTAAATAAACCACGGAAAAGAAACCCACTTTAATGTTTCTGTGAAAGAAAAAGGATTAACTTGCCTATGTAAATAAAGTATGTAGGTATTTTAAATCTCAGGAACTATCCTATAGCTCAACCTGCAAAAATGTACAGGCTTCTTCCAAACAGGCTTAGCCTAGTGAAGAAGTCACCAGAATATGGTCTGTTCTATATGTTATCTGTAAATAACTGAAGGACACTTTACTTCTAATAAATGTATTGGTATTTTCAAATAAAGCTATTTTTGTTATAATATATTAGGTCCTTACATATGAAATTGGCGTTTTGTATGGGAGGAACAAAAAGTCGAATATTTTTTAATATAATATATTTAATTAATCAAAGTATGAACCATTATTTTCTATGCACTTTTGCCATCTTATAGGTAGTTCATTGATCCCTTTACTAAAAAAACCAGTCGGACGGGAATCAATAAAATCTTTGAAGGCGATTTGGACTGCCCCATCGGAGTTGAATTTTTTCCCTTGCAAGAAGTTATCCAAATTTCGAAAAAAATGGTAATCTGTTGGAGCAAGGTCCGGGGAGTACGAAGGATGTCTTAGACTTTCCAATTGAAGCTCTTCTAATTTAGTAGCCGTCTGTTGCGCAGTGTGTGGTCTAGCGTTGTCGTGAAGCAGCAGTGGTGTGGAGCGATTGACCAGCCTAGGTTGTTTAGCCGCTAGCTTTTCCATCATGGTTTGCAATTGCTGACAATAGACATCAGCCGTAATAGTCTGGCCAGATTTGAGAAAACTGTAATGAACAATACCGGCACTAGTCCACCAAACGCTTACAAGTAACTTTTTTGGGGTTAATTTTCGCTTGGGGCAGGATTTGGCTGGCTGGCCAGGATCCAACCATTGCGCTGAGCGCTTCCGATTATCGTAAAGAACCCATTTTTCATCACAGGTAATGATTCGGTTTAAAATACCTTCATTATTGTGCCGGTTTAGTAATGTAACGCAGCAGTCGACGCGCGTTTGCCGGTTTGCTTCAGTCAATTCGTGAGGTACCCACCTTTCAAGCTTTTTAATCTTCCCAATTTGCTTCAAGTGAATTAAAACAGTTTTATCACTAACACCGCAGCCTGCAGCTAACTCGGACGTGGTTTGCGATGGATCCGCTTCCACAATAGCCTTCAACTCTTCATTATCAACTTGAGTCTCAGGCCGTCCACGGGGCTTGTTCTGCAAGTCGAAATTTCCAGAACGAAAACGTTGGAACCAAAAACGAACTGTGTTTTCTTTTGCAACACGACCGCCATACACATCATTCACCCTTCGAGTTGTTTCCGCAGCACTAGTGCCACGGCGGAACTCGTACTCGTAAATAATGCGATATTTTAAGTTTTCCATTTTGTAAAATGAGTGACGCAAACAGAAAAAAACAGAAGAAAAAAAACAAATGAATGCCGATCATCGAAGCACAAATACATGAGTCTATAGCTGTACAAATTTGAATTTGGAATTCCTTACCAAAGAGGAGAAATTTGTGATTAAAGTGGCCAGTACGAAAAACGCCAATTTCATATGTAAGGACCTAATAAATCAACACAATCAAGCAATCAACCATAAAGTTTCTAGAAACTCGAGATTTGTACCTCTCAGTCTTAGAGTATCTATCTATCTCTCAGTATTCGTAAATAGTTTTCATTCGAAATTTGACCAATAAAATATGTAACATAAATATTGTATTTGATTATACTATTTGGACACTATTTCGAGTTTAAATATCATATTTAAATTCTAAAATAGGTTGTTTATAGTAAAAATCACTCACAATATTCAATGTACATGGAAAAATCAGCTTAAAAACGAGTGTTCCCCATGTCTTGGTTAACAAATAATAATACTAAATAACGATTTTTTGTGATAAATTACGCGCTCATGCATAATTATCACAAATGTATTATAATTATGTTAATGCCAACACATTAAAGATCTATTTATGTTATTAATTACTAATAGATAGCTGTTCTCAAAACTGAATGGGTAACAATGATGATCTAAAATTAAATAACCAAATAAACTGAAAAGTATTAGTAGTAAAAATTATTAGGTAAAAACCACCCTCATATACATTACATACATAATACTGCAGAAACACTATTTAGTCTTTAAATGGACACACAAATTTTTTATTTTATAAAAGCATTATATAAAAGTTATAAATACCTGTACTTTAATGAAATGGTCCACTTATACATACTATAAGTCTTTTATCAAGAATTCACAACTTGCTTCATCTTAAAGCTAAGACTAAAATGCTTTAAAATTATGTTAGTCAAGTCATAAGGCATATTCTGTCATTTAAGTCATAGTTACCTTAGTTAAGTTTAAGCATGTTGTGAATTGCCACTAATATTACTTGTTTCTCCTTAAAATACGTGATTTAATTGTAATTCTTATAAATCACCTCATATAACATTTGGGCTTCTTTATAAAACTGTTTATTTGAGTTTTCAGTTATTTTGCGGAAGCTGTCCAGTTTTTGCTGTATCTGAAACTAAACAATTCTACTTAATAAACTAAATAAAAAAAAAATAATTAAAAACTTTAAAGTTCTATTAAAATTATATAATATTGGATGGACTGTGTGAAAGATGATATGTGTAAGAAAGAGGTGAGTGTTGAGATGACGGGTGATAGAGGGAAATTGAAGGAGAAAACATGTTGTGCCGACCCCGCGTAATGTGGGATAAGGTCAGGAAGATGATTAAAGTTCTATTAAAAGTCATACAATTTTGTAATGTGCACGTGATGCGCGTTCATTTGAGACCCCCCTCGAGTATATATGCAGATTTTCGGATTTTATTACCCACTTAACTTTTGAACGGGTCAACCGATTTTCAACAAACATGTCTAAGAACACTCGCGCGAAACTCACCTTTTACCAGACAGACAGACACGTTAAACTTAAAACCCCCTTTTTTTTTGCGTCGGGGGTTAAAAAGTACACTTTTATCCATCTAACATTTGGTACAACATATTCTTTCTAATGTGAAAAAATTACCTAGGCTACTTTAAACGCGGGTAACTAAAATCTGGTATGCTTTTTACCGCGGGGAAAAATGACATTCTGAGTGATAATCCGTTACAACGCGGATAATTGCTAGTGTTTAACATAAGCGGCCAATTGGGACAAGGCGTCGATTGCAACAACTAATTGTGGCTTTTTTTCATTTGAATTTAAGACAATATTAAGGACATTAATAATAATTTAGTTAGTAAATAAGAATTGTAATTAATTTTATTTATTTTTTAATGGATATTCAGATACAGTGTAAAAAATGTGAATTGAATAAATTTAAATATTGGTGGTTCTAAGAAATTATCTATCTATCTATAAATGCGATGCGGTTTCTACATTGTATATATTTATAGATATGCTTGATCAGGGTGGGTTAGGCTAAGGGCACATGGAACAAAATAGTTGTTAGAACTGAAAAATTCAAAACTAGCTTAAACTCTAAACATTTAAAATAACAATGAAGTAAGAATGGATATTAGTGTATTTTCCCGGGGTTATATTAAGAAGTGCAGCGTAGGACGTCCACCTACAAGATGGACTGATGATTTATATAAATATACTCTGACATAAGTGTATGTAGTTGTAGTATCAGTCAGACTCGCGCCGTCAATAAGGTACCACTGAAAATCAGCGCTGTCGCTACTCCCTGAGCAACTTCAGCACATGCTGAGTGGCGACCATTTTGTTTCTGTAGTGTTTTATTATTTTTAACTAAAATTATGTATGTTTGTTTTATGTTGAAGAAACAAATAAAGATTTTCTATTCTATTCTATTTGGTAAAGTATATGGGTTCCTAATGCAGACAGGCCGCTTCCATATAAGTAAGTTTGTAAGTGTTTGTTGCTCTTTTACGCAAAAACTACTGAATGGATTGTGATGAAACATTACATTAATATAGCTATATATCTCGCGATATATATAGCTATATATCTCGCGAAAGGAGGTATTTTACCGCGATAAAAAGTAGTAATAATAAAATAATAAAGGGTAATACATCCTTTTGCAAGATAATACAATTTACTACGAGTAAAGACAACTGTTTTCCGAGTAATCGACGAAAATATGGCTTACATAAATCAGAATAAGACATTAAGCTACTTTTTATCATGGGGAAATATAAATAAATATTTATAATAGAAACATGAAAGCCAGTGCAAATATATGCAAGACTAGCTGTGTCCCGCGGTGTTACCCGCGTTATAATGGATTTTCCCGCGGAATGACGTTTTCCCGCGGTAAAAAGCCTATGTTATTTTTCAGGCTCTAGAGATTCTGTGTACCAAATTTCATTTAAATCGGTTCAGTAGTTTTCGCGTGAAAGAGTAACAAACATCCATACATCCATACTTACAAACTTTCGCCTTTATAATAGCAGTAGGATAACAATGATGCATGTATGCAATGTACATTAATCGTTGTTATATTATTATTAATCTATATAAACCAGAACACTTACAAGTCCATCAGTAACATGGTCAATATGTTTACGTGTAGGCGATGTTATTTGCCTCTCTGTATTATGTGCTTGAGCTGTCTTTGCTCTTCTAGCTTTCCGTATCCTTCTATTACCAGTAGCTACTGGTTGTTCAGTATTCACGAACGGAGCTGAAAACACAGGCTCCCGAACGGATTTGGATGTTGAAGCGTAACTCTTAATTGTTGATTTTTCCAAGGAGTTTGGTAGCTCAAAAGACTTCTTTGAAGTAGACTGTTTTGTAGCCATGTTCGTAGAAGACTTAGAATCTTCAAGAGGCAGGGATTTCAGCGAATTATCATACCTCAATGTACAGTCATTTGAGGGCTTTGGAGGCCATTTTGATGTAAATTCAGAATTATGAGTTGATGCCGGTACTACACTAGATGTTGATGCTTCCGAAAAGGTTGGCGACATAGGGGAATCATACATTGCGTAATCTATTGTTTTGAATGTATCACAGAATATTGGCTTTGATGTTTTATCTTCTAGCTCATATGACTCCGGAATATAGTCAACCGATAAAAGTTTTTTTTGTTGGCATGGATTTATTGAGTTTGGTGCCTTGCATGGCATCACCGTCCTGGATGTACAGTCAATCGTGGATGCAGATTTTAAGCCTCTAGTGTGTGTCTCTAGAGTTTTAAATGCCTCTCCAGGTTTTGAAACATAATCAGTTGTAGGCAAAGGCTGCTTAACAGACTCATTTTCCTCACAAGGCATATATTTTTGACCATCAAATGTGCTTGTCTTGATATCGGTTGTTTTTTCTATGCTCATCTCATCTGCGTTTATATTTTTATCTGTTTCTACAATATCTGTGACTGGTGGCTCAATGGTTGAAGATTCAGTGTTTCCCGAAGATTTATCTGAAAAAATTTAAAGCATTTTTAAAGCATAAAGCAAGGTTGTAAATAGTTATTTAGCTGCATTATCCTTTTCTTAGTTAAATGCGTTCCATCTCACTTTGCCAAACAAATAAGTAATAAAAATAGTATTTTAATCCATTCACTTATTATTATTAACTAGCTGTGCCCTGCGGTGCTACCCGCGTTATAATGGATGAAGTACCTACTCTTAACCAACAACATATTTATTTGATTAAAGATTAATATTATTTATTATGTTGATACAACTTAAACAAATTATTTCGACCAAATTAGGTACCATAAAAACGGTTTTTGTGAGTTGCTCTTAAAAGATAGACACATACTATCGCGGACTGTTTTTTAGATCATTAAAAGAGCTATTATTCTTTAATACAGATTTTTTGTGTATCTTGAACCGTTTTCACGGCGCACGCAACGGAAGGCTTCAAAGATGAACAATTTCACCCGTTTTTTGCACATTTACCACTATATCTTTGCTCCTAATGGTCGAAGCGTGATGTTATATAGCCTATAGCCTTCCTCGATAACTGGACTATCCAACACAAAAAGAATTATTCAATTCGAACCAGTAGTTTCGGAGATTAGCGCGTTCAAACAAACAAACAAACAAACAAACTCTTCAGCTTTATATATTAGTATAGATTATCACACTCATGGGAACATAGAAAATAAGCATAAAATTAATCAAGAGTCAAAGGTCAACAAGAATCTCATTTGCTAAGAGATAACAAACATTTATTAGTTAACTATGCTAAGCATCTAACTAAATCCTATTTCTGGATGAGATACTGAGATCTACACAGACTGTCCTAAGAATATTTTTTGCATTATCCCCATTCTTAACTAGGCCCAAGTCTTAGGTTAAGCCATCAAAGTCAAAGTTAAAACATTTATTTCTTTAGAAGCACAGGGCATACATGGACAGGTCAAAATAAATTAAACAAAACTGTTTAAACAAAAATTTAAGGGAAATGACAGTTGGCTTCAATGTTTTATACTGAGTTGAGAAGCGAATTTTATTTTGTTTGATTGTTGATAGTAATTAATTATAGTATGTTATGTTATTCCTCGCTTAATCTGGTAGGTCAACTTTATGTTTCTGCATTCTGGATACCGATCAAGTTTTTGTATAGCTTACAAAACTTTCAAGTAACTGAATGACACTGGCAAGTCGGAGCATATGGCAAGCGCAATGCCAATAATAAGCATTGAACTGAATAGAACTGAGTAACATCTTTTACACTTTAAAAATTTAACTCAACAATAGCAAATTGTTGCTTCAAGCGCAGAGATCAATTACAAGAAATTGAATTGAGAAGCGAATAGACCAACACAGCTTTATCTGATTTTACAATTGTGGTGGTCTCATCTGTAGGTAACTATTATAAATTTAACATTTCCAACTTTTAAAACTTGTCATAATATGACAAGCATTTTTTATCAGGGAGCTGTTAAGAGCATATCCATCCTGGTCAACCAGAATTATTCCTCAAATCCCATCGAATCCCTAGATTCTAGATATTATACATAGACACCAGGTAACCAAATAGCGCATGTTTCAAGCACAGAACATCTCATGCTCATGCACACAATTGCAGTGCAAGGAAATCAGCATTAGCAAACAGTTGCCATTGAAACTATATTTTACAAGTTGCACACAAATGGCGTGGTCTGCGGCCTCGCTACGTGAAGACGAAGTAAAGAAATATCTAGGATATTTCTTAGATCAAATTAAGCGTATTTCAAATATCGAACTTACCAACGGCCGCTTGCAGGTTATATTCCGCGATCAAAACCTCCAACTCCGCAAGAAAATGTTGCGCCTTCGTGAGCGAAGACACCACTCGGGCCTTGGTCCGCTCCTGCTTCAAACTATTTATCAGAAGACCGCCCTCCGCATGGATGATACACTTATCCAAACCAGTGATTATGTCATTCAGCTTTAGTTTTATTCCTTCGATATTGGTACGCGCGGATGCTTTGTTTTCGAACGCCATGCTTGCCACAACCATGCAATATGTTTAAATTTAAGAGAGCTAATTATTTTTAGTAAACATTGGACATGGACGATTTCTCAACTCAAGAAAAAAGAAAACTGTTTGTTTGTGTTTGTTTGAGCGAACCGAAAGCGCGCGCGGGAGCGGAGCGCGCACGCACGGCGGCAGTGTTGTGTTGCCATTCCATGATTGATGATTGCCATGCTTTGTTGGCCAGTTGGCCACATTTCGGTTCTCAATAAATATTTTTTTGCGTATGTATTTCTATAAATAAAAAATCCAAACAAGTACAGTAAATAAAACTCCGTGGTGGGAAAATAACAGTTTTACTCTACTTATTTTTGTTACTTAGCTGCCGACATAGCGTTAGCCTAGAACGGTGGACATTAATTAACAACCAATAAAGGAATAAAGGTATTCCTTAATTAGCCACTTGCAACCGTTAAAATAGCATAGAACTTAAAGATTTTAAGATTTCTAATCAGTCTTAGACACATCTAAATTACAGAGGATCTAAATTAAAGAATTATAATAAAAATTATAAGAATGAGATACGAGTAGACTCATATTACACTTAGGGTTCCCTATTCAGTTTAAACACATTTTGCATAAAAAAGCATTTAGCATTTATTTGCACACATTACATAATACAAGGTGTTTCCTTTATGGTATACGTTATGGTATACTTTACTTTGTGCATTAGGGAATGCAAAACGGTATGGCCACACTGTATGCATCGAGACTTTCGACCAGCCCCTGTATGCTAAAGCTCAAGAAATTGTATCAGCCGCACCTGAGGTCTCTGAATTATCAAAAATCATCATCAGACTTGGAGGATTTCATTAATACGATAACAACTTTTATAACATTTGGAATCGTTATATCTCAGAAACGGTGGCTCGTAAGGAAAAAAGTATTGATACATTTTTTATAGATAATTGTACCTATCTACAATTTTGACTCAGGTACTTTTATGATACAACTTACCGTTTTGCTGAAAATCGCAAAAAACTTATTTTTTAGACCTTGAATAACAATTTTTCCTTACACGGGAATGATAAGGAACTTCTAGATATTGTTTATAATTATGTTTTGAACAATTTCACGGAAATTCAGCTTGTTGGGATAAAGTCCCAACAAGCTGAATTTCTCTCTCTTAACTTCTCGTAACTTCACTCTCATTTTTTGGTTTAAATTGACCGGACTATAAGTAGTTGAAACTAATTTCTCAATGTTATTTAAATAGTGCTCTCGTATGGATCTTTTAAAGGCATATCTCAGTATGTTTTCCTGATCTCAAGTGTTGTTCCATAAACGCACAGCTTGCACTGTAAAAGAATTTCCAAAAAACGTGGTCCTCTGGGTTGGAATAGATGACAGAAGGGTGTCGGAGGATCGTAGGGTTCTGCTGTGGTCATCATCCAAAAAAGTAAAGAGCTCTTTAAGGTAGGTAGGAGCAGAAAGGCCTATCAATACTGAAAATATAATGCACAAAATTCTCAAGTTTCTACGATCGCGGATGGGTAGCTATTTAAGATTTGCACGGTAATTGTTGACATGATGATGAAATAAATATTAGACTTAATAAACATACTTACCTACGCAGATATTTTTTATTATACGTAATAAACACCCAGAGAAAGTGCTTGCACAACAAACAAACACTTGGCCCCTCGGCGAGAATCGAACCCGCTACCTCTTGCGAACTTAGAAGCGGACCTTCGCCCAGCGCCACTGAGCCAGTCAAATAGTAAAACCTATCTTATTTTTTAAATATATTTAACATATTCGATTGAAAACTAATATTTTCATGACAGAAAATGTCATATAAGTAATGTAGAATACTCCGCAATGAAACGGTATGGTTCTTAAAACTTTTTGGTTTGATTGCAGAGTTCAAGTGCCTGGATACGTCGTACTACATAGCCAGCGCGCACAACCAGGAGGACGCTCAGATGATACTCTCCAGCGAAAGGAAGCCTCATTGCTACACGTTCAGAGGTAACCTACTAACAGTAAAGCGTGTTGCTTTACTGTTAGCATTTTTATTTAAAACAAGCGGCCCGCCCCGGCGTCGTCGGAGTAAAAAAAGTTCCCGGCAATTTTTCCATATTTGCTCGCCGTTTAGACCTACCCTGGACTACGACAAACATTTTAAAACCAAAATCAGCTCAATCGGCTTAGCCGTTCTCGAGTTTTAATCAGATTAACGAACAACAATTCATTTTTATTTATATAGATGATAAGGTATAAAAACTCTTGTATTTTCGTTTCCACAAATAATACAAGAATATAACATAACAAACATGCGCACTATACAAAAATATAATTAAATATGCCCAAAATAAACAAATACAAGCCAACAAATATACAAATCAAGCTAAGTATCGCTTAGTAATAAGTTAAGAAACAAACGTTTAATATCATTAACAGTAGTATTAAAGAAATCTATAGAGGTACTAGCGGCCCGCCCCGGCGTCGCACGGGTATAAAATTTTCCCGGAAATTATTCGAATTTTTCTCGCCGTAAAAACCATCCTATCTCTCAAGTTGGATCGAACTGCACATGGTGTGCGAATTTTATTATAATCGGTTAAGTGGTTTAGGAGTCCTTTGAGGACAAACATTGTGACACGAGATTTATATATATTAAGATTAAGATAAACATTATGAGCAACCAATAGTTGAAGCCGCTGGTAACTCTGTTAATAAATTCATTCTGCCTAAAATTTGTCCGTGACATTGGAACCTGAAGAAGGTTAGGTTTACGCAGAAAATTATAATTCGTATTCAAAAAATCTGCTGCACAAATGTTGGACAGTCAACAGTGCCATTCGCCACATTCATTAAATAACATAAATCCGCTTCTTATTTCTAACTTAATATACAGTTGCTATATAAAACCTTTAACATTCGTTCAAAAATCGTAATTAAGTAATCGTAAGTTTTACAGGTGCGATGGCCATAAGTAATCCGAGCACTTACCGGATGTTACATTAGGTTTTAAGGTCCGTCATTTTAAAGTAGTTACCTACATAATATCCTATTACACAATAGCCTACAAGCTTTAAGGATTAAGCTAAGCAATGGCAAATGAATGGTCTCAAACCTCACCTCTTACACAGCCCAAGTAAAGGAGTTTTCCTTAGCATCATATATTTTTCCTTCAAATTCACATACAACCTATATCCCCTTGATAAAAATATTAGAAAAAAAATTGTAGGGTGCGTAGCGTGCTCCCTACAATCTTATAGTAGTAAATTGAGTTAAAAGAGTAGTTTGTAAGTTTTCACGGTTTATTCGTACTAGTAGAGTATGGTCGCGAGAGTACGCCGTGACGTGTTGTCTGTTAGACAGTACTTTGCGACTGCCCGAAAGGGCGAATGTAATGCACGTCATAGCGTAAACTGCTGAGTTTCGGAAACATGTACTCTGTATGGTTTGCAAACCGTACAAAAATAATAGATTCGTTTGTTGGTCTAAGCGGGAATTAACACATTCGCTCAGTCAGATTATAGTCAGTTTTTTAAGTATCAACTTTGCTCCCAGGTCAATGAACTCTCCTACAAGAAAAAACTATAGAAATAGAAAGGTAGGTATTTAATCTGTGAGTTTGCTAACCTAATGGAAACTTTCATAAACATTGACTGATCTCTCTCTAACAAATTCAATATGCTATCCAGTATCCATTATTTTTGTTGACAACTTGTTTTAACCCCAGGTGCGTTTGCGTTCAGTGGTTTCTACCACCGGCATTCGGAGACGCAGTACGTGGGTCCACATGCGGAGCAGTTCCAGGCGAAAGACCCCAGCCAGGGCCTCTACTGCCATTCTGATGACAATTGGAGCGACGCGCAGTGCATTTACAAGTAAGCTGCTCTTAGAAATCAATTGGAAGTTTTTCTGTTCACGTCTATAAGTGGTAACCCTCTGAATCCTTACACGTGGCCTCCGGGTGGTGCTAAGAACAGTCTCTGGTGGTAGGCTTCGGCCGCGGCTTGTCACCACCCTCCGGGCTGGGCCAGTGCGTGAAGTGATTTTTTCGTGTTTCATAATGTGGCCCGGAGAAGCCATCTACCTTCTAGGTCTTCATGCCCCATCTTAGACCACATCGTCACTTTACATCAGGTGAGATTGTGGTTAATTAAAGATTTTTATAACATAAAAAAGAAAAATAGAAATATAAATATTATGTTGACGTCAATCAAGCCAAGGGTTCGCCTACCTGTACTTTTATATTAATGCGATTGCTTTAAGGTTAGTTCCATTTAAATTTGAGAAGAATCAGTTGAGTATTTTTAAATCAATAATATACATTTTTCATTGAAGTTTGGGAAATGTTTGGATCTTGTTAGTTGCCGGTGATGCATGGGCAATGTAACTACTAGAATTAAAGGTAATATTCACAACATAGTTGTAGAAAATGCCTTTGCATTAAGGCCCACCTTTCGTACATTTTTTTTTCTTTTGTGCAATAAAGTATTAATAATAATAATAGTTTTAATTTTACAGCGACCTTCACTCGGTTACTCGGTTTACTGCCTCTGTGCGGTGGCGCGGTGGGCGAATGTCCGCTAGCAGAGCAAGAGGTAGCGGGTTCGATTCCCGCCGAGGGTAAAATTGTTTGTATGGTCTGCAAGCACTTTTCTCCTTGGTCTGGGTGTTTAATTTATATAATAAAAATATCTATATATGTGTGTATATTATATTAAGTATATCAGATATCTAGTACCCGTAACACAAGCTTAGAGCTTATCACGGGGCTAGATGTTGTTGTATAGATTGTCCGGAAATATTTATTTATTTATTTTATTTATTTAAATTGCCGCTACGTAGATTAACGTCAAATTAATTGTTCTGATAAATGACAAAACAATAAAACTGAACGTGATGCTGACAATACAGTAATTGGTAACCACCAATACCTGTAAATACACATACCTATTATTAGAGGTATTTATAGGTTACTAAGTAATATTACGTAAGACCGCTCAAAAATATATTAATTACCTACTTTTACACAGTTTATTACAAAAGACTGCAAGCAGACGTAGTGATTATATACTCTCTCTACCAACACCGCCTTTCTGTTTCCAGGATAAACCCTCGCGAAGAGTTCCCAGAATCAGTTGAATATGAGCCCAAGATCTCATACTGGTGCGGTCCATACCGCTACTTCATCCCGGCGACGACAGACGTGCGCTGCATCTTCAGCATATTCTCCATGAACTTCGTCTTCCGCTTCGGATACGATGGTGTCAACTATAAGAGCTCCGACCTGTCCTTCGTAAGTTGTAAAATGAAACGAATGATTCACAACCTTGTTAAGTGATAACTTTATATAATACTAGCGGCCCGCCCCGGCGTCGCACAGGTATAAAATTTTCACGGAAATTATTCGAATTTTTCTCGCCGTAAAAACCATACTATCTCTCAAGTTGTATCGAACTACACATGGTGTGCGAATTTCATTATAATCGGTTAAGTGGTTTAGGAGTCCATTGAGGACAAACATTGTGACACGAGATTTATATATAATAAGATGGGAGGGTAAACGGATTGACACGTAACGCGTAATGAGGCCCAGGGAAATCAAGTGCAGCATCAGAGAGTATATAATCACTACGTTTTATTTTAGGCAGCATTACAGAGATAGTTCGGAAGTCTTATCACGCGACGCGTTGACATATGACATTGACAGTAGCAACTTGGCATAATAGATAATAAATAAATCCGAAACCAAAAGAGCTAAAACTACGTGTGGCCTTTTAGTACCATGGACGTAAGTCGGCATACAATTTTGTGGCACAAAAGTGCCAGAGTTCAAGTGTCAAGTGGATATTAGAACCCGTTTAAGCCAGCAACTATAGTGCATAATTAAACATTATAACCACGGACGAGGCATAATTCCACCTATTTGTTCATAGATGTACCAGAACGGACAAGTGTTCTACACGGACGAGCCGTGGGCCGGCATGTCCTGCTGGAACTGGGCTTGCAAGTGGCGCCACAACCAGAACGCGCGCTCCAATGAGTTCTTCGTCAACTAATACACGAGATCTGATAAATACCGCTATTTCTTTTCCCCTGCTCGATGTCTCATAAAAAAATTACTAGCTAGCTAAACAATCGTTTTGTCATAGAATAATTATATTCGACGTTTTTCAGACATACCTACTTACCCTATAATATGTACCAAAAAATCATAAAAATCTGTTCAGTCAAACGTCAAAAGCAAAATTCGCTAAACTGTTCAATTCCTGGTTCAAACAGCCTATTTTAAAATCATCATCATCACCCTATTAACGTTCCCACTGCTGGGACACAGGGACTTCTCTCTTGACGAGAGAGATTAGGCCTTAATTCACCACGCTGGCCAAGTGCGGGTTGGTGAATGTCACATGTACTTCATACTCTTTTTTAAAGTTCTCAGAACATGCCGGTTTCCTCACGATGTTTGCCTTCACCGTTAAAGCACGTGTTTAAAGCGCACATAAATTTCTCAAGAAGAAAAATCCAGAGATGCGTGGCGGGGTTTGAACCCACGACCTTCGGAATGAAAGTCGAGTGTCCTCCCACTTAGCCAACACGGCTTTTTAAATCATAATCTTTAATTTTAAAATCCTAATGAAGTCTTATTCCAGCAAAATTTTCTATCTTCAATAAAAAAAGGTGCTTCCCCTCCATGTATCATTCATGGCCGTGGGACAGTCCTGCATTAGCTTCATGCTACTACATTGACGAATGTAAGCTGTCTATCGAAATCGGTGTGCGAAGTACCTATATAAATATTAGAAATTGTAAGCTATCGTTTATAATTTGAAAAACATGAATTAAATATCGAACTTGTTTTGTTCGAGTTTTCACCGGATGCAATCAAATAATTGGACACAATTACAATTCTAAGAAATAGTATCTATGGCAATGGCTAAAAGCACACTCCTGAGAAATAGCCAAACAACGAATAACGCCATCTAGTAGCAAAGTAAAACAGCTTTGTAAAATTCAAAGATTAAAATACGCGCGCGAGTATAGAATAAATAATTAATGACTTAAGTAGTTACTGCTGCAGCTCGAGTCGAGGCCCAGAGACACTGACTTCAAGTCATTTGCGCTGAGATAGAGAGAGAGCGCAAATAAATGAATTGACTTTGACTTTGAGAGTTCCAGCCAAGCAAGGATATGTTCCTCGAACCCGACTTTTGGCCTACAGGAGTGGTTTAACGACGCATTGGTGATACGTCTACGAAGACAAATCCTGTATTAGTTTTATAACATAATTATGTTACTCTCTAGGGTGTTTATGAAAATCCCCTTGAAAGGCATTTTGTATGTATGATTTGCGGGGACCTTTCTGTAACACAGTTTCTAACTAGCACAGGAGGTAATGTCTTGAAGACTGCGTTAATTACGTAATACTTTCTTTCGTTATAAACGATTGATTTATTTATTTACTAGAAAATGTTTAAAAGCTAGTGATTTACACTAACTATTGATAACCTATAAATGATCATCAATAAAACAACCACACAAATTCTAGAACTTTATTATTATCATAAAACTATTCAACAATCTATACATATTTTCCAACTATTTACATAAAATGCATTGACTGCGTTACATTGCACACAAACTTGTGAGTTTGGGTTAGGTAGGTATGTCTTATTCATAACAAGACAATATAACAAAGGTTATGTAAAAGTTATCTCAACACATTTGCCGCCAGCATAGCCGCGGCATACAAAAAGTCCATTGCGGCGGCATAGTTGTGTATAAGCTTTCCCATAAACATAATATACGTATTTGTATATACCATCATTCATTGCCTGTAGCAAATATAGATACGCATTGCATTTTAAATTTAACTTCTTCGTCATTAACGAAAATTTCATTTGTACTATAATTTGAACATAATCTCAAAATACAATTATCAACTTATTAAATACTTTTGACGAAGATGTACCTATTTTGGTGATAGCTAACATTAAATTTAACGAGAACGAACTAAATTTGATGTGTAGTGAAAACTCGTAAATACCGAAAAAATATTTTAAATCTGACTGAAAAGCTGACAAAGATTCAACAGTGCTAAATCACAGCGTTATTTAAGGGCTCCCACATAGTAAATAAATATATCAAGACAATCCTCACAACAACATCTGGCCCCGTGGATAGCTCTAAGCTTGTGTTACGGGTACTAGACATCTATATACTTAATAAAATACACATACATAAACCCCAGAGTAAGTGCTTGCAGAACATACAACCACTTGAACCCTCGGCGGGAATCGGACCCACTACCTCTTTCGCCGCAAGCGGACTTCGCCCACCGCGCCACTGAGGCATGAGGGTAGACCACAAACAAATAGGTGTTCATTATTTTTAACACACGTAGGTACTAAACAGAACAACAATTTTTTTATGAAGTCATCATGCCTGACAGGCATCATGAAGCGCTGTGGTTCGACCCGTTCTGCCGCAGCTTATGCTGAATGGTTACCTTTTTTGTCGCAACATAGTTCTAACCGTATGTTAATTTATGTATTTGTTGTATTTATTGTGATTGTGACTATATAAATGATTCATATTCTTATTATGCCGATAATATTTGAGAGCTCATACGAATAAAGCTTCTGCTTTGCGGCGTGGCAGCGCAGTGGTTATGTGTGGGATCCCATAAATAACTTACATGTTAGCTGTGTGAATAAAAAAAACAAAAATGGTTTTCAGACATTTCCTATATGCCACAGTATTAAACGCCAAACAAGGATATTTTGAGTAATTACAGACTAAGGTAATCGAGATTTTGGGCCATACTTGTAGGCTTTATTCATTTATATTAGAACTCATAATTGTTCATGATTATTTATTTATTTACATGGATAATTTAACGTCAAATTAAAGGCGCTTTGTATGACTAATTTAAGTGACTGTTAAAATATGCTTGCCTTAACATTCTTAATGCAAGGAAGATTAAGATATTTTTATTAATATTCACGAATCATAGTTTGATAATTGACTTTTTAACGGTTAAATTAGAAGAAAACATCATGTCATCATTTTATCAATCTACATTTGGTTAAGAATAATGTTTATTAAATGATTTCTAGTACTAAGTGTAAATTATTTTGCAGGTTTGAAAATGTCTAGAATGGTTTAAGCATATATCTATCTAGGTTTGGTAATGTCTCTATCTCGGCAAACTATAATAACTATATTTTGTGCACGTTTATATCTACTTAAAGTCGAGGTAATTTCGGTTCCGAGCAGCCTAGGTTTTGTAATATGTATAAAAATATCATTATGATTAATGTGCTAATCAAACGAGACGCGAATCTTATATTCTAGCAGATAACATTGTAAAATATGCAATAAAAATGATGTATACAAATTAGTCGGCACTTCACCCGATATTACAAAATGTAGAAGGATTTCGACCTATCACGTAATTGACGCGTTGGTGTAATCGGTAGCACGTCGGGGCGCTTTCCCGGAGGTGCAGGTTCGAGTCCTGTGTGCGAGGTAACGAATGTGTCTTAATCTTTTTCTGCATACAATTTAAAACAAAGTTAATTGTTAAAACATTCGTTGGATTGATAAGTTATATGTTATGGTTCTGTTGATGGAATTTATGAGAAAAGTGACGGTAGACTCCTAGCTATGTTTAAAATATAATTTGGATCATATATCAACGTAATTCGCATAAGAATAAAGAAAAATATTCAACGAAAATGTACTTCCATAAGTCCCCTTATTTACGTTCCCACAGCTGGAACACAGGGACTTCTCTCTTGACGAGAGAGATTGAGCCTTAATTCACCACGCAGGCCAAGTGAGGGTTGGTATAGGCGCAAAGCTCAACAAAACCTGGACCAATCCGGCCAATTCCTGTTTATAATATGTTCGTAGAAGACCGCGGATGGTTTTGGAGAAAAAAATTAATAATAGCCGGGAAACTATAAAAAATGCCCGTGCGAAGCCGGGGCGGGCCGCTAGTATGTGTAATATCGTGTTAGGTAAACTGGTGTGAATGTATTTTCTCATTCCTGATTGCTTTCTTGATTACGTACTTTGGTCGTGGTTGGTCGTTTGTTGTTTTGAGAATTCGATACGGTGGGAATTGGCCTCAGCATTGCACTGTAGCACTCTTCAATAGTCCAGAATACTGCATCACCTGAACAAGAATATGTTAGTGATACAATACCCTCGGACACAGAAAAGCTTTCGACCGGGTCTGGCACAATCAACTAATCCATATGCTATATTAGTTTAGCAAGTAGCAATCGTTTAGGATTAGGATACGAAAATCCAAGAGAGAATGGCAGAAATACCTAGTACTAGTATAAAGAAGTATAATTTTCAAAAAGCTTAAAAGGTTAATGTTTGGGGTTTATGGGAAAGTTTATCAAGAAGTTACGTATTCGAGCATCGTAACATACTGCCGAATCGTAGAAGCGTTCCGTTAACTTTGAACGCTTAAAGGTGTCTGCCCACTATCCCGTAGCATACCATGACCGTACTAGGACCGTTTCGGACAAAAAACTATTCTTTGTATTGAGAAGTATGAGACTATGCCCACTAGACCGTTCCGTCACCGGCCGACACCGTAGCGTACCATGCACGGGCCGTCAACTATTTGTCGGAGGGAATATTTTGCCGGTGCGGATACGCTACGTGCATGGCATGCGACGTTGCCAGACCGCTGCGCGCAGGCGGCTAAACGGTGACTGAGCGGGGAGTATGACCGTTACAAACCCGTTTTAAATGCGTTGTAGCAGCGTTGCTCCGTTGCCAGTCCGTTCATTAGTTCAACGCGAGGCGTGAAGGCGTATAGATGTGTAATAATGGAGGACGAAAAACTAATAGAATGTGTACGTAAATATGAGTTTATATATAATTTACAACATCCGAAGTATATGGATAGTGTAAAAAAAGAAAAGGCTTGGAAGGATATTTCGGAGCAACTAAAACAACCAGGTATGTCAATTATTAAGTATTCAATTATCGTTTATTTAAGTAGGTAATTAATTTAATTACAAAGTAGATATCCAATCTAATTGCCCTTGAGTCGTTTGGAAAAAATCGGCAAATTTATTGCGTACTTCAAAAGCAGTAGAAACTGCATTACCTCCTTGGTGTCTTAGGTTGTTAAACTGTACTGGAGTATTAGTTTCCGTAAAGGATACAGTTTCGCCGCGTCTTATGAAATTATGCAATATGCAAGTAGTTAGTACAATTTTTTCGGCATATTCTGGTTTTAAATGCATACGTCTATTATAAATACGAAATTTTTGACTTAAAATTCCAAAAGCATTTTCTACAACACGACGTGCACGGCAAAGGCGATAATTAAAATGGCGTTTCTTGCTATCGTTTATGGACTGTTGTGAGGGATAAGGTCTTAGAAGATTGTTTTTTAAGGGGAAAGCTTCATCTCCTAATATTACACACGGTGCACTGACATTAGTCCCCGGCAAACATCTATTACTGGGGATATTAAATTTATTTTCGAATATAGCTCTGCCCATTTTTGATTTTGACAAAATACCCCCATCACTGCCTTTACCGAAAGCTCCAACGTTAACAGCTATGAAGTTATAATTAGCGTCAACTAAAGCCATAAGTACAATAGAAAATGTTTTTTTATAATTAAAATACAAAGAACCACTGTTTGGTGGTGCTAAAATAATAACATGCTTTCCATCTATAGCAGCTACACAATTAGGAAAATTCCATTTATTCCAAAATTCTTCTATATTTTTTTCCCATTGTTCGATTCCAGGCGTCGGCATACTTTCTCGCAGTACATTTTTTATTACAGCATCACAAACTTCTAGCACAGCACGTCTCACAGTACTGATTCCCAAACGATAACTAAAAGCAATGGTTGTAAATGAATCGCCTGTTGCTAAGTACCTGCAAACAAAATATCAATATTAATTGTGTAATTATTTTTTACAGCTGCAGCTTGCAAACAAAGATGGCAAGGGCTAAGGGATGCATACAGACGAGCATTAAATAAGAAAAAAGGCAAAAGTGGACAAGCAGCAAAAAACATTAAAAAATGGAAGTATGAAGATGAAATGGCTTTTGTTGCTTCGTTCTTTGTCGAGAGAAAATCTTTAGAATCCGTTGAGCTGGCAAGTGACGATGAAGAGTCACAGCCGAATAGCGATACAGGCACTGAAATTCAGAACCATCACTTCAACAATGAGATCGATAATACTGTTGATGTTCCTGCTACAGAAAATATTACAGCCACCGAAATTCAGAACGAAGATGACAATACTGCCAGCAACAAATCCTCACAACCACTACTCAGTCAAGCAAAAAAGGCCAAGACAATAAAGAGAGGTAAAATTCAACCACCACAAACAGCATCCGCTGTATTGATGTCGAAATTGTTAGAAGCGCAAAATAAATCTCCACGACAAGATGATGAATTAGACCGATTTTTTTTGCATATATCAGATACAGTAAAGAAGTTTTCTCCTTACTTACAAGCCATCGCAAAAAACAAAATATTCAGTTTAGTTTCCGAAATGGAGTTACAACAGCTCGCACCACCTAACTTTGCTACAGCTACACCACAGTATGCCTATGCTTCATCTCCAGCGTCGACTTCTTCGAGTGTACAAGCGAGTGCTACACCTATGCCTCCGTCTCCTGAGCTTTGGAACACTAACGAGTGGCATAATAATAATCAAGCATAAAGCTTTACCATGAATACTAGATCAAAAGTTGATTAAATATTAATAATAAACAAATTGTTTTTTACTTACCGTAAACACACAGCAAGTTTTTCTTTAGGTAGCAGGCATTCTCTAAAGTTTGTGTTTTGTTTAACAATGTCATTTTCAATTTTTTTCAGCAAATCGTTAAATTGGAATGTACTCATTCGGAAGTACTGAAAAAACTTTTCTTCGTCATTAACTAAGTGCCTGAATAGTGTCCAATATTCTCCTTCCGTTTTGCGTCTTTTTATAGAATCGTGAATCCAGTAGCGTCGAGTGTTTTTTGGGCATTCCTCTTCCTCTTCATCCAAAATGATAGCAATCATTGCTAGTTGTTCAATCGTTAGTTTCCTTATAGCCATAACTATTTCAATATTTCACCACACGCGTCTACGCAACACTGATATTTGTACGAGAATGAACCGATGCTTTACGAGCGTATTGAAAGGATTCCTGCCGTGTTACATACGGGCATCATACAGATTACATACGGGTTGTAAACGGGTTCAAAACGGGTTCAGAACGCTGTCGGCCCGCTTCAGTGGGCAAAATAGAGCGTATAGGACTGCTTTCCGTGCCGGAAACGTTCCTAGCACGCTCATGGTATGCTACGGGATAGTGGGCAGACACCTTTAAAAGCGAGTGTTTTATTTGCACGTGTAGAAGCCCATAAATAATCCTTAAAATTTACCGCATTTTAGACTTCTACGGTAAATAAATGATAAACATTACACATATTTAAATAGATATATAGATGAATAATACATATTTAAATAGTGTACGGTATGCATCGCTAACTGTAGGCTTACCATGAGGGGGTTACCAGTAGCCTTTTTTTATATCTTGTTGTGCTAAATAATAAATTTTATAAGATGCCGAAAACTAATGCCGAAATGTGTCGTCAATATCGACGCAAAAAAAAAATGAAAATAAAATGAAAATGAAATAAAACTCCAGAAACTGAAAATATGGAACTTGAGCAATAGATAATGTAACATAATGTTAAATAAAATGTCTTTTAAAATTAATCAAAATACTTTCATTTTTATACAATTAAACTTTGTAATTATCCTACCCTTGTTATATTATATTCATCTCATTCTCTCGATTTACTGCAGTTTCACTTCTATCGTGTGTGAATCGCACACACACCTTTTTTTTTACCTTTATTTGGTTATTAGTTAACCAGCGACGCATACGGTACATAAAAAGTAAGAGAAAAAATATATTCCATTTGAAAATCTGTTAAATATTGTAATTGTTGCGAACGGAGCGCGCTTGCAACCTGTATGGCGAGCGCACTACTGCATTTATGGTTCCGCACCTGATTAACAACATGCCCTCTGAATTCCGAAAAACAATATCACGACAAAACATATAAATATAAATTGAAACAATTCTTCATCAGTAATACTTGATCTGACTATTCAGGAATATTCAGGATACAAATAAAGAATGAAATAATGTACAATAATTAATGTTAGTTTAGATAGTTCCTTATTTTCAAAATAATCTGTGTAACTAAATAGGTTAGTGAGAACCTGCGTCTCAGTTTTTCAAATAGCACGGGTTTAAACCTTAGTGGTTTTTTGTGCTATTTATGTGTTAAATAAAATGTTTTCTTTTTCTAAACGATAAATAAATTAACAAAAAAAAAATGTAAAATATAATTTAAAGAATCTTGCTGTCTAGATATCATAGTTCTTTTCACTCATTTCTTGACAACAAAAACCGTCTGAACGATTCGAAGTACGACGAAGTAAAGACTTAGTTAAAAAATTAATACATCATAAAAAATTGGTAATATTTTTCATCTTATGCCATTAAGTTATGTATGTAGGCTTTTTTTTGCAATAAAATGCTTATAAAAACGTCAAACAATGTAAAACCGAATTATCCTAATCAACATTATACATTCTAAAATATAAACAATATAATTTACATCAACATTTTATATATTAGCTATTTTTTTTGTTAATATTTATTTTATTTAAAAATTGTCTATAAACAGACTTTGGTTCAAAACCGAGTCATCTATATGGTAAAACCATTAAATTATAAAATTGCTAACAACCGTTCTTTGTAGTATCATTCTCACAGGGATATTTTCCACCAGGGATGGTATAGAAACGATAAAACAGTACTATTTAGATTTATAACGGGATATTTACCATGATTTCGAGTCTTTCGAGTTTCCCGATATTTCACACAGTTACATGCGCCATGATCACGGTTGAACTCAAAATAGGTAAAAATCGGTTAAATCTAAATGGTATTGATAACCATGATAGTTTCAAAAGTTATATCGATAAAACAGTGTTTAATTAATTGCCTTAATTAATTTTGCACTAAGATTTAGAATTATCTTGAACACTAGAGGCCTATTTAAAAATACAGCACATAAACAATAGTGCTATTTCGCATACTTATATGTGACTGGGCGAGAATAGCACTATATTTAACCATTGACTAATTTTACTCGGAGATGGTGAAATGGGGCCTTTTAACTAGTTATTTAACAGAACCAGCATTCTAACAACAAATTAGTTATAAATTCAGTTAGTTCAAAATTTGCAAGAACTTTCGCACCGACAAATGCTTCAAAGTTATTAACAAATTAAACATGGATCTTAATGTTTTTGTAATAAGTGATAAACCTCACTTTTTAGGATAAACTATTTTTTTTTTATTTTCTGGAGGTGCAGGTTCGAATCCTGCATGTGACGGTTACGGATGCGTCTCAATCTTTTTCTGCATAAAATTAAAAAAAAATGAACATGACCTCAAATTCGATAACTTTTAGATAACTCGAATTAACTAACATAAACAAGAGAACACATAACTAAGAGAGTTCCTTATTATATATGGATTTGGTAAATGTAAACTATAGCATCTTCCTATATAATAATTTTGAAAACTAACCATTTTTAGCTGTCAGAATATAACTAGCAACGACGTGACCTAAGATCTAGAAATTGACTAACGACCGATTAACGAATTAATTAAATAATTTAAGTGCCTCAAATTATGTGCGGCCATTTTAAAAAGTAGGATTAATTTAAAATGGCTTACTCTTATGGTGTTGCCAATATTTCCGGACAATCAACACAACAACATCTAGCCCCGTGGTAAGCTCTAAGCTTGTGGTACGGGTACAAGACATCTGATAAATTTAATATAATAGACATTACATACATGGATATTTTTTATTATTCATATAAAACACCCAGACCGAGGAGATAGTGCATACAGAAGATACCAACACTTGCTTCCTCGGCGGGAATCGAACCCGCACGGCAACGGCGCAAGAGGTAGCCACTTGCGCCGCAACCCGACCTTCGCCGACGGCGCCGCTGAGGCAGTCTAATAAATCATAGACAAACAATATTACATTCTATGTTTAAGTAGCATTTATTTATGATTTTGTCTTTGGGCAAAGTTTGTATCCGTATTAAATAAGACGTCCAAGAAGGATTTATGTCAAATTAAAACATGGCTGTATTTCCGTTTATCCAAAATATAATCATACATAATGTACGAAAATGGACTTTTTTTAGTCACTCTATACCAGGTACAAAACTAGTGTGACAAAAAAAAAATACTGGATAGTTTTTTATATTGTTTGTGTTAATTATAGCAATAAGAACGCCCATTACGCATTTTGTATTTAGCATTAAGTCCATTTTTGTATTGTTTTGTCTTGGTGTGTAAAAAGAGTTATATTATTACTATTATAGCCTAACTTCACAAGCTCTAAACAAGTGTGCCAATATAAAATGTTTGTATGTATCTTTTAATTTTATGTATTAGATTTATCCATACAGCCTTACTTCGCCTATTTTTATCCAAATCGTTCACGTAGTTTTTAACATAAAGATATTTCAAGTAATGAATAAATGGCTTGAAAATGGCCGCCGTCATAGGATAGGAACGCACCCTATACGGACTTTTTAGAAGAGGCATTTACCCAGCGTAATGCCTTTCCTGTTTTCCATTTATATACATATATATATATATAAGTTGAACATTCTTAATCTGTATGTCATAGTTACTTTCAATAGGCAAGAGCGGAATCCCCTAACACAGGTATCTCTATACTTAAAAGGGGGTTTCCGTTGTATTCATTTATAATGTATAGATTAAGTTACTGGAATAAACTTTTTTTTATTTATACAATAAACAGCTGATTTCTACGTTAAAGAATAAACAGAGTGAGTACATGATGTATCTGTCATACTCTGTTTTTAACCCCCGACGTAAAAAAGGGGTGTGAACGTGAGGAAGAAAAACCGAAAATCTGAAAATATACTAGACAAAATAGTATGACTTTTTACTTTTAAGGAACTAAGGTACTGATTTGGGATCATTTTTTAAATATTTTAAATTATCCTATATTATTATTAGTGAAAGTGTTTGTATGCTCTGCAAGCACGATCTCCTTGGTCTGGGTGTTTAATATGTATAATAAAAAATATCTATATATGTATGACACTTATATTAAGTATATCAGATATCTAGTACCCGTAACACAAGCTAAGAGCTTACCACGGGGCTAGATATTGTTGTGTAAAATGTCTGGAAATATTTATTTATTTATTATTTATTAATAGCCTTCGAATATATGAACATACAAACATTAACTAAGTTTAATAGTTCCACCGGTTGAGCAACGCTTATAACATTTTTGAACACATTTGACCGTATTGTCCAAATATTATCTTCCTATATTATTTTAGGGACTTTTCTATATTATTCTAAATAGATGATTAATTGCAAGTAGTCTAAAATGAAATGTGCGATGGGGATGTTTTTGTGCACCGATTTAACTGGCGACCGAACCCAACTTGGTCCACAAAAATTGTTTTTTTGAAAAAAATCTTAGTTACGTGGTTTTCTAAGTTTTTTTTCACGCGCGCAATTGGCGCGTTTAAGTCACCCGAAAAGTTAGTAGATAGTTATTTTTATTTTCATTTTGTAGCATAATGGTTTATATTTAGGATGTGTTTGTTGTATATGTTTTTAGTTATTAAAAAACTAGTAGTAGCAATAAAAAAATACGTGCATATTCCCTATTACATTTGTAATAAAATGGTGTTTGTATTTATATTTCGAAGATAGTTGAAATGTTCGTTGATTCAGTTTTAGGAATTCTGATAATCTCTAGGGCCGCCCGGGGGTGGGGGTCGAATGCATTGCCCTGCCTAGCCCGCCGGTCGCTACGCCACTGGTTTCATTATATAGCAATGCAAATGTACTCAGTTAGGCTTGAAAGTATAAAGGTCTTTGTAAATTAAATTGTATGAAATTTCTTAAAATTTCCACCGCTTTTCGCTTCCGGTCGTTCTTGTAAAACGCCGTTATAGAATTAATTCGCTATGTTTTTCCTAGTCTGACCAGAAAGAGTCTTTAAGCCCAATAAGGGCATATAGATATTGTTATACATAATATATTTATACATCGATGGGTCTTCAAATACAAAGACATACCGTGAAACTGAACTAAGAGAAAAAATAGAAGGAGTACCGCCATCTTGATTTTGGTTCTTCTTCTTCTTCTGTCTTCGCTTCCGTTGGCTCCGAGTCCTGAAAATATGAGCACATTTTAATGGTGCTTTTTATGGTTTTTCCCTTAAAGTTTTTTACTTTTTTTTTTTTTTTTAAATTTGTTTTTTTTAGACCTTGATCCCAAAACTTTTGTTCCTTTAAACGTAAAAAGTCATTCTATTTTGTGTTACACGTGATGCGCTTTTATTTGAGACCCCACTCGAATACTCGAGTTTGCAGATTTCGGTTTTCCTTCTCCACTTTCACCCTCATAACTTTTAAACGGGTCAACCGATTTCCACTAAACATGTCTAAGAACACTAGCGCATAACTCACCAAAAACTAAATTTTATCGCTTCATCCGTCTGGGAGCTATGATGCCACAGACAAACAGACACGTCGAACTTATTACACCCCTCTTTTGGCGTCGGGGGTTAAAAACGAGACTTGGTAAAAGTAATTTTTCACTTTTTTTTTAAACTTGTTGGAGATTAATAGAAAGTTTGATAAAAAACGTTATTCATAAATCAAATTAGTGCTACATCTGTTTAATAACAGTTGTAAAGCACTAAAGTTGTAAAGATAATTCTCAGAGCGCCTGATTAAAAGAGAGAGAGAGAGAAACGAAGCATCACAAACCTTAGCAGCTTCAGTCTGGGCTGACTTCGTAACATTATCATCAGTTCCATCGGGCGTCTCAACTTTTATCACAGAATGGTACAGATCCGTCTGCGTGCCCTCGTTCTTCCTCTCTTCTGTGCCCTTCTGCTCTCTCTCCTCTGTTCTGCTCTCTGTTTGACTCTCCTCTGCGTCATGTTCTTCTGAGGGTGACTCATCTTCTCTACTTTGTTCTTCGTTGCCGTTAAGTCCGTTTTCTAGTTCCGGGCCTTGTTTTGAGGACTGAAATAGTTCATTTCATAAGTAACTAACATATTTATACAACATTTTATACAGACTTCAAATAATATTTTATATTTTGTATGACGGGCTCTTAAGAGAAAAGTGCTTGCAGGGCATACATACAATTGTCCCGTCGGCGGGAATCGAACCCGCTACCTCTTGCGCCGGAATCAGCTGAGGCAGATGTGAAGAAGGCACTTAAACTACACATAAACAAGTTAAAAAAATACTCTTGAAATTTCTTCTAATTTTTCAAAGTCAAAACGTTTATTTCCTTAGAAGCACATAGCCTACATGGACAGGTCAACTTAAAATTAATAAAACTAAATTGCTTAAACAAAAAATATCAAGGAAATAACATTGTCTTGACAGTTCGCTTCAATGTCTTATACTGAGTTGAGAAGCGAATAGAACAACACAGCTTTATCAGTTACTAGCTGTGCCCTGCGGTGCTACTCGCGTTATAATGGATGAAGTACTCTTAACCAACAACATATTTATTTGAATAAAGATTAATATTATTATGTTGATACAACTTGAACAAATTATTTCGACCAAATTAGGTACCATAAAAACGGTTTTTGTGAGTTTATCTTAAAAGATAGACATATACTATCGCGGACTGTTTTTTAGATCATTAAGAGCTATTATTCTTTAATACATACTTTTGTGTATCTTGAACAATTTCTCCCGTTTTTTACACATTTACCATTATATATTTGCTCCTATTGGTCGTAGCGTGATGTTATATAGCCTATAGCCTTCCTCGATAACTGGACTATCCAACACAAAAAGAATTATTCAATTCGAACCAGTAGTTTCGGAGATTAGCGCGTTCAAACAAACAAACACACAAACAAACAAACAAACAAACTCTTCAGCTTTATATATTAGTATAGATTACAATTTTGGAGTTTTTATTTATAGGTACTTTAACTATTATAAGTTTAACATTTACAATAAACAAAAAAAAATGTTTTATGACTTACCTCCATGTCCAGTTCATTGATAGGTTTCGGAGCAGGTTCCTTGTATGAGATAGTATCTGGTCGTGCTTGTGTTGCAGTATCCTCCTAAAAACAAAATATTATTTAAAAACCTATTAGTATAAGATCCGAACCTACATCGACATTCACCGGGTTGATAATAGAATCAAACTTATTTTATAATAAATTTCGTATATTATAAAATGGTGAAATTGCATCAATTTTATTCATTTGTTTATTTATAAGGAACAGCAGCTACAGCTAACACAGTGAAATAAGTAGCTAAATTAATTTACATAAAGCCCTCGCGGTCAAAAGTCACAATTCCTAAAAAATACGACGTTAAGCAAAAACAAACAAAACTCGTTACAAATCTACACATTAATACCTAAACAACATACTTTACAAACGATAACTTATATTAATTATTATATATTGGCGATGCAAAGATACTAACTAGCGCCTCTAGTGTCAAAATTGTGAAGCTGTCTAAGAACGACACTTTGAATGTTTTCGTTACAATGAACGTCAGGGCAAAACATAAATATTAAATACAAATCAGATTTAAACAAAGTGTCGTTTATAGACAGTTTCTAAATTTCGCCGCTTTCGTAATGTGGTCCGGAGAAGCCCTATCTAAGACCACATCGTCACTTTACATCAAGTGAGATTGTGGTCAAATGAATGCTTATCTAGCATAAAAAAAGAACCCGCTAGTGAATGAACTTACATCAGAAAGGTCGTCCGCCCCATTCTCGCGCCTGTAGGCCTCGTACCGTTTAGCGGCCTCTCGCATCTTGTCCAAGTACGCGGGGGCCGCTCTGCCGGAGGCCCAAGAGGCCACGCCGCTCGGTAGACCTCCGACTGCGGGCTCGTCGTAGTATGTTAATACGAACTCCATGCCTGACTGAAATACAAACCATCTTAAACAGTGTAGATACATTATACGAAATAATTTATTTCCATTGTTTGATTTTACAATTATTCTAGGAAACGTCAAAAATAAAATCAAACAAATTGTTACATAGGTACTTAAAGATAAATATTAAATAAATGTATCGTATCTGATCGCTCAGCTTTTCTTACACTAGAGCAAAGAAGCGATTAGAAACTCCAGCTCATTTTTCTTCTGAAAGAGCATCGAACATCGTTGGCATACCTACACGACCGCCGGTTTATAACTTTATTACGGTTAATAACTTACTGCTAAACGCAAAAAAAACTAAATGTATTAAATTCAAACTCCCTAATGTTAAAGAATTTCCTACAAAAATCATATTAAACGATGAAATTCTCGAGCTCGTTGACTCAACAGTGTTCCTAGGTTTACATATTGATTCTCGTCTACAATGGAAACCCCAAATTACAAACCTTGCAGGTAGACTTAGTTCAGCCGCTTATGCAGTGCGAACAATGAGATATATCACAGATGAGGGTACAGCTAGACTGGTTTATTTTAGTTACTTTCATAGTATTATGTCATATGGTATCCTACTCTGGGGTGCTGCAGCCGATATTCAAACTATATTCGTGCTGCAAAAAAGGGCTGTACGTGCAATATATAAAATGAAACCACGTGACTCCCTCAAAGAAAAATTCAAAGAGATTAACATTCTAACTGTAATCTCACAGTACATTTTTGAGAACTTGATGTTCACCCACAAGAATAAGCACTTGTTTTTAAGAAAAAGTGACGTACATAGTATTAACACGAGAAGTAAGGAAAAATTACTAATTCCTACTTACAGACTAAAAAAACTAGGCAAATCATTTATGGGTAACTCTGTTCGTTTTTATAATAAGCTTCCTCATAATGTAACAGAGCTTCCTATTAGAAAATTTAAATCATTTATTAAGAGAAGTCTAATGAAAAAAGCGTATTACTCTATAAATGATTATATAAAGGATGATGCAGCTTGGATAGATGTTGCTTAGTTCCACAGTAACAGGCTCTAATAATTCTGGTTGACCAGGACTGATATGCTCATGTTATAATAGCTTCCTTATAACATTTTTTTTTATTGTAAATGTTAAACTTATAATAGTTACCTATAAATAAGAACTCCAAAATTGTAATAACTACAAAATTGTAATAACTGATATAGCTGTGTTGTTCTATTCGCTTCTCAACTCAGTATAAAACATTGAAGCGAACTGTCAAGACAATGTTATTTCCTTGATATTTGTTATTTAAGCAATTTAGTTTTATTAATTTTAAGTTGACCTGTCCATGTAGGCTATGTGCTTCTAAGGAAATAAACGTTTTGACTTTGACTTTTCGCCATTTTGAAAAAAATGTGTTTCGGCGGCCAGTGATGATACTCATGTCAATCGACAGAGTAAATGAATACAAACAAAAAGTGTTCTATGATCAAATCTCCTAAGTGATACGGTTTCTGAGATATTTTGATATAGATTTATTTAAACCTACTTAATGTTAAAGAAATCAAACGTTTGTTTCTTAACTTATTATTAAGCGATACTTAGTTTGTTTTGTATATTTATTGGCCTTTTTTTTTTTATGCTGGTTTGCCTTCATTTGACCACAATCTCACCTGATGTAAAGTGACGATGTGGTCTAAGATGGAGCATGAAGGCCTAGAAGATGGCTTCTCCGAACCACATTATGAAACACGAAAAAATCGTTTCACGCACTGGCTCAGCCCGGAGGGTGGTGACAAGCCGCGGCCGAAGCCTACCACAAGAGACTGTTGTTAGCACCACCCGGAAGTCACGTGTAAGGATTCACGGACGTGAACAGACAAAACCTCCACACTTTCCTTTTTTGTTTATTGAAGGCATATTGAATTAAGTAAACAAATGTGTTTAGTTTTATTTTTTTTGTGTAGTGCGCATCTTTGTTATGTTTTATTCTTGTAATATTTGTGGAAACTTTTAATGAGCCTTTCAGTACAAAATTGTTATTATACCTTTATCATATTAGCTTCCCTAAGATTGTGACGACCTCTGTGGCTCGGTGGGCGAAGGTCCGCCTGAGGCGCAGGAGGTTGCGGGTTCGATTCCCGCCGTGGGACCAGATTTCGTACGATCTACAATTTCTAGTTTCGGGTCTGGGTGTTTTCTATGTAAAAATGTATGTATTTACAAAAAAAAAATGTATCTATGTAGTATATCAGTCACCTAGCACCCATAGTACAAGCTCTGAGTAGTTTGGGGTTGGGTGATGCTGTGTGATTAGTCCGGAAATATATATCCTAATTTAATATTATAAATGTGAATGTAAGTCTGTTTGTTACGCTTTCACGCGAAAACTACTGAACCGATTTAAATGAAATTTGGTACACAGAATGTCTAGAGCCTGAAAAATTACATAGGCTACTTTTTACCGCGGGAAAACGTCATTCCGCGGGAAAATCCATTATAACGCGGGTAACACCGCGGGGCACAGCTAGTTTACTTATATTTATTAGTAGGATACTCACTTGCTCAGCCCCATCAGTAGACCGCACCACCATCCTACTCCAATACTCCGTGACTCGAATAGCATTCTTCGCCTCAGGCACTTCGGGATGAGTACAACTCTTAGACAAGATCACATAAACTTTATTACTCCTGTACTCTGGCGAAGTCTCCTTCGGCATTCTGCTATACATCTCCAGGGATTTTCTCTTCGCATTAGAATGGACGCTTGATCTTTCATCCCCGCATTCACCATCAGAGCATCCGTTTTGGCCGTTCTCAATGTCTTTGGCTGGTATTGAAGCTGGGTTCGCAACGGCAGTGGGCGCTACGTCTAGCGCCTCCGGGGTGCGTTCCTCGAAGGGATTGTGGTGGAGTGTATCGATGTTGTACTCCTTGTGGCGTCTAATGTATACGTAGTCACGGTTCGCGAACAGTCTCTGGAAGATATAATTAGTTATAGCGTATAATTTTGTTTAATTATCATGGTTTTTAACGATATTGTGACTTAAAACGGGTAGCTTACTATGATTTGACGGTTTTTGAGTTTTCCGATATTTCGACGCCAATCACGGCAATAAAGACGATTATATTCCTACAAACGGGTCTACCCTGAATATCGGAAAACCCAAAAACCGTCAAACCATGTGATGCTACCCGTTTTATATAATAATATAGTTATAAAGTCTATGATTTTTCGAAGTGATAAAACTCTTTTAGGAGTTATTTCTGCCTCAGTGGCGCGGTGGGCGACGGTCCGCTTGCGGCGCAAGCGAAGGCGGCTTCGATTCCAATTCCTTAAAAATAAAATACCATAATATTTAGTAATGTGCACGCGATGCGCTTTCATTTGATACCCCACTTGAGTATATTTGCAGAATTTCGGTTTTCCTTCCCCACTCTCACCCCCATAACTTTTAAACGGCTCAACCCATTTTTATGAAACATGTCTAAGAACACCCGCGTCAAACTCACCTTTCATACAAAAATAAACTAAATTAAAATCGGCCCATCCGTTCGGGAACTATGATGTCCCAGACAGACAGACACGTCAAACTTATAACACCCCTCTTTTTTAGTCGGGGGTTAAAAATAATTAATTAATTATGATGATGTTTTTAGTAATACTGTACCTGTAATTAGTTTGTTTATTTAGCCTAGTTCAATCTCATTTATTCCATACCTGTTTTAAACCTGAACGTGTCTTCATTCTGAACTGAAACTGAACAGCTGTGGTCCACTATGAACAGATCAGCGACTGCTGCGTGTCTACATTCACCGCGCGAGGTCGATACGCAGCTGTTTATGTCAAGTGTATAGACTCACCGGCCACAGCACTTCCCAGTGTATAATCGCCTGGTCGGGTACGGAACTGCTGTGCTCCACTATGGACAGATCCGCGACTGCTGCGTCCCATTCTTTTCTGAAGGCTGTGTCTACGTTGACTGCTGCGTAGTGACTAGCTTGGACGTCGTTATACCGCCCGTATACTGAAAACATTCAAAAATAATATATATTGGTGGACTATAAAAACAGCTTGTGTATGGGTGGGTTCTAGTATTTTTAAAACTACTTTAATACAAATTTAATACAAAATGGAATCACAGATGCGTCAATATTACATACTTTGAGCAAAGTCCTCTTATATTTTAAAATTTCTAATCTCTCAGTCATATTTATATCATAAACGTTTTTTTGAACCCTGGATGAAGTTAAAAAAAGTTAAATAAAATATTAAATCACTGTTTTATCGATGATTATTAATATAATACTAATGTGATAGGTTTTACTTAAATGATTACCTCTCAAGGTAACCATCAAAAATAAAAATAAATATTTAAGTTAAGAAAAAATTAGATAGAACGTCCGCCTGAGACGCAGGAGGTTGCGGGTTCGATTCCCGCCGGGGGACCAGATTTTGTAAGATCTACAACTTCTGGTTTCGGGTCTGGGTGTTTTCTATGTATCATATGTATGTATATGTATCATATGTATATATGTATCAGTGTTGTGCTCGCCTATTATAGGCACATATTCCATAGTTAATAGTATTAACAATGTCTACTAAATTATTATTTTTTTATATCTTCTGTTGGTGGTGCAATAAATAAATTAAAAAAAATGTATACTCGTCATAAACCCACTTTTCGAGCCGTTTTCGATTTATATACCAATTTTGAAACACCTTATATAAAATAGTCAAGAATGCGGATGAGAGTTCACACTACGTTAATTTTAGCTATAGGTACTTGATTTTATCTTCTTATAACTATTTCGATTAAATTATTAAATCGAATTATTTCGATTAAGAAGCATTGAACTAACATGAGTGCAATAGCTCAAAAACTACTTAACTGATTCCATAAAATAATGCAAGATATTTTCTGAGGCAATAAACAATACGCGTCAAATTTAAAAACCTTCTATTTTTAGGGTTCCGTACCTTGATGGTAAAACCTCTAATTACTAAGAATCCATCGTCTGACTAGAAAATTTTGAGGGAAGAATTTTTTTTAAGGTTTAGTACGACTTCATCTCACTAATAAAAGAGCATCGAAGGTCCCCCTTCCCCTGAGCTATGTTCTACTTTACTTTATTGTTCTTTTTTCTGATACTTATATCTCATAAACCGTATCATTTTGGAGACTTGATCATAGAACTCTTTTTGTTTGTAATCATTTACTCTGTCGGTTGACATGAGTTTCATTACTGGCCCCCGAATCACATATTTTACAAAATGGCGGTCGTGTAGGCATCCCAGGCTCCATACAAAAATGTTCGAACCCTTTTATATTCATTTACAATATTGCATCTTTCACGGTACTGATAAACGCAAATTACTTACGTAATCCTACACCAAGGTAACTAATGAAGACCGAGGTTGTCCGTAACACTAAACTATATCACAGTTTCTAGTTTCGACATACTGTTGTTATCTGTTTATGATTATCTTCATTTTAATCTATTAATTAATTAGGTACATAATAGGTCATTCATGGACTACGTATTGGGTAAAGATTCGCTTGCATAACATGGGGTAGCAAGTTCGATTCACGCTGACGACCGACGGAATGAACTGTACAGTTTCACACAAAAAAATGTGTGAAAAGTATAACTTTTTAAATTATCATGGTTTTTAACAATATTATTATGACTCGAAACGGGTAACATACAACGATTTTTGAAAACCGTCAATCATGGTATGTTACCCGTTTTAAGTCATAATATTGTGTGAAAATTGATTGATTGTATTCGTATATTTTACAAGCATTTGATTAAATATTGCTTTTCTTCATCTTCGAATTAATATTAAAGAAAAAAAATACTGCATAAATAAAATAAATATATAATTATAATAGCATAAGTTGATAAAAAATGCTATGCAATAGCTTAACCGCGGCAGTCTCCGAGTGCCACAAATCTTTTATTTTAATTAACTTTAAGTTGACCTGTCCATGTATGCCCTGTGCGTCTAAGGAAATAAACGTTTTGACTTTACCGCTAGCCTAGCCTAATTCAGCCCAACACTCTGATATAGAGATTAGATACGATTGACTGAAAGTAGCACCAGTTACGGATAAGTTGAGAGGGAATAGATTAGCGTGGTATGGACATGTCATGAGAAGAGATGAAAGTCATGTAACGAGAAGAGCGTTAGATATGAATGTAGATGGATATGTGAGAAGAGGTAGGCCGAAGAAAAGATGGATGGACTGTGTGAAAGATGATATGTGTAAGAAAGAGGTGAGTGTTGAGATGACGGGTGATAGAGGGAAATGGAAGGAGAAAACATGTTGTGCCGACCCCACGTAATGTGGGATAAGGTCAGGAAGATGATGATACGATTGACGGAAAGATAAACTAGATAGGCTTTAACTTGTAATGCAAGTGTAGCAGAAATTCAAGGTATGACGTAGTGTGAAGTTGGTGTAGTGGTTAGCACGTCCATGCGTATAATGGAAGACGTGGATTCGAGTCCCGCATTTTGCTTATAAGCTACGTTACTTCGTCTTCATTTGTTCTACACAAATTCAGAATATTACCTTGATATATAGGTCTAGCACATACCTTTATACGCATACAGGCCCTGTCCAACTTTGTATTCTTTCCGCCATATAATTGTGTCATCAGCTTCTACATACGGCTCCCAACCGTCTTTAGATATTGTCGGTAAGCTCGGTTCTTTGCACCTGAAACAGATTTAAATGTTAAATATGTATTATTACAGCTAGTTTATCTTAAATATTTGCCCGGGAGCGTTGCCCGCGTTTTAATTATTTGTAGATTAAAGCGCTATACACTATATATTTCAAAAAAAAATTATTTGTAATAAATACTCACAATAATAGTAACTCAAATTTGCAAAACAAAACTTTTGCGTGCAAGTATTTTTTGCATGGCGCCAAAAATATTTAATAAACTACCTCTTTCTGTTCGAAACTTACCCGTAAACCAATTCAGAGACAAACTAAGTGAGATTTTGATTAAAAAGGCATACTATTCAGTAAATGACTTTCTCAACGATAAGGAAATAAGTAAATATGAATATACTTGAATTGTATAATTTTAGATTTTTGATTTAATTTACTAGATTTAATTTGATATTATTTAAATTGATTTAATTTGATTTATTATAATTTGGCTTGATTTTTTAATGCAATTTTATTCATAATTTTCTAACTTATTATAGTTATTTAATTTCATGACATTTGCATTCACTTTTAGATATATTTAACATCATTTTAATTGTATATTCTGAATAATTTGATATTATAGATAATAAGTGACAAGAAATGTAATGTTTGTATGCTCAATGTAGCAGAATCTGTGTAGCTTTAAGTAGTCTTAACATCTGACATGTATCACCAGATTTTACGAACAATAAACAATTTATGATTTATGATTTATTTTATGATTTATTTCGAGCGAATAGGGTGACTGCTGAATATTAGCCACTTGTAAAAGAATTTAATATATATATATCTAAATTTAAAAATAAGAAAAACCCCCGATTCCAATGCCTTAATTTCCAAGTAAAACACCATAATATTGAGTAATTTGCACGCGATGCGCTTTCATTTGATACCCCACTCGAGTATATTTTCTGATTTTCGGTTTACCTTCCCTATTGTCACCCCCATAACTTTTAAACGGCTCAACCGATTTTCATGAAACATGTCTAAGGGCCAAACTAACATTTCATAAAAAAAAAAACTAAATTGAAATCGCTCCATCCATCAGCTATGATGTCCCAGACAGACAGACAGAGACACAGACAGACACACAGATAGACAGACAGACAGATACGTCAAACTTATAACACCCCTCTTTTTTGGTCGGGGGTTAAAAATGAAGACACTGGTTAAAGTTACCGTTACATTTTATATTTACTGATCCATTCTGTTAACCATTTCTATACCTTATTTTCTTCTTTATAAGGGGCTGTTTCAACGAGCGAGAGTATCGCGACAAGTCCGCGCTTACATCGTCGGGATGTCTCCACGAACGAGCGAATATTCTGCCAGCGTATCGTCGCGACTCGTAACGGAATAGCAGCGTGTCTACAACGACTCGTAACGAACGACGCCTGCGCTTGACAATGAGCACGTCCCGCGCTCGCCGCGAGTGCGCCACGTTGCTATGATATATCGCGACACTCGCATCGCCGCGATATCGTCGTCGTGTGGAAACACATGCTAAGGGAGTGTATAAAAATACGTGGCACGACGATAACATCGCCGAGATTCTCTTGCTCGTGGAGACTGCCCTTAGACATAGGGCTTATTTCACAAAATCCAAGTGAACAACACTAAGCCATGGTTAGTTATGAGCTATCTCGCTTAATCACATGCGACTGAGGAAATATATATATATATCATCACCCTATTAACATTCCCACTGCTGGGACACAGGGACTTCTCTCTTGACGAGAGAGATTAGGCCTTAATTCACCACGCTGGCCAAGTGCGGGTTGGTGAATGTCACATGTTTCTTCAAACTCTTTTAAAGTTCTCAGAACATGCCGGTTTCCTCACGATGTTTGCCTTCACCGTTAAAGCACGTGTTTAAAGCGCACATAGATTTCTCAAGAAGAAAAATCCAGAGGTGCGTGGCGAGGTTTGAACCCACGACCTTCGGAATGAAAGTCGAGTGTCCTCCCACTTAGCCAACACGGCTTCGCACTTAGCCAACACGGCTTCGGAGGGAAATAGCTCTATATAATATTAAACAATGTCTGATTTTACTTGGAGATGGTGAAACAGGATCTTATTGTTAATACTGAGCGGCCCATCGCTGCCATTTCAGAGTGGCTTGAACCTCATAAGTTATACATGCTCACTTACGTGCAATATTTGATTCCAGAATGTCGTCTATCAATCACCACTCTCTTGTTGCAAGTCGGACAGAATATTGTTTCTGAAAGTGCCTGAATCCCATCAAACGCCGAAAGCATTTCCTGCCAAGAGGAGTTATGCTAATAAAATGATTCAATGTATGAATTTAATACACACATTATAAATTATGATATATTCAATTATATGGGGTGTTAAGGGGTATCAAACACCATTCTAGGGACACAATCCAAGACCTGTGGCCCAATGATGAATGATGCTCTAATACACAAACCCCACATCGGAACTTCGAGTTTCTACATCTTGACACTTTCTTATTAAATTGATAAAGCAAAAAATAGGTGTCCAGTATTTTTGGACAGGCAAGGGAATAATTTTATTATTTTATATTTAGTTATCATACCTATCACAAGGACTTCCTTTGTGATCAATTTGTTATTTGTCTTTCAAAATGTTTATTTAAATATTGAGACTACAGACCCATGGTGCAAATTTTATAAAAAAAATTGTAATAGGCACATATTTACAGAAAGCCAATTTAAAATTAGGTTTATTATTGTGATACCTATCTTTGTTGTGTCTTTTCCTTTGTTATTATTATTTGCATGAGTAAATAAGAATTTGTTGCTTTCTCATTGTATTTACAAAGAGCATTGTTTACAAAACTTTTGCGATTTATTTACGTAGAAGTTTGCCTCCTATGACCTTGCTAACGAGTGTGAGGGTAAACATTGAATGGATTAGGACTATAAAATAATTTTACCTCTAACTCTTCGTCCGTGACATCTTTGGCGCATTGTGGTAACTCTGAAACGTCCTCATCATTCTGGTCTTTTGCCTGACAAGCAGCAGTAGCCGATAGCAGTAATGTTCCTCGCGGACGGAAAAAAGCTTGACGAAAACATAGGAACACTTCCCGTACACTTCTATCCCTTCTGTATTTCTTCACAACACTACCTACGTTTACGTGACGAGTCCACACATTCCGAAGTCTGTTTAGTCCAAGATCCCGAAAGAGAAACCTAACAGACATTATAGGAATTTCTTTATTATTTTTGACTAACGATGACAACAACTTTATTCGGCATTGCTGGAGCACCAGTCGTGTTGTAGCTAAACAGCGGCACTGTACATTATTAAATTTAACAATTAAAGCTGACCTATACAATATAATTTGCTGAATTCTACTACATAACATCTCGCGAACCTATTCCAAATGATAAAAGATAACCTCTAAAAAGTTCATGAAAAATAAATCCAATCCATGGAACCTGAATTGACAGCTGCTCTTGACAGTAGGTAGCGATTATTCGATTGAAAAAAAAACGGAGTTGGTAAAAAATGCGATCGGCGAATGAATAAATTTTTTTTTTTTTTAGTGCGTATGACCAGGGTGAACGTTATGAAATTATTCATTCTATTGGCCACCATAATTTTGTTTGACATTGACATTGCCCGGATAATGTGTTGCCAGTTAAAATAAAAAGCCCTTGATTAATGGTAAAAGATTGCATATTAAAAAAAAAAACAATACAAGATGGTTTTTAAATTAAGTTTATATAACTAAATTCACATTTTTTTAACAGATATGAATGCTTAATATTATTTTTATATCAAAATGTGTTAAAAAATATTAAAAGAGTTCATAAATATAGTTTTCAGTGATTTATAATCATATGGAGACTATGGAGTAAATTGCATCTCATATAGTAACCCTTTTTACGGCGGACGACAACGAGTGAACTCGCCGCGCCGCGTCTGATTAATTTTATCAACGTCATCTTTTGTCCCACGATAATAATTCCTTGGCCCCACATGTGAACAGATTAAAGGACTTGTAAAGGATCATATTGCGGTCCTTAAGTGACCACGGGAGTTGTATCCGTGAACTATAGAAAGTGTTGGTTGAATCGTGGTGCTGGTGTTTGGCATGTCCGGTTATATCTGGTTTTGAGCTACCTTCTGCATCAGAAACCCCTTTCTCTGTGTTGTGATTCGTGGGTGTTTTAGCAAATTCCGAGACCTTTGAACGGTATTTTATACTAGGAATTCTTTAATAACAAAGCAAAGATGTCGGGTCAAGACGAAACCTCTGCTGATCGTAATGTTGAGATCTGGAAGATCAAGAAACTTATCAAGAGCTTGGAGATGGCCCGAGGGTAAGTTTCCCTAAGAAGTTAAATTATTTCCAAGCTTGTTTTGGTTGATAACGAAACATCTTGTATCTCAAAAATGGCTGCTAAAATCGATATTACTCTAATTCTGCAGTGCGCTGCTTTGCGTGCGCAGAAAGAGGGTATAAAAATGTTTTTTGACTAACAAATTTTGTCTAACTGATGCACAATTTGCTACTCATGTACACCTGTTACCTAGGAACACAAAAATTAACACTAATTTAAAAAAATCTCATTCCAAAATATTGATCATAGAAACTGGTTGTAATCTAAGTAAGGTTATGTTGTTGTTACTTATGTTGTTGTAGGATGTTTAATCGTGAAATCTTCCAAATAGGTACCAATAACAGAACACAATATAAATGCTATTTTATTGAATTACAAAGCTTAGTCAGGTGATCTAGAGTGATGATTCAAAAGTTGGCTTGGAAAATAAATTCCTATGATGAATTGCATTCTATTAAGTATGATCCCTACGGAAAAATAGCTTCTTATTTTGACACAAATTGCATATTCAAGTTGTGACTCATTACCATTAGGTCTGACTCATTCAATATATTTTGTGTTGTTTATTTTATTATGAATATATCAGAATTTCAGTACCCATAGTACAAGCTTAGAACTTACCACATGGCCAGAGGTAGTTGCATGGATTGTCCATTGATAATTATTTGTATATAAAACTCTGATGAAGTTTGTGCGAGTTCCAAATGGTAAACAGTTGAACGCTCAACAAGGTAATTATTATAGTAAAAAAATGTGTTTACCTGATAATAAAATGATGTTAGGCTAGGAAGGTCAATGATCTCTTATTCATATACCTTTTTAATTAAGATAACTTAAAACTTCATTGTTATCAGTTCAATATCTTCTGGACTCACTTATCATCAACAAATAAGTTGAGCTTCACTGTCATGAGTTAATTCAGTTTTGATGAAAAATACTGTTAAATCTGCTTTGTATGCTCAACTGTAGGTGCAACTGTATAGTAGTTCTTAGGAATTGCTGTCAATAGGAGTCTAATACTGCAATATGCTCGCACCAACATATAAACTATAATATACTATATATACATATATATATATATATATATACTATCAGCAACAGCACTAACATATACTGTTAACAGAATAGAAAAGAGTTGATTGATTGGTAAGCAGACTCGTTGTAGATAAAATCTATCAAGTCTATCTGACAAGTCTGAAGACTATCATAGAGGTTAGGTTACGCCATAAACCCTAAAAAAAGGTGATGTTCACTGTTTCTTTTGTATTATTGATATATAATACAAAAGGAACAGTTCAGGAACAACCCTATCAAATTAATAATTTTTGACAATTAAAACGTCCAAGCATATGTTGTTTTCATATCTGTGATATAGACAGTCACAGATGCCATTTAACAAAAAAAAAGTTTACTTGCGTAATATAGTATTCGTGTCTGTGGTTGGACCCAATGCAGAACATGGCCAACAGCAATGGCCTGTTGCAACGGATTCTCTCTCAAATCAATGTTTCAATGAGGTACTTGCGAACATGAAAGATTATTTTCATGTGAACCCCTTGTTCTAATTATTATTATTTTTCTCCATTTATCAATTATTTATTTTAATCAGTTCCATTTACAATCAGTTCTTGAAACTATGAGCAGATGTTTTGGTACTTCTGCAGGATTTTCAGGATAGGGAAGCCCAGTAGCTTCTTCTTCCTATGATGTCATTTATGGAGTTCCATTATGTGATGCCTTTTCAGTCTTTTAGGGTAGTTGATAGTTGTTAAATCATCAGCCAATTCTTCATCTGGTATATTTTTTCGTTTTTTTAGTAACCGGTGTATTTTAATTGAAGTACTCTCACTTGAAAGCTAGATAGTTTGTAGCTAAGAAAATTAAATATAATTTAGGTACAAAAACCTATTAAAAATATATTTTTTTGTAGAAATTTTATGTAAACTGGATTATTGAGGTGAACTTTTTTGCATGTTGTATTAAAACTTCATAATTTATGCTACAAATCTCTTCCAAAAAGTATGGGTCTACCTCTTTTCGTTGTCATGTTATTAGCCATTTGAATTAGGTACTTTCTGCCTTGTACAAAGATCAACAGACAATAAATTTATGTAAAACAAGGCAAGTAAAGATGAAACGGAACGAAGCCTTTGCTTAACGGTAGATAAAGATAAGATTAAGTAAATACAAAATTTTAAGTTTTCTATTAATTTATTACTTAATTGTTCAAAATGTCTACCATTTTTATTAGCTTTTTATTAGCTTCACCTGTATGTTTGTTTGTAACCGACTTCTTTGGGCGCGATTTTGACCCAAACGGCCAGATTTCGTTGAAACTTTGTAGATTTATTGAAAACCAATCCAAACTAAAAAGTAGAAAATAAATAATAGTTTAAAAAAACTTAAAAACACGCTTTTTATAGAAAACCGAACTAAAAATTGGAAAATAAATTTTAATGAATTTAAAATAAGAAAATAGTGTTAAAAATTTCAATGAATATAAATTAATATACTTAGTGTGAATAAAAAAAAATATTTTATTTTAAAAAAACGTGGGGTACTTTTTAAGATATTATCGAAATGATAATCACTCTACTACTCATATCTGTCAATAAAATATTTATAACTATTGACACCATGCACCCCACGCTTTTTTTTAAATATAATATATTTTTTTCTCAATGCATATCGTTGCACGTAAAGCCACATTGCGCGTTGTGCTTTTTAGTAAATCGCGATCGTTTTATATTTGATTCGCTGGCGTGATTCATGATGGCGCTCCAGTTCACTTCAGCACAATCCTGAGTGATCATCTTAACGCAACTTACACAGTACGATGAGAAGACAACCCGGTGAATGTCGATATAGGTTCGGATCTTCTACTATAACCCATGACGTGACATAACGTGACCTCCGGGTGGTGCTAAGAACAGTCTCTGGTGGGAGGCTTCGGCCGCGGCTTGTCACCACCCTCCGGGCTGGGCCAGTGCGTGAAGCGATTTTTTCGTGTTTCGTAATGTAGTCCGGAGAAGCCACCTTCAAGGCCTTCATGCTCCATCTTCCACGACCACATCGTCACTTTACATAAGGTGAGATTGTGGTCAAATGAAGGCTAATCGAGCATAAAAAAAAATAATCTTGAATTTTATACTTATATTGCACTAATTAACAGGCGATACGAACACGTGGAGTTTGTGACTTAGTGTTTTGTTTATGTACCTTCAACCGCACATGCGCCGCCCTTAGTCGCCACCGCGCTCCCGCCACTTTTCTCATCGCATCGCTGATTACTTAGCTATTCCAAGCTAGCAATGTAACTTGAAGCCTGAAGAAAAAAAAACCGTAGGAGGACACTCGACTTTCATTCCGAAGGTCGTGGGTTCAAACCCCGCCACGCACCTCTGGATTTTTCTTCTCGAGCAATTTATGTGCGCTTTAAACACGTGCTTTAACGGTGAAGGCAAACATCGTGAGGAAACCGGCATGTTCTGAGAACTTTAAAAGAGTTTGAAGGACATGTGACATTCACCAACCCGCACTTGGCCAGCGTGGCGATTTAAGGCCTAATCTCTCTCGTCAAGAGAGAAGTCCCTGTGTCCCAGCTGTGGGAACATTAATAGGGTGATGATGATGAATGTAACTTGTAATGTATTACGAACAGCTGTATAATGGGCCGTTAAAATTAGGCTTAGACGGCGCGGGCGGTGGCGCGGTGGCGGCATCGTGTGCAGCAACGCTTAGCGGTACGACGCCTGTTGCCTCACCGCGCGCGTTGTATGAATACAGACGAACGTCCGTGGGCCATATCTAAAATAAAACGTATTTAATAAAATCTAAATTAAAAAATTTAAGGAAAACTCCCGATTCCAATGCCTTAATTTCCATAAAAGTAAAACACCATAATATTCTGTAATGTAGACGCGAAGCTCTTTTATTTGATACCCCACACGAGTATATTTGCAGATTTTCTGTTTTCCTTCCCCACTCTCACCCCCGTAACTTTTAAACGGCACAAAAAATTTTCATTAAACATGTCTAAGAACACGCGTGCCAAACTCACCTTTCATACATAAAAAAACTAAATTGAAATCGCTCCATCCGTTCGGGAGCTATGATGTCCCAGACAGACAGACAGACACGTCAAACTTATAACACCCCTCTTTTTTGTCGGGGGTTAATAAAATAAAAAATAAAAAAAAACACGTTTCTAAGTTCTTAGTTCCCTTGAAAGTAAAACGTCGTACTAATTGTAATGTGCACGTGATGCGCTTTCATTTAAAACCCCACTCGAATATATTATATTAGGTCCTTACATATGAAATTGGCGTTTTGTATGGGAGGAACAAAAAGTCGAATATTTTTTAATATAATATATTTAATTAATCAAAGTATGAACCATTATTTTCTATGCACTTTTGCCATCTTATAGGTAGTTCATTGATCCCTTTACTAAAAAAACCAGTCGGACGGGAATCAATAAAATCTTTGAAGGCGATTTGGACTGCCCCATCGGAGTTGAATTTTTTCCCTTGCAAGAAGTTATCCAAATTTCGAAAAAAATGGTAATCTGTTGGAGCAAGGTCCGGGGAGTACGGAGGATGTCTTAGACTTTCCAATTGAAGCTCTTCTAATTTAGTAGCCGTCTGTTGCGCAGTGTGTGGTCTAGCGTTGTCGTGAAGCAGCAGTGGCGTGGAGCGATTGACCAGCCTAGGTTGTTTAGCCGCTAGCTTTTCCATCATGGTTTGCAATTGCTGACAATAGACATCAGCCGTAATAGTCTGGCCAGATTTGAGAAAACTGTAATGAACAATACCGGCACTAGTCCACCAAACGCTTACAAGTAACTTTTTTGGGGTTAATTTTCGCTTGGGGCAGGATTTGGCTGGCTGGCCAGGATCCAACCATTGCGCTGAGCGCTTCCGATTATCGTAAAGAACCCATTTTTCATCACAGGTAATGATTCGGTTTAAAATACCTTCATTATTGTGCCGGTTTAGTAATGTAACGCAGCAGTCGACGCGCGTTTGCCGGTTTGCTTCAGTCAATTCGTGAGGTACCCACCTTTCAAGCTTTTTAATCTTCCCAATTTGCTTCAAGTGAATTAAAACAGTTTTATCACTAACACCGCAGCCTGCAGCTAACTCGGACGTGGTTTGCGATGGATCCGCTTCCACAATAGCCTTCAACTCTTCATTATCAACTTGAGTCTCAGGCCGTCCACGGGGCTTGTTCTGCAAGTCGAAATTTCCAGAACGAAAACGTTGGAACCAAAAACGAACTGTGTTTTCTTTTGCAACACGACCGCCATACACATCATTCACCCTTCGAGTTGTTTCCGCAGCACTAGTGCCACGGCGGAACTCGTACTCGTAAATAATGCGATATTTTAAGTTTTCCATTTTGTAAAATGAGTGACGCAAACAGAAAAAAACAGAAGAAAAAAAACAAATGAATGACGATCATCGAAGCACAAATACATGAGTCTATAGCTGTACAAATTTGAATTTGGAATTCCTTACCAAAGAGGAGAAATTTGTGATTAAAGTGGCCAGTACGAAAAACGCCAATTTCATATGTAAGGACCTAATATTTAACTTCCCTACTTTCACCCCTCATAACTTAAAACGGATCAACCGATTTTCACCAAACATGGCTAAGAACACTCGCGCAAAAGTCACCATTCAAACAAAGTTGAAATCGCTTCATCCATTAGGGAGATATGATGCCACATAATAGATAGACACGTCAGATTTACAACACCTATTCTTGCGTCGGTGGTTAAAATTGAAAGCTTAGGCTGTGACAAATCGTTCCTTTTTCGGTTACAAGTAAATTATCCAAGTCTATCAGCAGCTTTAATAAACAATCGTTATTTAAGCAAACATTTTGGACATGTTCAAAACTCAACCCCTCGCGTGACTGGAGTGCTCCGATAGAATTTATATTCTGAGCTGACCGTAACCCTCCCCTAACCTAGGATGTCGCGATGTCGCCCCACCTTGGCAACAAGTCCAAGTATCGTGTTACGCATATGCAAATAGCATTAATCAACCCTTTTTTAACCCCCGACCAAACAAGAGGCGTGTTATAAGTTTGACGTGTCTGTGTGTCTGTCTATCTGGGACATCATAGCTCCCGAACGGATGGAGCGATTTCAATTTAGTTTCTTTTTTTGTATGAGGTTTTAAGGAAATTGAGGGATTGGAATCGGGGGTGTTTCTTAAATTTTAAATTTAGATTTATTTTTCTGACTATAAATAATCATATACAACCTGCTAACAATATTTCATGTGGCAAAACAAGGTTATCACTAAAAAAAAAACCGTTGTTTAACCTTCTTAAATTTTTTTGCCGACTAATATTGACTGAAACTTAATATTATTGATTAGTTTTTTTATACATATTAAACACCCAGACCAAAAAGAGTTCCTGCTTCAGCGGGAACCGAACCCAAGCAAGCACCACAACTAGCTGATAAGCTTGTAACCACCACACATGTTTCCTAACCCCAAACATCAACTCTTTATCCTACACCCCGAGATAACACAATACAAAAGGGACTTAAATCTTATTACTTAAAGCAGTGTCATTCACGCGCAAGCCCTCGAGCAATGCCATTCAAATACGAGATGAATCTCACTGCGTCATCTCAATCGATCCCGATACCCAGGACGCATGTGCAGCGTCGCATTGCAGTGCCACCCCGCCGAATCCCCCAGTCTCCCGGCGGTCGCGAGAACCCTAGTTCATCTCAGATATAACCTCAGAACTGTAAACACAATATCCCTAAACCTAAAGGGCTTTCCACGCCAACAGTCTCGGTTTATGAATTCTGCTATTATATCGAAGTTGGATGTGATGGAATCAAGAGAAGCAGTAGGGTCGCGTCGCAAAGCCCTGTTAAAAATAACGTATTACCTTTTCAACAGCGAAATAGAGAGACCTACGCTGGATTATTTCCTCACACATTTACGTTTAGGCCTTATCGGGCAGAACGCGCAGGTGTAGACTTTCTAACAATCTATTAATTATTTAATATAACTAAGTATATCTTCCTATATGAGCTGAATCCTTTGAAATTGTAACTATTGCTATCGCTTAGAATAACTTTATAATGGATACCGAGGAGTGCTCCGCTGACCGGAACGTTGAGATATGGAAGATTAAGAAGCTGATCAAAAGCTTGGAGATGGCTCGAGGGTGAGTTTGACTTAGGGCCTCTTGCACCATGGCCAAGTAACGTGCCAGGTATTCAGTACTTATAAGAGCATGCTGTCCTACTCAGACGATTATGTAACTGAGCAAGATAGCTCTTTAAGTAACTACTGATTTTCTACTTGGGACTTTACTCGAAGATGGCGCTTAACGCGATCGGTCTCCAGCGTAATATACAAGTTAATATAATAATATAATATAATATAATATTTCCGGACTACTCACACAGCATCTCCTAACCCCAAACTAAGCAGAGCTTGTACTATGGGTGTTAGGTGACTGATATACTACATAGATACATTTTTTTTGTAAATACATACGTATTATACATAGAAAACACCCAGACCCGAACCCAGGAATTGTAGATCGTACAAAATCTGGTCCCCCGGCGGGAATCGAACCCGCAACCTCCTGCGCCTCAGGCGGACGTTCGCCCACCGAGCCACAGAGGTCGTCAAAGAAGAAGAAGTTGCTTATTATTTCCTGATCATCATGCTTTCTCCTTGGTCTGGGTGTTTAACATGTATAGTAAAAATATATCTATCTATGTATGTTTATTATATTAAGTATATCAGATGTCTAGTACCCGTAACACAAGCTTAGAGCTTACCACTGGGCTAGATGTTGTTGTGTGGATTGTCGGGCTATGTTATTATATTCTAAACACAGCGCTAATTATAAAAAATTCGTTAAAAAAATATCGGGATCGCTATGGAATTAAATAATTCATATCGGTAGCAATTCAAAATATCAATTTTTCTTTTAAAGGTTGTCGTTTAGCATTTTGGATAGCCACCAATCTTCACTGAAACAGGAATCGGTTTAAAACTCAACAGGTAGCAAATACATTTTTTTTAGTAGTAGGAACTTTTGAAATGTACCTTGATAATAATTGTTTGTCTATAGATTCAAGCGTTACAGGTAATTAATGCAAATTATTCATAATAGATTTAGTGCCAAATATTTTGCATCCATTTTCAGTGCTAATGCGCATCGCGTGCACATTACAAAATATTATGGTATTCTACTTTAAACTTAAAATTAAGACATTGTAATCGGGGGTTTTTCTTAAATTTTTACTTTATATTTTATCAATATTATCATCTATCTCTCCATTCATGCCTAAGCTTTATCCATGAACCAAAGCGATTATAATGAATAATCAATATTTCACTCATACAATTCCGTATTATTGCTGAAGCGTTCAGAAAATAGCAATGCGAATCTCATAGATTTATCGTTTAACAGAAGAGCTTGTGTCATCATCATCATTTTAGGCGTACGACGTCCACAGCTGGACAAGTATTCGGTTGGAGACCTGCATTCACCGTGAGCCCGCCGACTTTACATAGTCATCCGTCTATCTACTAGGTGGACGTCTGCGTTTCTTTCATTTGATACCCCACTCGAGTATATTTGCAGATTTTCTATTTTCCTTCCCCACTCTCACCCTCGTAACTTTTAAACGGCTCAACCGAATTTCATTAAACATGTCTAAGAACATCCGGGCCAAACTCACCTTTCATACAAAAAAAACTAAATTGAAATCGCTTCATCCGTTCGGGAGCTATGATGTCCCAGACAGACAGACACGTCAAACTTATAACAACCCTCTTTTTTGGTCGGGGGTTAAAAATAAACAAATAACGCGTCATAAGTAAGTATCACATTGGGTTCGATCCTCGGTATGTTTTCTTTTGACCGATTAAAACTTCATTTTACTTTTAATTTTTTATTTTTAATTGACACTTTGGTATAATTTGTTACATCTGGCACGTCACACTAGAAGATGTTTTGAAACGTTGATTTTGATCACTTACTTTTGCTGTTGACTATACATACTAATACTACTTCACTACTAATACTAATTAATTATATTAAATATGATAGGGATATAAATATTTCCAGACTAATCACACAGCATCGCCCAACCCCTGTACACAACTGAGCATGTACTATGAGTGTTATAGGTGACTGATATACTAAATATACACTTTTTTTTTGTATGATACATAGAATCACCCAGACCCGAAACCAGAAATTGAAGATCATACAAAATCTAGTCCCGCGGCGGGAATTGAACCCTCCTGCGCTTCAGGCGGACTTTCGACCGAGCCACACAGTTTGCGTATAATATGATAGATAGGTGCTCATTAAACGCAACCTAGATAGGTACCGGGCGTGGGTGGCTCGATCAACAGGCGCTGTTGCACAGAGCGCATGTTCGTTGCCGCAGTGGCATCCTGCAACGACGCATGTGCAGCATTCAGGACCTGCCCTAGATAATGATCGCTCTACGGTGTAATGCCCTCTGTAAACCCCCTCATATGAAGTCCTCCCTGTCCCTGAATTTCTGTTCTCCTGTCCTGATGATAGATAGATCTATAGATAGATAATACTTTATTACACACCAAACAAAGAAACAATACAATAAGAAATTAAAAGTTAACCTAGAATGCGTAATGGGCGGTCTTATTGCTCAAAGCAATTTGTTTTAGACAACCGTGGATGGAGAGAGAAAAAATACAAATGTAATGGAAGGTGGTTTATATACATAATATAAATACCTAATATCTATACTTCCATTCGAGCTATTACATTTACCTTTATGCTACAATAGATGAATTCCTGAATATTTTTATGGTTTTTTATTAAAATATTTGTGAATTTTCGGTTGAGCCGATTAAAAGTCATGAGGGTAAAAGTGGGGAAGGAAAACCGATAATCTGCAAATATACTCGAGTGGGGTATCAAAAGAAAGCGCATCGCGTGCACATTACAAAATATTAGATATGTGTAAGGTGTTTTACTTTTAAAGAAATTAAGGCATTGGAATCGGGGGTTTTTCTTTAATTTTAAATTAAGTTTTATTTAATATTTAAATGTGTTTGCTTGTATGCTTTTGTAGCATATAAAAGATGTCTATATCTATTTACATCCAACCAGGACGTAGTTTTTAACCAAAATTAAATAACCCATAGGTTCCCGATTCAGTTATTAAAAAACTTATTTGGGACAACAAAGAATTTCTAATTTTTTAGCAAACTTAATGACGTCTATGTTCAGTATTAAGTGAGTTTGGTTTAGCATGCCGTTAGGAGAGTTTACGGCTATCGCGCGATTTATGTAAAGCAAGCGCGACAAAAGTCCTAGCTCGCAACATATTTAAGTAGGTTTAAAAAATTACGTTAGTTAAATACAAATTTTAATGCAATTTTTTTTTTCAGGAATATGATTGACTTTTTTTTCAGACTAGGAGACTCGTTTCTTTTTAGTAATATTTAATATAGTTTGAAAATTTATTTTCTTGTGGTATAAAACCCTAATCAAAAATATTCCGGCATGATAGGGGTGCTATTATTATAACAACCACTACTATACTATTTATTTGTCTATTGTATATTATTTTTTTATCATTAACTAGCTTACCCGGTGAACTTTGTTCCGCCTTAGACGCCATAAATGAGCAGATTTTTGATGTTTGATGTTAGTCTATCCAAAGTTACCAAAATTCCATATTAAATTTAACTTTTAATATTAGGCCTGATGGCTCTAAAGTAACCGTCATGTGAACTAAGAAAATCAGGTTTCTTAGATCCTTTGAATTAATAATTTTAAATGTTGTGTTTATCAATAAAATAAGACTGACAGAAGAATCCGTTTTAAACGTCTTTTTTTCCATCCTCTTTGACTATATAGTCAGCACGCATTCAGTCAATTCTGTGTCAAATGTCTTAAGGTTACATTAAAAAAGTTTAATAATTTTAAGTATATGATGGTTAAGTAATTTTAAATTTTCTAATTTTCCGCGCGATTTCCTTAATTTTTCTCTCATAAGGACCTTCTCCTGATAATAACGAACAGAACAAAAAAAGAATTAGCGAAATCGGTCCAGCCGTTCAGGCGTGATGCCGTGACCAAGGGAAATAGTGATTCATTTATATATATACATAGATTACCTATGTAATTATGTTTATTATGTCAATTTTAACACATTTGAGGTCAAGCGTTTGTATGTTCTGCAATTACTTGTCTCCACGGTCTGGGTGTTTTGTATAATAATAAAATATCTATATATGTATGTATATCTATTATACATATTAAGCATATTAGATGTCTGGTACCCGTAACACAAGCTTAGAGCTTACCACGAGGATAGATGTTGTTGTGTGGATGGTCCGGAAATATTTACATATATATTTATTTAAGGCTTCGGAATGGAAATTAAGAATAACACTTACATTGGATCTTAAAATGTAACATAGGTCGCATCGATTTAATTCATTTCGGGCATACAATATAAACAAAGACGCTTAAAAGTACAGGTACCTATAATAAAACTAAATTTAAAATTTAAGAAAAACCCCCGATTCAAATACCAATTACAATTATGTAATGTGGACGCGATGCACTTTCATTTGATACCCCACACTAGTATATATGCAAATTTTCGGTTTTCCTTCCCCACTCTCACCCCCATAACATTAAAACGGCACAACCGATTTTCATGAAACATGTCTAAGAACACTCGCGCCAGACTCAGCTTTCATACAAAAAAAACAAAATTGAAATCGCTCCATCCGTTCGGGAGCTATGATGGAACAGACAGACAGACAGACACGTCAAACTTATAACACCCCTCTTTTTTGGTCGGGGATTAAAAAAGACTTGTTTTGTTAGAACGCACAAGTCCATACTAATATTATAAATGCGAAAGTTACTCTTCTGTATGTTCCTCTTACACAGAACCGATCTAAATGAAATTTGGTACACTGATCCCCTGCCTTTAAATCCATTTTAACGCGGGTTATTATATCGCGGGGCACTGTAGTACCTTAGACGGATCCAAATATTCTTTCAACTATTCACATAATATAACAACCAGCTCTGTCCGCGACACAGTTTTATTTTAAACTACTGCGGACATTATCGTATTCCAATAGTTATAAATACATTGTATTGTTCCTAAATAAAAGTCTATAAAGCTCTGAGTAGGTAATCAAATAACGCAAACCAAATTTGCAGTGCCCCTCCGGGGTGTAATTTATAAACCTAGATTTGTATAAATGTACATGTGAGCAAATAAATAAATAAATAAAATGTATCTAGGTGTTGTATCAATCCATCGCATACTTGTAATTTCAAATTTCCAAATTCAAATAAATCCAAATATTCCCACTCTATGTCGCACACATCTATGCGTGGTATAACTTATAAGATGTAGCGAGTTAAAGAATATAATCTGGATCAGATTAGTTAGTATTAAATTAATTGGGGCAACAATAAAACAAATAAAAAAAATACTTACGAGCAATGTTTGGTCACCACTCATTCTCCGTCTGGAGCAGAACCACTTCCGTAAACCAATAACGTCCTTGGTATCACTTTATACATGATATTTAACTGTTTTATTTCCTTTTAAAACGTATGTAAAATATGTATGAAGTATGTGTTGTCTAATTTATAAGATGTAGCGATTTTAAGAAAATAATATTGTATTAAGTAAGAACATGTATCAAATAAGAAACGGTCAAGGAATGAAAAAGTTGAATGTTATAAATAATTTAAAAAGTTTAATGCCCTTGTTAGGCTTCTTAATTTTCACAGCCACTAAGACATAGTTAGACCCCGTCTAGAAGTTTTTCCCCGTTAGCTGAACACTCTGCTTTCAAATTGAACTACACCACAATCAAACGAACCATTTAAGAAATTTTCTTATTAAAAAAAGCTAACAATAATAATAAAAATATCATCATTTACTCCTATCATTCATAATAATATACAATTGAGCAGGGCTCTGTCAACCTACTCCATTGCTCATAGCGCATGTGCGTTGCCGCATTGAGACCTCGCAAGAGCGCATGTGCAACGTTGCAGCAGCCTCGCCCTGGGATGTAATCTGTAGCCGCGCCCGTGATCCTACAGTCATAAATCTTCATCTCCTCGCGAGTGGTTGTCTCTCAGCGGTGTCTCTCAATTTAGTCACAATGGCTCAATCTGCTCAGTGTCTAAACGCTCTACTCTCGGTTTTTAATTCGGAACGGGATTGCCGTACTCTGGAACGCCTCGTACAAGAAATCGGCCGCGATGAAGAACGATTGTCTGAAATGGAAAATAAAAGAAATCGCTACCTCGGTTTGATTCAAACGCTTGAGGTAGAGAGCCGACCCTTTCGTACGCCCGCTTACGACCAACGTATGGCGAATTTTCGACAGCTTTGCGATAAAATATCTAAAGATACTAGCACGTTCTCTGATCAACTGATTGCTAAGTATGCGGAGCTTGAGCAATGCGTGAAGAGGTTGAACAATTATATGGACAACAAAGAGAAACAGCAAGCGGAACAAAAAAAAGATGAAACCAGGCAAAATAATAATTAAATTCATTAATTTATTTTATCGTTTTTTAAACTTATTTTGTACCTAATCATTCTTTATACTAAATATTTAAAACTCGTTACTAAATTTTAACTTTCCTAATCTGTGTTGTGTGAATACTGTCCTATAAATGAAAGACTATATACGTGTATATACCTGCTCCAAAGCGACTATGAGGCATTCATTTGTAAGTATGTCGTAAACATTATTTACCTCCAATATAATTTCACACAATACACACATTCACAACACACACCACCATATTTCAGCTATCGCTTTCAGCTTGCGTCTAATAGACTACTTACTTAGAGTTACTTTGCAATATTAGTGCAATGATCAATGATATTTAATAAGTGATAAACCTCACTTTTTAGGTTAATCTATTTTTAGGTACAAAACACAAAAACAAACACATCCTTAATCTTCGCACACAGAATCCTGTGTGCAAAGGTAACGGATCTTTTTCTACATAAAAATTTTAAAATGTTCAATTATGACGCAAGTGCATCTTAAACAAGCTTGGCTTACTTTCAGTCCTTACAAAAAATTACCAACCGTTTTTTATTAAATGTAACATACAAATACAGTGAGAATAGATGTTTTCGTAAATTTATTGATTTCTGAATAACCGCAAAGTATGAAGGTTTAATTGTCTTTGTAAAGTCCAAAACAGTTAATTATGAATGTCCTTACAAAAGTAGTTCTGATTCGAGACTTATTTCCTAACATTGCTTGTTGAGCTTTGTCACAAGGCATAGGCGATAGCGTCTATGTAATATGTATCTCAAAGTCAATCATAAAAGGACGCGTTATCTAGGTATTTTTCGAGGTCCAGGGCGTTGGCTGACCCTCAAAGCGCATGTGCATTGCCGCAGTTATCACGCCCTTTATCGACCTGCAACGGCGTCCAATTATCTAGTATTACAGGTATATCCACAGTCTATTACCGGGAATCGAGCATGCGCAGTGAGACTTTGATTTACCCCGAAACCTAAAGCAGAGGACTGGGTGCGGTCGGTTCAATAGAAAACAGCGACCGCGTCATACACGTTCTCCTTTTATAATGTTAAGAGGAACAAATATTTATATGAAATACTTGCTCACTTATTTAATTTACTGCTAAAACTTTTAACAAAGACTCGTTGTTTTTGAATTCGAAAGTTTGGAACAAGGCGTGGTCATTCCAATATGGCGCACTGTCCTTGCATAAGTCAAAGTCAAAACATTTATTTCCGTAGAAGCACAGGGCATACATGGACAGGTCAACTTTAAATTAATAAAACTAAGTTGTTTAAAAAACAAAAATTATCAAGGAAATAACATTGACAGTTCGCTTCAATGTTTTATACTGAGTTGAGAAGCGACTATAACAACACAGCTCTGTTCTCGCTTATGAATTGTGGCATACGCTGTTACAAGGAAAGTCTTACGTAGATATATATTCAATCTGCCGTCTAGCCTCATCGATCTTGTCTACCCTTGACTTTGAGTTTACTTGCGTTATTAATTTCTTATTAGTTGGTCTAACGAATATTTCCTATAATATTACTAGTTTTTAAAACAAGTTTGTTATAAATCTAAATTTAAAATTTAACTAAAACCCCCGATTCCATTGCCTTAATTTCCTTAAAAGTAAAACACCATAATATTTAGTAATGTGCACGTGATGCGCTTTCATTTGATCACTCGAGTATATTTGCAGATTTTCAATTTTCCATCCCCACTCTCACCATCATAACTTTTAAACGGCCCAACCGATTTTCATGAAACATGTAAGAACACCATCGCCAAACTCACCTGTCATACAAAAAAACTAAATTACATAATAAAATAAATAATTAATTATAAACAATTTAATTAAGGGCTGTGGGTTTTGTTTTGAAATAAATAAATTGAAATTGAAATCGCTCCATCCGTTCGGGGGCCATGATGTCCCAGACAGACAGACAGACACGTCAAACTTATAACACCCCTCTGTTTTGGTCGGGGCTTAAAATTCAGTTGTCTGATATTTTTCAGTCTATGTTGATTGGACAATGTCCCGTTTTACATTTAGATTAAATTATTTATTAAATTTTAAATATTATTTTACATATCAAATGTCTTTCAAGCATTAAAACCTTGCGAAATGTGCTACTTTTCCTCATAATTTAGTGCTCTTCAAGTTAATTAAGTATTTTTAACCCCCGACGCAAAAAGAGGGGTGTATCTGCAAATATACTCGAGTGGGGTCTCAAAATGAATGCGCATCACGTGCGTTACAAAATAATATGACTTTTACTTTTAAAGGGAACTAAGGTTTTGGTATCGGGTTTTTTAAATTCTAAATTATGATTATACTAGCTGTGCCCCGCGGTGTTACCCGCGTTATAATGGATTTTCCCGCGGAATGACGTTTTCCCGCGGTAAAAAGTAGCCTATGTTATTTTTCAGGCTCTAGAGATTCTGTGTACCAAATTTCAGTATTCAGGTTAAGTAGTTTTTACGTGAAAGAGTAACAAACATCCATACATCCATACTTACAAACTTTCGCCTTTATAATAGTAGTAGGATTCTGATTATAGACTGTGTCGTTACGACCCCGTGTGCGGAAATCAGGGTGGAAACGCATGAGAAATTTAGTGTTCATGTAATTCATATAGGTTCGCGGACGAGTCTTTTTTCAAATGTGATAAAAAAAACCGGAGCGCTCGGCTAAGTTTTAGTACTTTTAATTTTGTACAATCTGTCGATCTGACACAAAATGAATATTTTTATCCCCATAAAAACTTAAAAGTTTATAGATAGATATAGCCTTGATGAGTTGCATATAATAGTGCATACATTTAGTGCAGAGTTCTTGTTATGAAACGCTCAGATTTGAAAATGTGACGTTTTCGACATTTGTCGAGAAAGAATCTTTAAAGTATAAATCTGTAAATCCAATGTTTATAATAAACTAGCTGACCCCAGCAAATGTTGTTTTGCAAAATGAAAAATAGATGTTGGCCTATTCTCAAACCTACTCAATATGCTCACAAAATTTCATGAGAATCGGTCAAGCCGTTTCGGAGGAGTATAGCAACGAAAACTGTGACACGATAATTTTATAATTAGATTATACGTTAACTCTGAAATACACGAGTAATCTGTTCTCAGTATGAAGTTCAGGAAATCAAGCGCTGAAGGTTATTGACTTAGCCAACACCTTGACATGTCTCAATGAGGGATTACTACGCTATAAATATATTTTCGCGACTGTAAGGTTCCTTTGTTTGGGTATCAATTCGTCATTTATTAGCGTTTGACTGTTATATATTATAGGATTTGTTCTTCTGATTAATTGGTCTGTTTAGTGAGGTTCCATTTTGAATAATGCTGAATCCTTCACACTCTATTTATTCAAGATACAAGATCATTTATGTCCATAGTTTTATTTGATAAATCTTAGATATGTCAAAGTTAAATACAAAAAACAAACAAATTGAACATAGGTACTTAAAGATAATAAGGAAATAAACTTATCGTATCTGATCGATTCGCTTCTTTTACACTAAGAGCAAATAAGCGATTAGAAGCTCTAGCTCATGTTTATTCTGAAGCTTTACAATAATCATTTGTTAGTCTTGTTTTTATTCTCAAGGGAATGACTAATTATTTGCTTTTTTGTAGTACTTCAAATATTCTGTCCATTAGATTTCAAGAAACTACTGAAATAACATGATGATATCTGTAATAAACCTTAATTACTTATTAAAAAAAACTGGTAAACTTCGCATTTGACTTTTTTTAATTACGAGTAAAACAAACCCAACTTTATTTGATACAATCATTGGTTTATCCTCCGTTACGTGGAAATAGGGTTAGTTGGCAAAATTATCAGTCTTGTTTTATTGAAACCAGGCATAAGAGAGTTATAATCTAAATATAAAATTAAAAAGAACACCCTCGATTCCGAAAACTTTTTCCGATTAAAGTAAAAAATATAATCATTTTGTTATTTGCTCGCGAGGCGCTTTCATTTGATACCCCATTCGATAATATTTTTTTTCGGTTATTCTTCCCACTTTCACCACAACTTTTAAACGGCTTAGCCGATTTTCATCAAGCATGTCTATGTAGGAACACTCGCTCGTAAGTCACCTTAATTGTAATATAATAAATGTATTCTAGGTATTTTTATTTACCTATGTTCTGTGTTGTGATGACAAATAAATGTTTTATCTATCTATTTATTCTAACAAAAGAGATCCAGAATTCAAATAAGATCAAATTAAACAAAAAAAAACAATATAATTCAGATTAAATACAAAAAAAAAAATTTATCTCTTAACCATTACGGAGATGATTCCACTTACAGATAGAAACGTCAAACTTATAACAGCCCTTTTTTTGTTCGGAGGTTTATAAAAATAAGACTTCACATAAATAAAAAATTGTATAAGTAAAACAAACTCATGTAAATGAGACATGTGGGTATTAATTTATATTGTATAATTTCTTAATTTCATCATAATCCTGACCTTATCCCACATTACGTGGGGTCGGTACAACATGTTTTCGGCTTGGCGTAAAATTATTATTATATTTTTATTTAACTTATATTGTGACATCAATTTAAAAACTTATTTAATTATATTTTAGTGACTTGCATGCCATTTCTAATAATTTGTACGACGAAATCGGTAAAACATGTTGATACCTACACACATATTTGACTATAAACCATACATTTACACATATTTTTCCAAATAAATTATATTTATCTTCAAACACAATTGTGACGTCCTCCGTCGTCCATCGTCATCCAAGCTCGTAAGAGCATTAAGCATAATTTTAACCAGCGTATTCATTTCAGAAACGGCACATCCATGATCTCCCTCATCATCCCGCCCAAGGATCAGATCTCCCGCGTCTCCAAGATGTTGGCGGACGAGTTCGGCACAGCGTCCAACATCAAGTCGCGAGTGAACCGGCTGTCCGTGCTAGGCGCCATCACATCTGTGCAGCATCGCCTAAAGCTCTACACTAAAGGTAGGTGCTACTTCCTCAACTCGCGTTTTCAAGAGACTACCTCAACTCGCGTATTCAAGATGTTATCAGACGAGTTCGTGCTTTCGACTTCCCGCCTATCGCGTTGCTGAAAGCTACGCGTGTCTTTTAAAAGCTGAAAGCTACGCGTGCGTTTTCCCCTTGAATAGGACCAGACGAGTTTGGCACTGCTTCCTACACATGTCAATTCGGCTAATTAGCCCGTCCAAAAATATTTGACACCTTTTTTTTAGTTTATCAATTTAATAACAAAGTACAAATATACAGAGCATCAATGCTCCCGCGTGGGACTTGTGAATGCGAAATTTAATACAAATCGCACGAAAGCTTTACGTCACGCGAAACTTCAATGCAATGTAACATCTTGATTTTTCGTTTGCAAGAAAGTTAACGAGCGCTCTCAGTCCCGCAAATATATTGACCCAAGTTATGTCATTTTATTCGACTTTCTACGTAACGCCTCAACTTTTCGTGTTACACTTGATTTTACTCCTCATAAAATTTCCGTACCGGGCCTCATAACTCAAATCGTTTCTTAAGGAGTAAACTCCAACAAAAAAAAAAGATATTTTAAAAACAGAATATGACTCTATCATAAAAATCCCCTGCACAGTACCTCCGAACGGCCTGGTGATCTACTGCGGCACCATTGTGACCGAGGAAGGCAAGGAGAAGAAGGTCAACATCGACTTCGAGCCGTTCAAGCCGATCAACACGTCACTGTACCTCTGCGACAACAAGTTCCACACGGAAGCCCTCACCGCGCTGCTGGCCGACGACAACAAGTTCGGCTTCATCGTTATGGACGGTAACGGCGCTCTCTTCGGTACTCTTCAGGGTAATACGAGAGAGGTGAGTGGAATATAGAGGTGCATATATTCATTAATCATATATATAAATCTCGTGTGACAATGTTTATCCTCAATGGACTCCTAAACCACTTAACCGATTTAATAAAATTCGCACACCATGTGCAATTCGATCCAACTTGAGAGATAGGATGGTTTTTACGGCGAGAAAAATTCAAATAATTTCCGGGAAAATTTTATACCTGTGCGACGCCGGGGCGGGCCGCTAGTCTAAATTTAAAATTTAAGAAAGACTCCCCCCTCCCCGATTCCAATGTTTAAATTTTCTTAAAAGTTAAACACCACAATATTTTGTAATGTGCACTCGAGTATATTTTTTCCTTCCCCACTCTCACCCCCATAACTTTTACGGCTTAACCGATTTTCATGAAACATGTCTAAGAAAACTCGCGACAACTCACCTTTCATACTGAAAAACTAAATTAAAATCGCTCCACCCGTTCGGGGAGCTATGATGTCCCAGACAGACAGACAGACAGACATCCACGTCAAACTTATAACACCCCTCTTTTGTGGTCGGGGGTTAATAAACGGTGTAACACGGTCGACAGATCAACGAAATCTGGGACATAGGTGACCTAAATACCTATCGATTTAAACCCCATGTATGTTCCCCGATTTTAAATAGTTTAGGAGATATTCCACTTTCTAGATTTTTTTTGTATCACCGACTAGGTTCACAATAACTAATATTTTGAGAAAAGTATTCATAGTAGAGTTGTGATTTTTGCCACAAATATAGCTAAATAGTTTACGGTACTTACACTAAAATTAATTTATAACTTCGGGCTTTTATAAAACTACCATAAGAAGAAAACTTTCAAAATTGTATTTTTGAGAAAATTGGTCAAGCTTTAACACCAAATTACAAATAAATATGTCGAAAATTACTACTGTTAATCCTCCTACAGTAAATAAAAGACAAATCCTGAACTTCATAAAATAGATGGAGTGTATAAAATTTGTGTTCCATGACGGAATTATGTTATTCACCTAACTATTTAAAAAACTGTATTTGTAATCTGGCTAATCATAATCACATACAAATTTGTTTCATAAAACGAGGGGTTCACATAAAAATAACGTGTTCGCTAGTACCACATTAAAACCTAACTTTCTAATTAATAATAATAAAGAATTTACCTAACTATTATTATAGGTCTGGCGGTTCAGACCCAAAATAAGATTTGTATGTTCCTCTATAGCACTATGTAGACCAATCGCCTGGGCCGATATTATGATTAAACCGTCGATCGTTTCTTAGTCCGACGAGTGTAACTAAAGACATGACGTAAGTGAAAATTCAAATAATAAAAAACAGTACGCAATTTCGTAAAAAAAAATTAAGTTAATAAATTCGTTGAATAGGTATTTAAACATCATTTTTAGTTTTCTTTCATTATTTTTCGATCAGACGGACCGTTTAGGATAAACACAATATCGATTTAAAGTTGCTTAAAAAACCATTTTCACGTAATAGGCAGACAGTAAAAATTCCCAAAAAAATGTAAGTCGCAGTCGTTTTATATTATTTTCTTAGTTACAGCTTGTAAAATTGTGTAATTGTGGCTAAATTTCGTAAAATAAAATAAAACAATACTGTCCAGGTACTTCACAAATTCACCGTGGACCTACCCAAGAAGCACGGTCGCGGTGGTCAATCTGCCCTGCGTTTCGCCCGTCTGCGTATGGAGAAGCGTCACAACTACGTGCGCAAGGTCGCCGAGGTGGCCACCCAGCTCTTCATCAGCGCCGACCGGCCCAACGTGGCAGGACTCATCCTCGCCGGTTCAGCCGACTTCAAGACGGAGCTCAGTCAGTCCGACATGTTCGATCCGGTGAGTGATGCTCAGTGATGTCACAACTAGCACCCAGGTATCCAACAGCGCCGACCGGCCCAACGTGGCAGGACTCATCCTCGCCGGGTCAGCCGACTTCAAGACGGAGCTCAGTCAGTCCGACATGTTCGATCCGGTGAGTGATGCTCAGTGATGTCACAACTAGCACCCAGGTATCCAACAGCGCCGACCGGCCCAACGTGGCAGGACTCATCCTCGCCGGGTCAGCCGACTTCAAGACGGAGCTCAGTCAGTCCGACATGTTCGATCCGGTGAGTGATGCTCAGTGATGTCACAACTAGCACCCAGGTATCCAACAGCGCCGACCGGCCCAACGTGGCAGGACTCATCCTCGCCGGGTCAGCCGACTTCAAGACGGAGCTCAGTCAGTCCGACATGTTCGATCCGGTGAGTGATGCTCAGTGATGTCACAACTAGCACCCAGGTATCCAACAGCGCCGACCGGCCCAACGTGGCAGGACTCATCCTCGCCGGGTCAGCCGACTTCAAGACGGAGCTCAGTCAGTCCGACATGTTCGATCCGGTGAGTGATGCTCAGTGATGTCACAACTAGCACCCAGGTATCCAACAGCGCCGACCGGCCCAACGTGGCAGGACTCATCCTCGCCGGGTCAGCCGACTTCAAGACGGAGCTCAGTCAGTCCGACATGTTCGATCCGGTGAGTGATGCTCAGTGATGTCACAACTAGCACCCAGGTATCCAACAGCGCCGACCGGCCCAACGTGGCAGGACTCATCCTCGCCGGGTCAGCCGACTTCAAGACGGAGCTCAGTCAGTCCGACATGTTCGATCCGGTGAGTGATGCTCAGTGATGTCACAACTAGCACCCAGGTATCCAACAGCGCCGACCGGCCCAACGTGGCAGGACTCATCCTCGCCGGGTCAGCCGACTTCAAGACGGAGCTCAGTCAGTCCGACATGTTCGATCCGGTGAGTTCTATGCAGTGACGTCACAACACAACTACATAAATAAATTATTATAAATTAATATTGCTCCCCCGTGGTAAGCTCTAAGCTTGTGTACTAGAAATGATACTAAAGTTAAAATATAGTATGAGTTATTTCAAAAAGGGTTCATCTATCCATCAGATGGGCCGCAAGCTTGTACTGCTGTGGTAGAAAAAAATATACATAGTATAAAGGCGTTTTAACATATTAGGATGGAGTCTGGCGTACTGTTTCTCAGATATTTGTCTAAAAGAACACAAATTTTCTCAGACATTTCACATTCTCTCCGAGTATTAATTGTCTCCAAAATTTCCCAAATTTAAAATTAGGTTGCAACAAGGGGCAACTTTACCCTTTTTTTAATCATATCAGCCTATTAATTTTATTTCATCCTAATTATAATGTTGAAATTCTAATTTTCTCCCGTTTCCTCAAAGCGTCTTCAAGCCAAGATCATCAAGCTGGTCGACGTGTCCTACGGCGGTGAGAACGGCTTCAATCAAGCCATAGAGCTGGCGGCGGAGTCACTCCAGAACGTCAAGTTCATCCAGGAGAAGAAACTCATCGGACGGTACTTTGATGAGATTTCACAGGTTGGCCTTTTTTTTTTAATCCTGGATAAGTCTTCATTTGACCACAATCTCACCTGATGTAAAGTGACGATGTGGTCTAACATGGGACATGAAGATCTAGAAGGTAGATGGCTTCTCCGGGCCACATTACGAAACACGAAAAAATCGCACACACAAAAAATGGTCACACTGATAAAAAATCCCTAGGATATTCCTAAAATGAAAGCGCATCGCGTGCACATTACTAAATATTATGGTGTTTTACTTTTAAGGAAATTATGAAATTGGAATCGGGGGTTATTCTTTAATTTTTAATTTAGATTTATTTTTATATAAAAACTAGCTGTACTCAGCAAACGTCGTTTTGCAAAATGAAAAATAGATAGTAGCCGATGCTCAGACCTACTGAATATATGTACCTGTAAAATTCCACTATAATCGGGCTTGACCGATTATAGTGGAATTTTACAGGCATTTCGGAGTACGGCAACGAAAACTGTGACACGAGAATTTTATATATAAGATATTAAATAATATTCACATTACGCGTTTGCATTGGACTCAAACGTCTGATTTTGTCAGGAGACGATTAATATCGGAACAAGCGATACCGTCGCGCATCACTTCGACTTCATAATACAGGCGAAAGTCGGCACACTTGCTTTTAATACAAATAGTGATCGATGTAGGTAGATGTATGTTTGTGGTGCCTATCCTGTGCTTCCTGCTACCAGTGGTTCATCATCACCCTTTTAACGTTCCCACTGCTGGGACCCGGGACTCCTCTCTTGGCGAGAGCGATTAGGCCTTCATTCACCACGCTGGCCAAGTGCGAGCTGGTTAGTAATTGTATATTCTTCCCAGGACACTGGCAAATACTGCTTCGGCGTGGACGACACACTGCGCGCTCTAGAACTCGGTTCCGTCGAGACCCTCATTTGTTGGGAGAACCTTGATATTCAGAGGTAAGTCTAGAAGTCTAGATTGTTAAGATTTTGCATGCCAAATTAGTGTGGTAGAACATAATGCATCTATAACTATTTTAAGACCTTAACTTTTTTACATAAGTTCGTGCAAATAAAGAAATTTGAATTTGAAAAATCTATGAATATACTGAATAGGCCTATACGTGATCAGATATGAACTCATCATGCTTCCAGTGATCGTGAAAATTGCTCTATTAAATTTATTATTTAAGTTAATTGCCCTTTAATGTTGTTGACTCGTAATTTAAGTACTTGGTAACATAACCAAGTATTTGTTTAGGAAAAAGGGGTATGTAGGCGACGCGTAGTGTTTTTCATAGTTTTAAGTTAAAATTCTTGATTTATATTCCTTATTTTAAAAGAGCCGTTGTTAAAACATGCCTAATATTTTACCTCTGTATTTATAAACGTAAATAAAGGTATGCTTACGCGGGGCTACGATCGGTGCGGTGCGCGGGAGGGGATTTTTCAGGGTGCTCAAAGACGACGCGCGAACGTTCGTTTTCCCGCTCGCTATTGCTTTTTTGTACAAAACCTATGTTTTATTAATACAACACCTACAGGGTATTTATTAATTTTTAATTTAGATTTATTAACAATTATCCATAATTATTATGTTCCTAATAAATGCTGTTTTCAATACAGATACGTGCTGAAGTCCCACGCGAACAACCAGGAGACCACCATCCTGCATCTAACCCCGGAACAGGAGAAGGACAAGTCACACTTCACAGATAAAGAGGTACACTGTTCTTCTATCTTTTTCGGCCCTGGGATGTCTGCTGTTGGACATGGAGCTCACTCAAAATATAAGACGCTACTGTTGGACATGGAGCTCACTCAAAATATAAGACGTTTCGCGGTTAGGCGATCAGACCATAGATCTCCCACAAAATATGTAACCTCCTTGTGCCTACAGCAGGAAGACCATAGAAGACGACAGCTACAGTTTAAAAGTTCAAAGATCATTTATTGCTTAAATACATGTTACAGCGATGTTATGGCTTAAATCTTACATGGATCAACGTATTTCACCTGTCGAGGCAAGCAATTATAAAATAAGCATTGCATTATTCAATAAAATAAAATAACAAGTAATAATAATAAGCAAAAATACTGTATTCAACAATTTATATAATTTTTAACCATAAATTTATTTAATTAAACAGTTATAGTCATAGTGAGCAAAAAATTAAATTCAAAGGCATAAATTAGTTATTATAAAATTTAAGAAGTAGTAGTATCTTATAAATATTATTGTCAGACACGAAATCATTTATTATATAGTAACAGATTTATATAAGAAATGTCATTAAAATATTCAGAAACACCCATCAAGAAAGTTTTCTCAAAGATTCAATAAAAGAAGTTAAAAAGCTTATTCAATGATTTACTGACTGAATGCTTGTGATTCCAGAGCGGGGTAGAGCTGGAGCTGGTGGAATGCCAGCCGCTTCTGGAGTGGCTCGCCAACAACTACAAGTCCTTCGGAGCCACCCTCGAGATCATCACCGACAAGAGCCAGGAGGGAAGTCAGTTCGTGCGCGGCTTCGGTGGCATCGGGGGTATGTTACAATGTTCTAATATCCTTATTAAATATTATAAATAAAAAAATTATATAAAAATCCTCTGCATGATCTCTCTTTGGTCTGGGGTGTATAATGTATAAAAAAATATCTATGTTTGTTTGAGTATTATATTTAATATATGAGATGTCTATACCCGTAACATATGCTTAGAGCTTACCACGGGCTAGATGTTCTTGTGTTAATTTGTTCAGCAATATTTGTTATATATTTAAAATACAATAAATAATTACGCGGGAGCAACAAGGACAGGTGATGATAGTTAATGTCAATGGCCGAATGTTTTTGTGCTCGGCTATCTAATAACATAACATTAATTAATATTTTATTTAAAATCTAGGTGGGAATTGCTTTTCTATTGTATTTATTTGTAAATTATCTGTGTATTTCCTGCAATACTAATCTATTATTTTCTCCTTTCTTCAACGCTGCTTTGGACTCCGTGGGATTATATTAACTATAATATTAAATTTTAACATATTTATTCAATTGGAACCTAAACCAACACTGTTAACTACGACCAACGTTGGACAAAACTTAAAAAACTATTTCTTAACGATTAATTGTTGTGTAAAAGGCATTTTGCGGTACAAAGTTGACTTTCAATCATTCCAAATGGATGATCCCGAGCCGTTGGAGGGCGTTGATCTGGACGACTATTAGATATAAATAATTTTGAAATGCGTGATTAAATAACTTGATTTGCTCCTATGCTGATGTGAAGAGACATAAACATTTATGAACTCAAATTTAAATGCATAAAGAAAAATAATAATAAATCATTTATTTCAGGCATCTTAGGCCCATATAAACATAATACCTTACATACTAACATACATAAAAATATAAATCTTATATACTTAAGTCAAGATTTCTTTTGACTATTCAAGTATAGGAGATTTATACGCCTAACTGTTAAAAAAATTAATCTATGTTTCCCATACATAAATGTCGGTAATTACTTAATTTCAGTCGAACCTTGCTACAACAGCGCCTCTAGCGGCGGCTGTCGGTATCCATTATGTCAAAATCAAAAAACTGCTACGTTCAAAGATGTAAAGATTTCAGCTAGCACTCTAGTGTTAAAATTGTGAATCTGTCTTAGAACGACTTTACAGATTTCGATACAATTTCTATTGATAGCATTCCATCAGTCAGATGTCGATAATTTAATAACCTATAGATAAAGTCTGTGATGTTTAATGAGTTTTTAATCAGCATAGGAGGAAACCATTATAAATGCTGTGTCCTTATTAAGCAAATATTTATGATACGAGGGTATTTCCTAAAGATACCCCTTAGAAAATAAAATTATACATGATAAAGCTAATTACAGGGTTTAACTAACAACTGCTATCATGTTTTACAAAAACCAGAAATAAAATTCGGCTAAAAGTAATTAAAAAAAAAAATTAATTGTACTATTATTTCAAAATAGTTACAATTTGGAGATCTTCAAAGATCAAAGAGCAAAATCTATTCGTTCACTTATTAAGGACACAGTCTGAGTGACAAATGTATGTCTTAAATGTCTGCTTGGCTTATTAAATACGATGACCATTGAATAAACTAACATATAATTTTATTAAAATACAATATCATTAAAAAGGCGTCTACTTTTTGACGGTTCAAAACCATTGTGGTACCAAATATACGATGTTGTGCCAGTATCAGATTTATATTAAATTTCTTCTTTTGATACTGGGCTAAGGAACTAAAATACAAATACATTGAAAATTTTTAGAAAACTACGAATTTATGTTAAGCAAAGGGACAATTAAGACATACTGTCAAAATAATTCAGGACAGGGAATCGCTTAGGTCATCACAAAAATATCTGTCCTAAATCACGTTAGTCTTAAAATAGCGCTAAGTAACTAGTACCTACAGAAACCGAATCATTTAAGCATCGCTCGTACAAACAAAATGTATTTTGAAAATGTTTACCGATTTGTATTTGAATCTTTCTTGTCATATTCATGTAAATAATTAATATTAACGGCTGATGGCGGATGTGTCGCAATATCTGCCCGTGAATAGAATTAAGAATTGAAATTTTGACAAAAGTTGTGTACATGAGAACTTGAGTAAGATTTTGGTGGATATTTGTTAAACTATCCAACTTCTATTGCTATACAAAGATTATAATATCAATTACAATACAATTTAATACATTAGAGAACCTGCAAAAACTATAGGTGAAAGCATATAAGCGAGAAGTCTAATGTCCGATATAGCGTAAAATAATTTCAAATTATGACAGCTGTCGGCAACATCGTCTATGCGCAATAGAGTAACGTACAAGCAAACCTATAGGTGGCAGCACTTAGCCTTAATTACTTAAAATGCTTCATTCAGAGTAAACTTTTACCCTTGACAAAAAAGAGGGGTGTTTTAAGTTTGACGTGTCTGTCTGTCTGCCTGCCTGCCTGTCTGCCTGCCTGCCTGTCTGTCTATCTATCTCTCTGTCGGTCTGCCTGTCTGTCTGTCTGTTTGACTCTTCAAACAAAACCGAAAATATACTCGAGTAAAGAGTAGTAGAGTTCGCGGTGCAACGGCTCGATCGGGGAAGGACTACCACCTTGCTTATTCCTGTCGTATCTAAGGGCAGGAGAGCAAGGTCACCGGCTGAAACACACGCACCAGGGCATCCCATCGGCCCGACGAGGCGGAGTAACGTATGTTAATACACACGCATACCTTACTCCGTTCCAAGCCCATGTCAACGTCGCGCGATTCCTATCATTCTTAATCATAGTTCCAATTCTTAGATCCTCCAAACTCTTCCTGAAAAGGCTTTGGATTTTGCGAGGGTTTATCAATTACTATTATGGTCGAGTGTGTGTTTGTCTGCGACGTTTCACATAGGCTTGGGTCCTCCCTGTAAATAACCTTTCCGTTTCATAATAGCGACTATAGCTGTATTCGGCTGACTTGTAATACCAATCTATCTAGCCAGCAGACTTATCACCTATTGTATTTCATGGAACGGAAAGATTTGTAAATAAGTTATGTTTAAGAACGGGGTTATGGTCATAATTTCTTGGAACTTCTGACCAGGACTCTGCGGCTGTTAGGTTAATTTAAATGGATCGTTGGAATTAGGAGTAATATTAATGAGAATAAGATTATGACAGAAAATGACACAAAAATATAATAATATGATAAATATTATTGTTAACGCATTACATTTTGTTTGGAATCACAACATAACTCTAATAAAAATCTCACAAAAAATCATACATTTGTATGAGCGATGTTAACTGACAAAACGCGAAGAGATTAATAATTTCCGAATAGGGCAACTTAGCCAATTCGGTTCGAGGTTACTAGGGGTTATGAGGGAGTGAGTTTTACACTAATATTTAAGTCGAGTATTTAAGATCAGTCTACTTACATTTTTCAGTCCCAGCGCGCTGTGATTTATTTCTACAGTTTTCTACTTAAAATAAAATGTTCAACTTTATCTATGATAGACTAGAAATAAGTCCCAGTGCGGTGTATTTCATCATTTGAGATCCGTGAAGAAAATCGTCGCTTTAGGAATATATTTTCAAGTATTATGAAAGTAATACATATAAACTGTACCTGTCTTTAAGAACTGATATTTAAACACACAATTATCAGTTCTTAAAGTTTTCATTCGCTTTTTGGAGCAGAAATCCTATCCTCTTTATCTAAAACAATAACGAAAATCGAATTTCTGTAAACGTAAGTTAATTTTGTAAGCTATGTCTCTTCACTATTTTCGAGCTATGTATCCTTTTTTTTAATTAACTTGAAAAGGCATTCACAACGGCTTGTTTTCTGCAATAAAAGGATTAAATTGGCGAACTCAAGGAAATTCGAGGAAACTATTTGATAGGAAGGCAAACGGAAAAACATGTATAATTAAATGGTGTTTTGTGAATTTTTGAGTAGAATTTTAATGGAATGTGATTTTAAAAAGGTTTTTAACAAAGAATGAGATATGAGGCACAGCATAAGCATAAGGGGTTAGGCTATTATTTGATATTTTGTGACATAAAAGATGTATGCAATACTGTAGCACGCTAAATCTTATATTCCATGTCAACTTTGGATTAAAAATACATGGCAAATGCTTATAAATTTATTTTGCAATAAAGTATCATGCATCAATTGGTTTTTTATTCCACATGTTCTGGTGTTTGATTTTCTCGTCGCCAATAACAGGTTGGAAATTATCACGATCGCGCTCCTGGATGGTTAAAGTACAACTGACTATCATTAGAAATCATATTTTCTAATTGTACAAATAAATGCCTTTTATGAAATAAATAAATAACTCTAGGTAAATAAATGTTATGTTATGATAAATACGAAAATTACGATAGATATTGAAACCGTGTTTTCAAGTGAGTAAAAGTATTTGGTGTGAAATTCATTGTATTCATATTGTCAGTACGATAACAAACATACACCATACTTTATTATGACATTATAAGGTACATACATAATATTTGTTTACAGTTATACCATTGAAGAAAACAATTACAAAATTTTTAAAACAACTAATAATACAAACTACCTTTCTCTTTGTTATTCTGTTCATTTCTTACTAACCATAGGGATTTACCATGATTAGCCGATTTTGAGTTCTCAGATATTTCAAAAATCTTCAAATCATGATACTTTGCCCGTTTTAAGTTTTAATATTGTTAAAATCATGATATTCGAGAAATTTACATAAGGATTTGTGAGGTAATTATGAATGAATGTGCAATAATTAAAACCATATGTATACATACATAATTTGTGTAATTACATGCATGTGTTTAAACGGAGACTGTGATTTTGGTTTTACTTGTTGTGTGAAGTTTTGCATGTACAAATTGTCTTTAATTAATAACTATAGCTCGCTAACACATATTATGCTATTTCTTAACCATAACATCTCCAAACTCCAATGTTTAACGTATGCAACAACAATATATGCAATATGGTTATAACCTAATGTTAATTTATGCTTTTGTTGTATTATATTGTGATTGTGACAAAATAAGTGACTCTTATTCTTATTCAACAATAATCATTTGTGAACTGGTGCAACTACAACAGCGGCCGAATATTCGTGTCGCGTTGGAGCGCTAAAATCGTGAACGCGATGGTAATACGCGATGTTCTTGTCTACATTAGCGGAAAAACATTTGTGTCGCGTTGCGCTACAAGATTCTGATGTGAAGTGAGTGTGTAGCCACGCCCACGACAAACATCGTCTTCACTCGAACACTTCGCGTTGCAACGACGTTCCCGGCCACACACATCGCGTTGACACTAATACTCGCCGTAGGCCGTTAATGTAGCCGCACCATTTCATTATTAAATTATAGGCCAATAACCTCCGAAACTCTTGTAGCAGTTATAGCGACTGAGTTGAAATTTTCTTAAAATGTAAAGCATGCCTATCTATACTAATATAATGAAGTTAGTTTGTTTGAACGCGCTAAACTCTGGAACAACTGGTCCGATTAAAAAAAAAACAAGCTATATAGAAAATCGATTATATTTAATTACCATAATAATACTGTAACCTCACAATACAGGCTCTTACGAGGCCTAGTGCGAGGGACAGGGCTTAGACTAGGATACTTTTAATTCGCAATAGCTTCCGCTGCGTGGAACTGGTTAGTCTCGCAAAAATGATGTACTACAGAATTGTTCCCCACAAAAAGATCTTAAAAAAGGCCACGACAGTATATATCTATATTTTTTTACGGTAACGAAATCTCTAAAATATACACTAGCTATTTAATCTAATACTTATCGAAAAAAATAAGTTAATAAATTTCATTGACCTTCATGTCATTTGAATTCAATAATTACTTAGGAGATATCCCAGTTTTCAAATAACGTCGCGTCGCAGCAAAATATGATGATAGCGCGCGCATTCGTGTATGTATGTAATGTACATATCAAGGTGCGGCCAGTAGGCGGTCGGTAGTGACAGGTACTCTACGAGTTACCCTATCGCGGGGCACAGGCGCTGCTTACGAAAAGAGACTCAGCAATCTACTTTTAACAATAATTTTTCCAGAAAAATATAATGGTATAAATTACAACAATATATATTTTTTATGATAAATCCCCCCCGCTGCGTCAGTATGTCCCTATGTATTATGTTCGCGATGAAACTCAATGACTACTGAACTGTTCGTTATCCTACTACTATTATAAAGGCGAAAGTTTGTAAGTATGGATGTATGGATGTTTGTTACTCTTTCACGCGAAAACTACTGAACCGATTTAAATGAAATTTGGTACACAGAATCTCTAGAGCCTGAAAAATAACATAGGCTACTTTTTACCGCGGGAAAACGTCATTCCGCGGGAAAATACATTATAACGCGGGTAACACCGCGGGGCACAGCTAGTAAAGTATAAAGTTTTAGGATAAAGTAGAGTAATTCGAGAGGAACGACGCTTTTACTTTGACCGTGTTTTTGAATGTTTGTTTTTTTTCTGCGGTAAAAATAGCCTATAGCCTTCCGCAATAAACAGCCTATCTGACTCTGAAAGAACAGATCGAACCAGTAGTTCTTGAGATTAGCGCGTTCAATCGAACAAACTCTTCAGCTTCATAATATATTATTGCATTGTGATAATAATTAACTGGTATTTATTTTACTGAAAACTCCATTATGTTCATTTGATTCATGATTATACATAGAGAAGAGAAGGAATGAATTTTACCTGTTAATAACTAAAATAAACAATACAATCGTGCATAATGGTGTTAGTTCACAGGGTTAAGACATCTCAGTATAATATGAGATAATATTTTGTGTTTGTTTGTTCTTGCATCATGGACTTTAAATGATGGAGTACTCATTTAACTAATATCTGTACTGTAGACTATTTTTTGTGAAGTCTATTCTTTGTTGATAGTCCTAAATAACTTAAATAAAAGTGGCATTAAATTATTTTTTTCTTTTGCAGGCCTCCTTCGTTACAAGGTTGACTTCCAGTCTATGCAGCTCGATGACGAAGAAATCGACAATTTGTACGACATTGATGATTATTAGACAACAACGCCATCTATCGAATGTCGCCCGGAGTTACTGTGACGTATACCAACTAGGCCCTGGCTTGACATATTGATTTTAAAGATATTCTTAGAATAATCTATAGAAATATACTAAATATCTCGATAATTGTAGAACTTAATTATATGTCGGTTTCTTTTATAAGTAGATAAATTTCGACAGCACGTGTACCATACAGCATTTAAATATTTTTCTATAGATTCTTCTAACTGTATGTATGTATGAAGATCTTTTCAATGCATTAAAAATGATATTTAATATGATATATCTACATAATTCTAGAGTCAGGGTCTGGTTTTGTTAAAATGAAGTAATAGATTACTGGAAATTATGGACACATTTTTTATGTCCGTAAAAAGGTTTGTCACTTTCCGGACGCACAACTTCCTATTAAGGAATTGGTTCTAACACTACTGAAACTTGTATAAAAAAATTGTTTTATAGCTCTCAGTATTCTACAAAAATGTTATACAACACAACGAAGAGAACATTCATATAACTTTTATACTATGTCACAATGGCTGAGCATATGTAGTTATTTTAATAATCTTGTATTGCAATGAAAATTTTACAATAAAACAATGTTTTAGAATCAATTATATTATGACATCTATTTAGCGTGGTGTTAGAACGTAAAACCTTGTACATGGTACATTATTTTTCATACTAGAAACTGTTAGGTAAATTAACTAAAGATATTTTTTGAAAAATAAAGTATTAAGTATGATTTTAAGCAACCGGTGTCGTGTTTCAATGAACTCTTGATATTAAAGCACGGGGCCCGTTGTAAGACATTAAATTATAAAAAAAGCCAATACATACACACTTTTTATCGTATTTGCACATGGGGGCGCCACCAGCTTCGGTATTTCAACAATTTAAACTAGATGAAGCTAACTTAATTTAATATAACATCATAATAAAACCTACTACTTAAAAAAACAACATATCGTTAGTGAATTTGAACATCTAGAGCCATCTAGTTAAAGACTTCAGAACTAAATATGAATTTGAGAACAATTGCATTTGATAAATAAATGTAGGTGATCAATCCTGCCTTGTAATTCAAAAGTGCCTTAATGTTATATATTTCCACATGGGACCATTCTTGAAGTATTTCTGGGAATGTTGAGTGTTGTGTTTTATGTTATTTCCTATAATTGGTTGGATTGATGTCAATGTACATATATATTTTCTACTTAGGGGTCCTTACAAGTATAAATCATCTTCGTCGTGATTACAATGGTACACTTATGCAATAAATACTAAAATAAAGAGTTGTACACTTACTAATATATGTACTTTTAAGTTATAATAATGAAAACGTACTGGTTTTGATTATTATAATAATGTTTAGACGTTGTTTTGTGATTTGCATCGAGCGCGAGCAAATTTTTTTAATTTACAGGTTTTGTCTTAAGGCATATCAAAATAGAAAAAGTTTACTTACGATATAAATAGATCTCGTATGAGATAAACGTTTCAAAACATGATTAATGTTCTAAATTTGTGTAGAAATAACCAAGACGACGCTAAGTAGCTTACTGCGAAATGCGGAACTCGAATCTACGTCTTCCATTATACGCCCTATACAACCTATAACGATAAAACCATATAATGTTTCAACCAATAAGTAAAAAAAATAAGGTTTATATCATGGTTTTTGAGAAATCTACTTTGAAAAAGAATGTTTTTTGGTAAGGACTCTTAGGAATGTGGTCGTGTTAAATCCAACTCGTGATTATTCTTAAACTGTCTATAGCTTTTTATTACGTTGGTACCAACTGTTAGCGTTGTCATGATGTTATGTAGGTACCTATTTATTTATATTTTTTTTAACTCTGACCCTAGCTCGGTGGCGTTCTGTATTTAGCCGTTACACTATGTTTTTTAAAAACATGTTTATTTTGTTCTATTATTGTATGTTATTATAAATAAAATATAGGTTGATGGCTCACTCCTTATGCATTTTATTTTATTTGCATTTCCCCACCTGGCGGCGATATTCCCGCAGAAATTAAATATTTTTCAAAAGTTGCTGATTAAAAAATTGGGTACCTGAACTAAGAGCGGAACGTTAATTCAATAATGGGTTTGAAGACTAGCCCGCCGATATCTACGCCCCGGCTACATTTAATTCTAAGATAATATAAAAAAAACCTGATTCAGGAACTTTAGATAGATAGATAGAAAATTCTTTATTACACACACCAATAAACAAAAATACAAAATAATTATACATTTAAACCTAGCATGCGTAATGGGCGGTCTTATTGCCATTACTATCCAAAACCTTTATAATCTATAATTAAAGCCTTCATCAACATCGAGCCTTAATGTCTAACAAGTGAATGTTTACATTTATCTCCCACGTAAACTGCATGAGTTTTGGATCCATTAGATAGGCAATCCTTATGTTGTAGAGCAATTTCTTCCTATCTCAAAATTTATTTAATTTCCTTAAAAGTAAAAAGTCATACTATTTTGTAATGAGCGCGTGATTTTTTTTTTTTTTTTTATAATTGATAAGCCTTCATTTGACCACAATCTCACCTGATGTAAAGTTAAGATGTGGTCTAAGATGGAGCATGAAGGCCTAGAAGATGGCTTCTCCGGACCACATTACGAAACACGAAAAAATCGCTTCACGCACTGGCCCAGCCCGGAGGGTGGTGACAAGCCGCGGCCGAAGCCTCCCACCAGAGACTGTTCTTAGCACCACCCGGAGGTCACGTGTAAGGATTCAGAGGGTTACCACTAGAGTTGCCGCGAATACTCGCTATTATTCGGTATTCGGCATTACTCGCCATTTTTTTTATATTCGTCGAATACCGAATAATAACTAGCATTATTCGGCATTCGGCGAATAGTCGGCTGAAATAAACTTCTAACGAACAAAAAAACGAATGAATTAAAAATAATCACTTTTTTATTATTTTCCTTAAAACAATACACAATTACACACACCGTATCAATTGTTATTTGAAATATGTGCCTGTGCCTATCGTATTTATGAAATTAAACATAAAAACTTTTAAATTAATATGTAAAATCCAACAGAGGCAGATTGTGGTGCAAAAAAACAATTTTTTCTGCACGTTCGGGAGCAAGTCGGTTTCGCTTTTCCTCGTAAATTAAACCTGCCTCGGAAAATAGTCTTTCTGAATAAACTGAGCTTGCTGGTGTGATTAAGTATCGTTTAGCAAGCTTACTTAAAATAGGAAATCTATTCTTATTGGTACTTAAAGCCCACCATTCATATGGATTTATTTTTCTGTCAGCCCTAACATGAGATTTTTTTCCTGGGTTTGGCATGATTGTTCTTCTTTTAAAGTAACACTAACTAATTAACTATTCTATTCAATTATAGTCTTTCATTCAGTAGCAATTTTCAAATAAGTATTGAAAGAAAAAATAAATAAACGTCAACCGATTTCGAAAATGCCAAAACAAATGCGTGCGGGAAATCCCCTACAATAATGCCTCCTAAACTCCGCTGCCCGCTGCCGCGTAGTGCGCAGTGCCGTTTGACCTATATACAAGACGGGGTATTCCCCGTAACATATATGTACAAGAAAAGGGTTGCCAGCATTTAAAAATGGAAAATTAATTATTTGTTTTCTTTTCTCACAACCTTAGAAGAAATTAGAAATATTTTTAATGTGCCTTATTTATGTCGAATAGTAATGTCGAGTTATTCGACTATTCGCCAAAGTGAATGGCGATTAATCGGTATTCGAATATTCGCTATAACAACTATTCGCGGCAACTCTAGTTACCACTTACGGACGTGAACAGACAAAACCTCCCTGATGCGCTTTCATTGTAGTATATTTTCAGATTTTCGGTTTTCCTTCCACACTTTTAATTTAATACTACTTGGTCAACCGATTTTCATCAAACATGTCCATAACACTCGCATGAATCTCACCTTTCATACAAATAAAATCTAAATTGAGTCGCTCCATCCGTTCGGGAGCTCTGATGTCCCAGACAGACACGTCTAACTTATAACACCCCTATTTTTGTCGAGTGTTTAAAAAGCAGGGCAACAGCCAGACAATAAATATGTACCAACTAATTAGTTTGGCAAGCCTGTGCATGTGTGTAGTGGGCGGTGTGGTTGCATGATTAGGTATATTGTAGAATCTTGCCAGGGAGAAGTGTATGCGGATTTAGTACCTACTATATTATAGTTCCATACAGCTAGTCCGTGAAAGTAAAAAATATATGATAGCGCCATCTATTTGAACAAAGGAGTACTACATTATTTTAATGAAAATGACTGACTAATTTCAAACAACAAGTCTATGTCAAAAAGATACAATACATTGATGACAGATGTCGCTATCATGAATTACCAAAACTCTATTTTTGTACCCATAAAAATATTTTTTTAAAGTGATTTAAACACGTGCATTATTATCTACAAACATACAAAATTGTAAGTAGGTAGATACTTTATTTGTACCTCCTAACTGTTCTTCATGAATTTTGTAAATTCTCGTAATTTTCGTATCTCTTAATCAATAAACCGCTACCATAGAATAATAAAGTATACATGTTCTACTATATACACATCTACACCATGCAATTGCCGCCATTTTTGTAGAATATCACATGACAACAGCAGGTTTTTAAATATTTCACAGCACTTACACAAAATTATTGATATTTTGGAAATGTGTGTGAACCGTTATTATAATGAAAGAAAAGAAAGAAAGAATCCATTTATTAATCCACACATATAAAATAAGATGTCATCATCATCATCTCAGACGTAAGACGTCCACTGCTGGACATAGGCCTCCCTCAAAGATCTCCAGTAGTTTCGGCTGGCAGCGGCCTGCATCCACCGTGAGCCCGCGGCCTTCACCAGATCCTCCGTCCAGTTGGTGGACGTCCTACGCTGCGCTTACCGATCCGTGGTCTCCATTCAAGAACTTTTCGGTCGCAACGACCCATCTACTATACAAAATCAGTCCCAATTTTTCTACACACGTGGTGGTAAAGCTTCCCAGACGACATTAGTCCCTAAATCGTGAGCTTGCCCGAACCGACTAGCGACTTTAGAGTTAGGTACATAAAGTAAACAAAAAAATTGGGTTCGATTTGCCCATACACGAGGCGATTTTAGATAAGAAGTAATCTTATCTAATATATAAAATTCTTCTGTCACGGGGTGCGTAATCGAACTCCTCCGAAACGGCTTGACCGATTCTCATGAAATTTTGTGAGCATATTCAGTAGGTCTGAGAATCGGCCAACATCTATTTTTCATTTTGCAAAACAACGTTTGCCGGGGTCAGTTAGTATATAAATATAAAAATAAATATAAGGAACGTGCAAAGCTCACTTATCACTTTAATAGAGATCTATTAAAAGCTTGTTTTAGTAAGACCTCCTTGGCTGTGACTATACTTGTCTCTTACCAAATGAGTATTTCCTCCTCGATTTTATAATAAAATTCTAGATCAAAAAAGAGGTTCCTTGTTCTAGATACAACCAAAGAGAATATAATCACTACGTTTAAATAAATAAATAAAATAAATAAATATTTCCGGACTAATCACACAGCATCACCTAACCCCAAACTAAACAGAGTTTAAACAACCTCTTCGCTTAGTCGGTCGATGAGAATTTTATTTTATCAAAGAACAATGCGAAACTATTGCACAAACGTAGTGATTATACTCTCTGCTATTGCACCATTCAAAATTCGAATTAAAAGACATGCTGCGAACAGCGTAAATTATTTTAATGGCGGGCTTACTAAAATATATTCGAATTTCTCTACATACGGAATTTGTTTGCGTCACAGCAACGGTAATACCACGAGTTTTTTGAGTTCGAACCGGTTAGTTTTATTTGCGGACCTCGCCACTAGCGGCGACCAATTTGGATTCGATAAAATAAAAATCTATTTTTAGATTTGTATGGCCTGGGGCCTAGCGGTCAGCCTCGAGGCCCGACTTTTTGAAACGAAAATAGATTTTTATTTTGAGTCACTTAATTGGTACTTTATATAAGCCTGACAACCTTTCTTATGACCTTTCTTACGTAGGTTTAAGGTATATTTAATTGTTTTAGATTGTTGTTGTTGTTTTATAAATATTTTTCTTTCTTTCTTTCTTTATGAGGGTAAAGATAATGTAGTAGTAAAGTATTTGAAAATGGCTTCAAACACTATGGTATTCATTTTCACAAAATTCGAGATACTATAAACCATATTATTTTATTCAGTAAAATCATTTTAATTGATTAATACCATTTATAAAAAAATATATTTTTAAGTAATTATATTTTTCCTGTATTTCTTAAACCTTGCCAGATTTTAAAGACAGTTCTAGGTCAACTGGAGGCAGGTAAGTGACTCGTTTTAAATTGTAAACTTACGAGAATGGACAAAAAAACTACAATTATGTTTAAAGATGGATGATTTTTTCTTTAGCTTGTTGCGGACTCTTTAATCCATTATGTTTCAAACTACACATTTAATTGAGGCATTTTTTTTAATGAATGCTTTCTGATTTTATCTAAGGCTGATTTTTGTGCTCATCATCGGCGCTGATAGATCGGCGCGTAGCAATCTGTATGGACGCTATAGAAACCTTTTTAACCCCCGACATAAAAGAGGGGTGTTATAAGTTTGACATATCTGTCTGTCTGTCACCTCATAGCTCCTGAACGGATGAAACGATTTCAATTTAGTTTTTTTTGTATGAAATGTGAGTTTTTATTGCCTGTCAGATTTTTTAAATATCATCGAATGATGTCACTTTTACCCACTACCAAGTAGTTTATTACCAGTTTTTTACCAATACGTTTGGAGGTTTTGTCTGTTCACGTTCGTAAGTGGTAACCCTTACACGTGACCTCCGGGTGGTGCTAAGAATAGTCTCTGGTGGTAGGCTTCGGCCGCGGCTTGTCACCACCCTCCGGGCTGAGCCAGTGCGTGAAGCGATTTTTTCGTGTTTCGTAATGTGGCCCGGAGAAGCCATCTACCTTCTAAGTCTTCATGTCCCATCTTAGACCACATCGTCACTTTACATCAGGTGAGATTGTGGTCAAATGAAGGCTGAATCCAGCATAAAATGATAAATAAATATCTCCCTAATTAGTTTCACATTAGCAAAGTTGTAGGTACTATTCTGAACTTATTGTAGAGAAAAAGCGTCAGCAAAAGTAAATCGCCTCCTCCTGCTTTTGCTTCTTCTGTATTGAAACGGAAATTACTTGTCTGAAAATCGGATCACCGATCAACAAAGGTGACATGACAACTGCATTGTTGAAGGAACCTTTATTTGATCTAAAAGGTCATTAGGTTGAACCCTTGGTAGCGTTGTAGCGGCAATGCCAATAAAAAGCCGTGTTGGCTAAGTGGGAGGACAATCGACTTTCATACCGAAGGTCGTTTGCTCAAACCCAGCCTCTGGACCATTCTTTTTGTAAAAATAAATAAATAAATAAATATAAATAAATATTTCCGGACTAATCACACAGCATCACCTAACCCCAAACTAAGCAGAGCTTGTACTATGGGTGTTAGGAGACTGATATACTACATAGATACATTTTTTTTTTGTAAATACATACATATTATACATAGTAAATACCCAGACCCGAAACCAGAAATTGCAGATCGTACAAAAATAAAATGCGCTACGTTTCGTAAGTGTTTCAACTGTGAAGGTAAACATGTGGAAACCGTGATATCCTCAGAACTTGGAAGAGTTTGATGGGCATGTGTCTTTCGTCAACCCACACTACGCCATCTCGTGGTGAATCGTCAAGGTAGATCCCTGCAGCAAGTTGGTTAATATGCTTATGAACGGCAATGGTACCTTTAAATAAGAATTTTTACGGAGATAACATCAAAAACATCTTCATCTCCTTTTTTTTTTGCTCTTTTTTGCTGCGGGCATAATGCTGCTAAATGATCAGCTGTTACGTGTGACGACCAGGTCAGGGCTATAGGAACTTGCTCCTTACATGTTGGAGATCTTACGTGATCTTTGAGCTTGTGAAAGTGGACTAATCTAGACTATGTTTATAGCTTAAATAGATACTTCCGGACAATCCGTTTAAAAATATATATTTTAAGAAGAGCTTTATGAATGTAACAGCAATTTCGCTAAAAGGTACCCCGATTAGACAACAAAACACATAGCATTAACACTTTCATACAAACTCCCAATTACTCCCAAACCCCCTTATACTTATAATCCAGTAACGGATAAATTTCGAAAAAAGAAATTAGGTTTTTTTCTCGAAGTTTATTTATTTATTTATGCTCGGTGGGCAAAGGTCCGCCTGAGACGTAAGAGGTTGCGGGTTCGATTCCCGCCGGGGGACCAGATTTTATACTATATATCTATCTGGTTTCGGGTCTGGGTGTTTTTATGTATCATGTGTAGGTATGTATTTAAAAAACAATCAATGTAGTATATCAGTCACCTAGCACCCATAGTACAAGCTCTGCTTAATTTGGGTTTAGGTGATGCTGTGTGAGTAGCCCGGAGATATTATTATAATTATTAGAACCCTTACACTGAATTTCAATCGAATAACTTCAAAACTAAAGGACTACATACAAACTTTCAACCCCCGTTTCGTAAAATCCATTCTTAGCGGATGTCTTCACCACGTTAAAAACCTTCCTACCAAAAAACAACAGAATTATAGAAACCGTTACGCGATTGGTCAACAGAACAGTTTTGAGCGGTACCGCTAAAATACCTATACAAATAAAAACCTGACCCTGAAATGTATGAGGAAAATAAACAGAACAGCGTTATTATTTAGAACTAGTTGCGTCTCTTTCTTACAATAATATTTTGGATAAAATTCATAAAATCGAGTTTTGGAAAAGTTGTCACGAATAGATTAAGATAGTATAGGCCTACAAACAAACTGGCTGAGTCTATTATCTATATGAATTTTTAATTTGATGTATGTTAATATTTATAAGATATTTTTATATAATATCAATATTTATGTAGTGACATCGATACTAGCTAATATGTTATCTTTTTAGGGTACCGTACAAGAACCGTGATATCTAGGAGTGGAAATTTTGAGGGATGGTGTATATCTATTTCCGCTATATACTAAAAGCACATAATAAATTAATATCTAAGGGAGCTCCTATACAACAAATGTGATTTTATAATGTAACTAATTAGTGGCCCGCCCCGGCATCGCACGGGTTTTTATTTAAAAAAAAATCCCGGCAATTATCCGATTTTTACTCGCCTTTTAAACCTTCCCAAGACCTCCTCCACGAACATTTCAAGACTATGATAAGATATATCCGTTCAGCCGTTCTTGAGTTTTAATCAGACTAACGAACAACAATTCATTTTTATTTATATATATGCGATGTTCCGCAAGGCCAGTACTTGGATGGGTGACTGCTTCTTTTCAACCCCCAACACAAAAGAGGAGTGTTAAAAGTTTGACGTGTCTGTCTGTCTGTCTGTGGGTTTGTCTGGGACATCATAGCTCCCAAACGGATGATGATTTCACTTTAGTTTTTTTTTGTATGAAAGGTGAGTTTCGCGCGATTGCTATGATTGATAAATTTCGGTTGACCCGTTTAAAAGTTATGAGGGTATAAATCTAAATTTAAAATTTAAGAAAAACCCCCTATTGCAATTCCATAATTTCCTTAAACAACATAATATGTGGACGCGATGCGATTTCATTTGATACCCCACACTAGTATATTTGCCGATTTTCGGTTTTCCTTACCCACTCTCACCCCCATAACTTTTAAACGGCACAACCGATTTTCATGAAACATGACTAAGAACAATCGCGCTAGACTCACCTTTTATATAAAAAAAACTAAATTGAAATCGCTCCATCCGTTCGGGAGCTATGGTGCCACAGACAGACAGACAGACACGTTAAACTTATAACACCCCTCTTTTTTGGTCGGGGGTTAATTAAGGGTGATCACGACCCTCAGCATTGAGGTCCGCGAAGATAAGAGGAGGAGGAAGAATTTTCTAGGTACTACTAATTTACTAGGTATATTTTTCTTACTAACAATATGTATTTATCCTTTACTAGCGGCCCGCCCCGGCGTCGCACGGGTAAAAAAAGTTCCCGGCAAGTTTTCCTTATTTGCTCACCGTTTAGACCTACCCTGGACTACGACAAACATTTTAAAACCAAAATCAGCTCAATCGGCCCAGCCGTTCTCGAGTTTTAATCAGACTAACGAACAACAATTCATTTTTATTTAAATAAATTCGTTAAATTAACGGTACTTAATTAACGATTGGGTTTCGATTGAGTGTTGCGTCACGATTTTGAGTTATTTCAGTGGCCTTTGGTCTTGTGAACGTTTTACTCGTTTTTTATTTAATTGTTTTTGTACATTAACTTTTTATGACACACATACTTAATTATGAGTTGAATGTATTAAAAAGCTTATTATTAGCTAGCAAATGAACATCACAAGCGCAACGAGTGCACATTACTAAATAATATGGTGTTTTCATCATCATCATCATTTCAGCTTTTTTGACGTCCACTGCTGGACATAAGCCTCCCTCAAAGACGACCAATCATTCCGATCGGTCGCCACTTGCATCCACCGTGAGCCAGCAAGTTTGACTAAGTCATCCGTCCATCTTGTTGGTGGTCGTCCGACGCTGCGCTTACCAATCCGCGGCCTCCATTCGAGAACCTTTCGGCCCCAACGGCCATCTGTTCTTCGTGCTATGTGGCCTGCCCACTGCCACTTCAAAGAGCTAATCCGTTTGGCTATGTCGGTGACCCGCGTTCTTCTACGTATCTCCTCATTTCTGATTCGATCCCGTAGAGAAACCCCGAGCATAGCCCTTTCCATAGCTCTTTGAGCGACTCTGAGCCTATTCATAAGGCCAATAGTGAAGGACCACGTTTCGGATCCGTAAGTCATCTCTGGCAACACACACTTATTGAAGACTTTTGTCTTGAGGCACTGCGGTATTTTTGACGAAAAGACGTGCCGTAGTTTTCCGAACGCTGCCCATCCGAGCTGGATTCGGCGAGTGACCTCTTTCTCGAAGTTGGACCTACCTAATTGGACTGTCTGTCCTAGGTACACATACGCGTCAACAACTTCGAGAACCGAATTCTCAACCAAAACGGGGGCGGGCACAACATGGACATTTGACATGACCTTCGTCTTGTCCATGTTCATCCTAAGGCCCACCCGTTGGGAGACTCGATTGAGGCCTTCGAGCATAGTGCTGAGTTCATCCATCGTCTTCGCCATGACCACGATATCATCAGCGAATCGAAGGTGAGTGATGTACTCGCCGTTGATGTTGATGCCTAGTCCTTTCCATTCAAGGAGTTTGAAAGCGTCCTCTAAAGTGGCTGTAAACAGTTTCGGAGATATCACATCTCCCTGCCTAACTCCTCTTTTCAACGGGATCGCTTTCGAACTCTGTTCTTGTACTCGGACTGACATGGTGGCGTTTTTATACAAGCACTTCAACACTTCGATATATCGATAGTCAATACGACATCGCTGGAGAGACTCAAGCACCGCCCATGTTTCCACCGAATCGAAGGCTTTCTCGTAGTCCACAAACGCTAAACAGAGCGGCAAGTTATACTCTTCGGTCTTCTGTATAACCTGCCGCAGCGTATGTATGTGGTCTACGGTACTAAAGCCTTTTCGAAACCCGGCTTGTTCGGAAGGCTGGAATTCATCAAACCTGCGTTCGAGACGATTGGCGATGATTCTGGAAAACAGCTTATAAACGTGGCTCAAAAGCGAAATGGGCCTGTAGTTCTTCAATAAGGTGTTGTCACCTTTCTTAAAGAACAACACCACTTCGCTTTTGTTCCATGCTTCAGGCGTGGTACCCCCGAGCAAGGCGGAATTGAAGAGCTTCTGAAGGACTTTAAGTGCCGGTGATCCACCCGCTTTCAGAAGCTCCGATGTGATTCCATCCTCGCCTGGCGCCTTGTTGTTTTTGAGCTGCTTTAGGGCCATTCTAATCTCGTACAGGCTGATGTCCGGGATATCTTCGGTAAAGTGTCGGGTCAGCTTGGCTCTTGGGTCGTTTGCCGAGCTAGTAACAGGCTTCGTGACCGAATCGTAGAGCTGTCCGTAGAACTTTTCGACTTTCCTTAACACTTCTGCTTTCGTCGACGCTACACTGCCATCATCCCTTTTCAGCTTTGTCATCTGGCTTTGCCCAATAGACATATCTCTTGCAAACACTTTGGAGCCCTGGTTTCGCTCTATCGTATCTTTAATACGAGCAGTATTAAAGTTACGTATATCGTGTCGCAAGGATATTTGAATTTGTCTATTAAGCTGCCTATGGGACTTAGCATCATCGGGAGACTGCAGTCTCAGCGAGCGTCGTTTAGCCATAAGGTTAAGGGTGTCTTCAGAGAGTCTCTGAGTTCTACCGGTACGGCGGGTCTTAAAGAACTGAGACCCGACCGTATGGACAGTTTCTACGAACCTGTTATTTAACTCGTCCACTGAAGCGTCATCATCTAGACAATCAAAACGGTTGGAGAGCTCGAGTTGAAAGCTCTCGGGGTTTTCGATCTGGGCGCGAGTAGGTCGGAGCGTGGACTTCATCAGACGGGACCGTTCAAGTTTAACGTCCATATTCAATGTGCCTCTTACTATAAGGTGATCACTTCCGGTTTTCACCCTGTGAATCACAGAGACATCATTGAATATCCGTTTCTTGTCGGCCATGATGAAGTCAATCTCATTTCTCGTGAAACCGTCGGGACTCATCCAGGTCCACTTCCTGTGAGGCGGCTTCTGGAAGAAAGAGTTCATCATAAAGAGTCCTTCTTTCTCCAGGAATTCGGCCAGCCTCTGTCCCCTACGGTTCCGTTGCCCATATCCAAAATTCCCCACTCTCAACTCATCATCGCTTCTCTTGCCTAGTTTCGCATTGAAGTCTCCCATGACAACATTAAAGTGAGTTTTATGAGTATGTATGGCCCTACTAATGTCCTCATACATACACTCAACTTCTTCATCTGGGTGTGTTGAGGTCGGCGCATATACCTGAACGACCTTCAGCGAATACCTTTTAGATATTCTGAGTGTTAGGTATGCAACCCTGCTCGACACACTGTCGATGGTAATGATATTGTTCACGAGAGACTTGTGGACGAGAAATCCGACACCACCTTGGGACTGTTGGTCGCCCTCCCGGTAGAAGAGCAGGTTACCAGATTTCAGGGTTATCGTGTCCTGGCCCTCTCTTCGGACTTCAGATAAACCCAGAATATCCCACCGCAACCCGCTCAATTCTTCTTCCAGCTCCAAAATATTTTCGTCTGTCCGCAGAGTGCGGATATTGTGCGTTGCCAGGGCCAGTTGTTTTCGTGAGGGCAATCTACCGGTGTCCTTTGTACGTGCGTTGGTCGTTTGACAGTTAAAGACCCTCGCCCGGAGATTATCGCCTCTGACCCTGGGGGATATTAGCCTACTGTCATCAGCCTCACCCCCAGTGTCGCCGGGCACTTGGGGACAGATTGTCGGTGTGCAGTTCATTTATTTGAGGGGTTTTGGACCAATACACCGCCGCGCTGGTCCAGTGCGTGTTGGCGGGAAAAAAAAAAAAAAACATGCCAGAGCCTTGTTTGTATTTCAGCAGGGAGCACCACGTGCAGGTAAGGATGGCTTGGGTCCCGAAGATGTTGATGGGACCCCATACTCCCATACTTTCTTAAATTTAAATAGTAGATTCTATATATATTGATTTCTATAGATTTATTCAACAATGTATTTTACCCGTAACACAAGCTTAGAGCTTACCACGGGGCTAGATGTTGTTGTGTGAATTGTCTGGAAATATTTATTTATTTTCTTAATCTCATTAAATTGTTTGTACCTAATATTTATGTCATTAATTTCAAATATTTTTTTTAAATTCTAAACAATCACAAAAACATGAAAACCAAAGTTCCACACCGATTGCGAACCTTTTCCTCTTTTTAAGTCGGTTAAGCTAAACCATGTTTATAAACCCTTAAAACACGAATAATCACAAATAGTATTAAAAAAACTTGCGATATTCAAACCCATATTACGAGATCGTTCAAATTCGGTACAAAATAGATATTTTTTTCCAATAAACTCGATAACTTATACCGATTATTATAACATTTAAATTAGACCAACTTGCAAGCATCAGGTTACATTTAAATCCTACTACTTATTATAAAGGCGAAAGTTTGTAAGTATGGATGTATGGATGTTTGTTACTCTTTCACGTAAAAACTACTGAACCGATTTAAATGAAATTTGGTACACAGAATCTCCAGAGCCTGAAAAATAACATAGGCTACTTTTTACCGCGGGAAAACGTCATTCCGCGGGAAAAATCCATTATAACGCGGGTAACACCGCGGGGCACAGCTAGTAAATAATAATTGTAATCCATTCACGAAGCTCAAAGTTCTGAGGTTCATCAGGAACACCCACTTACGTTACGTTATGTTACGTTCCCACAGCTGGGACACAGGGACTTCTCTTGACGAGAGAGATGAGGTTCTGAGGTTATGGGCCTTAAAATAAGCTTCTTTCGATGATAATCGGTTAAAAAAATACGCAACAATATGATGACCTCATTTTTCAAAAACCCAACTTTATTATTTATTTATTAATTAATTATTAACACGGTTAGAAACCAATTACGTTAATTAATAAAAAAAAAGGGTTTTATTTCGGAAAACAAACAGTTTTACTTAATAACTAAAACACAATATAAACATAAATTATAACCATTAACATGTTTCCATATTTTTTTTTTTTTTTTTTTTATTATTGATAAGCCTTCATTTGACCACAATCTCACCTGATGTAAAGTGACGATGTGGTCTAAGATGGAGCATGAAGGCCTAGAAGATGGCTTCTCCGGGCCACATTACGAAACACGAAAAAATCGCTTCACGCACTGGCCCAGCCCGGAGGGAGCCATATATATCTTACATACTATAATATCTATATACTATCTTATATAATATCATCATTAATAGACTGGGCAGCAGTGTCTGTGATCATGATGCATACGTTTGTAAGCAAGTAAATTCAGTCAGCCATATTGATTTTTATTTTGGACTGTACACGCAGACGCAAAGGCATAAATTTTTTTATATACCTCCCTGCCCCATCTCAAAAATAGATCTCACAGCACCCTAGCCGTAAAAAATACGGCTTCATTTTTTGGACATAAAATTTTAGGGCAATTTTTTACTGCCTTCGAGAAAAATTGTTGGTGAGAATATTAGCGACGCGTTTCTGTTTGAATAAAATGTAAAAAGCTTTTTCAGAATATTTTGTCTTCAAATTAGTAGTTAGTTTTTTAGTCCAAATCGACTGCTGAAGTAAGCGAAGCGAAGAACTTATGGTACAAGGGGTAGACAGATAGATAGATACATAGTTAACTCTTTATTGTACACCACAAATAAAATACAAACAATAACAAGACAATACATTGGAGTACAAAGGGCGGCCTTATCGCTGTGAGCGATCTCTTCCAGGCAACCTTTGGATGGACAGGAAAGAAATAGAACGACATTAAAGACAAGGGACAATTAAAATTACAAAAAAGTTTTAAAATTACAAGGGGTAGTGGGTTCGATTCCCGCCGAGGGATGAAGGTTCGCGTCTTATCATTTATTTTGGGTCATAGAACTGTTACAGAGACGAGACCTATTCGACGAGTGGATTTTTGTTGTTCAGCCAGGGACCCAGGATCAAGGAGAAGAGATTTTGCAGTTTGAACATTATTTGACATGTATCTATTCCTCTCAACTTGGAAACATCAGAGAAATTAATTACAAAAGTGCATCGTAGCTAGCAAAGAGTACTTATGCACTACATTTAATCGAAGCTAGGTGATTAATATTATATTCTCTTCGGTAGCTAGAAAGCGTATTGTTTCAATAAAGAGCAAGGTTGTCACTCAATACTGTAGATGTAGACAATTGGCGATGCAAAGATTCGAACTAGCGCCTCTAGTGTCAAAATTATGAAGCTGTCTAAGAACGACACTTTGACAATTTTCGTTACAATTAACGTCAGGGAAAAACATAAATAATAGATACAAATCAGATAAAACTTCAAAAAATAAACAAAGTGTCGTTCTTAGAAAGTTCCTAAATTTCGCCGCTAGAGGCGTGCGGGTAATCTTTGCATCGCCAATATAAGTATAAAACTTCACAATAATTAAATTTGTCAGTCTTATTGGAGCCTTCATAGTTGTTATTCAAATGTAGAACACTTTTTTATAAATCTTGGCTTCGCTTGTAGTGATGAAACGACAACTGATAGAGTAAATGCTAACAAACAAGTTGTTGTGTTAACACATTCATCGCCATCGTTCAGGCCGGACACTGATACCCGTCGCCTTACTTATACGTTCGGCTCGCGACGGACACTAGGACCCGCAAGCTAACGCTCTTTTATCTGTAGTACCAGGCTGACGGGGATTAAAAGGTGGATTAAAAGGTGGGCTATAATATGACTATGCAACATGGTTTTTATCTATCATAAGTAGTTCTCGAAAATATATGTGAAACAGGTGCAAAAATCTTTAATTCTGAAGTTTCAATAATCTGCTTGCCTTGGAATGATAATAAAATTTAGTCCATCCCAGATATTAATAATTAACCATACGCAAAGCAAGGATCAGATATGAAAAAAAAATTAAGGCTTATTATTAAAACTGGTGACAACTAAGTAGATAATGCCCAACATTTTATAAATATTTTACATATAATTTTAAATTTTAATTAGTCCATATTTTATGTAAATAAATAATAAAGGAGGCGTAAATGTTACTTTTTCAAATATTATTAGAAATTTCTAGTTTAATGGCGCATTTTTGCTCCAAATGAGGTGCTCCGCACCAGCGCAAAATTATGATGTAGGTAAAACCTGTTTTTTTTTATTGGAAACTAATTCTTCAAAAAAAGAGCGCACGCTCAGTGTATATGATTGCATAGAGAGAGTCATCCGAGGTAGTTGACAAGTAGAACGCGCGGCCCCACAGAACAGAAAACAGCTTTTCCGGAAATGCTAGTTTCTGTTCTAAACCTGAACTGGCCGTTATGGGGATGTTCTAAACCCATCACATCGATATCTCAACAATACGCTTTGAAAATTATTAAACTTATGTAGCTTAGCTAACAAATAATTAAAAAATATTGCTGATGTTTGTCTGACACTGCAGGAATAGTCGAGTGACGGGCACCATTTACCGACATGGCGATGAACTTGTTATGGTACCAAAACTTTTACATGTACGGTTTCTGCGACATGGGCACAATTATTTTGACCTTATTATAATATAATAATACTTTATCACAAAATAAATGTACCTACCTAGAAATATATAATAAATAAAATAAATATTTCCAGACAATCAACACAACGTGGTAAGATCTAACCTTGTACTACGTTTATTTAATAGACATCTAATATACAGGGTGTAATCGTTAAGTGTGCACAGGCGATTATTCCGTAACTATTGCAGATATCAAAAAACTTTAAACTAATATCGAAAGTACTTTACCTAATGAGTAAAATGACATTAATAACTTTTTAAAAATAAAACGAGAAATATCCAAAAAAATTACATTAATCACTGCCATACATTTTATTTCTTGGTAAGTACAAAATTTTGTGTTCAAAGCATATGTTCGAAGTGACGTCCTCCTTGTGCAATACAATGACGAGCTCTATTTACAGTTTCTAAATGAACTTTCCTTAACATTTGCGGAGTAATTAAAGCAATTGCACGACGTACACGATTCTGTAACTCTTCTAGGCTGTGTACTCTCTCAGCGAACACGTGGTCTTTGACAAATCCCCATAGGAAGAAATCACAAGGCGTGAGATCCGGGGATCTGGCAGGCCAAGGGGTTGCACTATTATTGGCTATTAAGCCATTATAATTGTTTCGTAAGAAATTCATTACAACATTTGTATTAAGTGCAGGTGCTCCATTTTGTTGAAAAATTATCGACCTTCTTTCATCGTCTGGAATTGGTTCTAAGAGACTTGGCATATCGTTTTGTACAAAGGAGAAATATCTCTGTCCATTTAAGGTTCCACTGTAAAAATATGGCCCAATGATCTGATCTCCGAGAATACCACACCACACATTAATTGAGAATCGCACCTGAGCTCTAACTTTAGTAGTTAAGCGAGGATTGTCAATTGACCAATAATGCGAGTTTTTTCTATTGTAAATGCCGCAGTTTGAAACATTACTTTCATCGGTCCATAAAATTGACCTTACATTGACATAATTATTGACTAGCCAATTGCAATAGACCAGCCGACGAGCAGGATCATCATTGTGCAGCGTTTGAGTAGGTTTTATCTTAAATACTTTGAAGTTGTGTTTTTTTAATAACTTGTGTACATAATTGTGGGACACTGGAAATGATCGGGCCACTGAACGCGTTGATTCTTGTGGATTATCTACTACGTAGTTAATAATATTGTTATCTAAGTCATTATCAAATTCCGGAGCTCTTGTTCTCGAACCTTTTTTTCTGTTAAAAGATCCATAACTTATCAAATTGTTATCCAACTTACGTAAATACGTACCAGAAGGAACTTCTGGAAACTTCTGCAAGAGAGTACCCAGATAGAATCTGGGTACTCTCTTCTGTAGGCGATAATGGCCGCCCTATTGTTACAATCATGTTTGTAGTACATTTTTAACATGTCCCTCTTTTCTGTATTGGAATATGCCATTTTTTCAATCAATAAATGCAACAATCACGATTATTAACGCAAATTGAAAAATACAATCAATTTATTGTATTTTGCGGGAACGAGAACCCGCGATAAAGAATTTGAATTTAGAACGAACACCAAAGAGTATCTTTCTTTTTGTTTTTATTTAGTATGTTGCTTTTCAGCTAGTTCAAATCAATACAATATTGAAACAAGGTTTATTATAAATTTTAAGTGGTAAGATAATTAATCTACACGTGTATCTACTTGAAATTCATTAATACCTTCATATCGTACATAATTATAAAATGACAAGGGTAAAATGAGCAGGTACTATTCCACTTAAAATAAGGAAACTAAAACCTTTCTACTATCTCATGATTTTTGGATATTTCTCGTTTTATTTTAAAAAAGTTATTAATGTCATTTTACTCATTAGGTAAAGTACTTTCGATATCAGTTTAAAGTTTTTTGATATCTGCAATAGTTACGGAATAATCGCCTGTGCACACTTAACGATTACACCCTGTATATACATACTTAATATAATATACATACCTACATATAAAGATATTTTATACCTATATAGAGGTAGGTACTATATATATATTAGTAAAAATAGATCGCTGAAATGTATGTGACCACCTATGCCCATAACTTCCGAACTACTGCATCATATTCGATTTTTAGGACAAGGTTAATAAATGTCGATAAAGGTACTTTTTTACAAGGTGTTACAAAATAGGAAAAGGCGATGAGAATTTTGCCGGGTCAGCTTGGTTGCTATAAAAACATAATATTGATTATAAATAATCTTAAAGCATTAGCACAGTTATTATATAGAATTCAATGCAAGGAGTCAATTAATATTTGAATAAGTATTTTTATTTTAATGTTTCATATTGGCGGGAAAATAATAGGGTTTAAAAAAAATAGTTTCTCTGTGGTCAAAGTTAACAATGAGGTTATTATTTTCGTCGAGAAACTGTAAATTATGGTAATGATTTATGAAATCTACTATTAGTTTGAGACTTTTTTTTTATTAATAACTCAGATTCTGAATTTTTATCAAAAGTCTTTAAATCATGACAGCAGTGCAAACTCAGGCTAAAGAACAAAAAATAATAAAAACTTCGAAGCCTGCCCGTAAACAGAGCCGACGAGATTCAAGAAATAAAAAGAAAATATAAAAATGCTGTAAAAAGGCATTGGCGCGGTAATAGAACCGCGGGGGAAGGGGGCGAGGAGGGAGGGGTAAGCGAGTTTTCGAAAATCGATCACTTCGCGCGTGTGTGGAACATTTTGATTTTCGACTAGTGATGTGAAAATATTTCGGCCGATTTTCGGGCAACAAGTTCAACGGGTTGTTAACGATTAGGTAATTAGCAGTTATGCTTCATTAGCGGTTCTAAACTTAAATTAGGTAACAAGTATAGAATTTAAACGTTATGTGTGCCCTTTTGTAGGTACTTATAAATACTTACTATATCTACTATATTATTATTATTAGGTACCTAAAAACGAGTAACATACCATGATTTGACGGTTTATGTGTTTTCCGATAGTATAGGTAATTATAAACATGATAATTTATAAATATTTACCATATCTAATATCCGTTTTCAAACCAATTTTAATGGAACTTCAAAAAGTAGTTACTATTAGTGCTGCTGCCGATAGGTACTCTAAATGATTAGTAGTTTATGTAATTTGAATTCTCATTGACGTCACCCACCAACCAAGACTAGACTATAAACACCCTTTGACACCATAATGTCGTTAATATTAATTTCAGCTGACAACTCAAAATTGTTGAAAAGTAAGATAGAAAATTACTAACATAGGCCGATTTAGAATTTATTGTACGTATGTTGTGGTGTACTAGCTGCGTCAGAATGCCTGCTCTATTGGCTACGACCGAACCCTCATTCCATTTTCGAAAATTCTCCCAAACTATTTGTACACGCTAAAAGTAACCTTATCTATTACGTTTTTATGTTGAATATTGGTTAGAAGCGTATGACTTGTGTGCGTTTACTCACACATTCAAAGTGTAATACCAAAATATTAATGGTGGCCTCTGACTGCCAAAATAGATTTAGTTGGACAGCACGATATTTTTGTAAATTTAGTACCTACTTAGGTATGAAAACATGACCTCCTCAGCAGAATACGCGTTTGAATAATGCATTGTGATACCGGCACCTATGTACCTATATTAATTTATTAAAAGTATAGTAAAAGCCTTATGACAAACGTACTGTAGGTATGTAATATAATAATAAGTATTTCAACCTGTTATTAATCTACTAGTAACTACGTACATTAAAGTTTTAATTTTCCTCTGCAAATCGCATAATAAGGAATTTGTGTTTTAATAGATAAACCTAAATAATAGAAATAAGCTCAAAATTGTTGTGTGAGTAGGTAGGTAATTTTTGTATGAAATTATTGCAATTTTATTGTTACGATTAAAATATCCTGAAACTATTAGTAATAAGTATTATAAATACATGCCTATCCTAGCTTACCTTAAATAAAGAAAGTTAAGTAGGTATTTTAATTTAGAGGTACTTACACAAAGTGATTTAAGTAACTTATTTTATATAATATATAATACGTATCTGTATTATAGACCTACCGACTTTAATTATCAAGCTGTAAGCAAATATTACTACGTTAATAAATTATTTAAATTTATAATGTTTTATCAATTTATAAACTTTATTAAACTTACAGTCTACCTCCCTAAAGAACTACGTGTAGGTAAGTAGGTACTTAAGTAACTAAGTAGGTTTTTACCTAAACATATTCCGAATTAAACTTCATGTTAACATTAACATCAAATCGGAATGCCAAGCATCTTCGACTAGGTAATATGAAATTTCATCGATTCCCTTCAAGTTTCAAGTCACCGACTATACAAATTTTATATGGTACAAAAACTCACACAAATGAATTTTTCATCCATACAAACTACACATACGGGAAGTAAACGCACACAGACATACATTTTACATAGAAAAACAGCCGTTCGCTGCTCTAGCCTATCTAGATACGTAATATAGAAAAAAACTTCAAAATGGTATGGCTTCACTCTCTTCGCTAAGTTATTACCCGATTCTGGGCCATTAAGATATGAATTATTATATCCCATAGGGTCCACTATCGCATACGCAAATCTTTGACTGTCTCTGTCTCGCAACCGAACGCTTTCGAGTTTTCCCGTCCTCGATCCAACTCAAAATACGCCAAAAATGACGTCGAGCCGACGTTGGTTGGTTGTTTCGAAAACAGTGTCTCGCGTTTCTCAGTACGGATATAGCGCGCCCGTTCGCCAGTTTTTATTTTGGAATTTTCCAACCGACTGATCATTACAACCATTCGTAAGTTTTACAAACAAATTCACATCCGTTTCATATTTTTCCCAATGATTACCGCCAAATAGGAAAGTCGCAAGTGCAAGTCCATACGGCCTATTTTCGCGCGGACGTCTAAGACTAACCGGCCGAATTAGGTCGGCTGCCTCCCGCTAAAGATGTAAACATTCGCTGTCGCTGCTCAATTTAGCCGAATTCTACAGAAAATTCTGACAGATCTCGCTCTAAGGATGAGTCGTCGACTTCTTTTCAGTCGACGAAACGAGACCAGTTTATCGTTCACGATAAACTGTTTATAAAACAGTCTAATTTTCGACTGGTTTATTGCCTTTATTCGTTTAGGACATGAACGATCGTTGAACGGTGAACGTCGATTCACTGATTGGTTGGTAAACGACGACTAGATTAAACTGTTTATATTATATAAGATATATCTGTGTAGGTATCTGTGTGAGTGCCTGTGGCGTGACAAAAGGTCCGATTTTGATGTGTTTTTTTTCTTATGATTTAGTTTTGTTGATTTAGTTCGAATAAAATGAACTTCCCTTCATACTTTTTCCAGGCATAGGACTGGCAGGCTTCATAATAAAGTTATTATAAATAAGAAATTTTGTAGTAGGTACTAAATAATAATGTAAGCAAACAAAATTCAAAAACCTGCTTTCCTACTAACAATAATACATTGTCATGCATTGCAATAGAGTTTATTTTTACACAACACCTTGACGCCGCACCCGCGCACCGCTATTATAACTCTGTAGAAGTTGAGAGCATGGCGAAAGAGAGATAGCCATATTAGCGTAACGTGCAAGTGTGAAGAGAACGGAATGCTTGATAGACAATGGCAACAGTTGAACAGTTTCGTTCAGCAACGCTCGACCAATGGACTGGACGAGTAAACTAGTTCATCGGTGGACTGTAAACCGGTTTATCAGTCGACGGCAAATAAACAGTCTAAATAAACTGTTCGTTCATTCAACGACTATCCCTATCTCGCTCGCCTCGCACTATCTATAACTAAACTCGCCGCCGTCTGGGACCGAAAGAAAAATAATGTCGTTTTTATTAAATTTTTTGATAAAATATTGGTCTAGTTTAGATGCGGCGGAGTTACGAAGGCCTTATCGATTTTCCTATTTAGCTCGCTATCATATTTTGTACATTTTCGAAAGGCTCAGTGCGCGTGTATGCGCTTTCGAAAAACATTTTTATAAAAGTATTTTGTTAGCGGCGAACGGACGTGACTGTGTACCTAGTTTAAATTAGTAATAATTTATTTTGATTGCACAGTATCAAAAGTGGGTGAATATGGGTTAGTGGTGATGTTTACCGCTCGTGTGCTGATGAATTTCTGAATTATTTTGTGTTTATGTTCTATTGCATTCCCAGTGTGAAAGTGTTTGACAATTTTGTGTTTGTGTTGGATCCGATGCATAGGTATTTGTTCCATGCATCAGCTCGTGTAGATCTGTTATCTGTAAGTATATAAATACCTATTGATAGAAAACTAAATACATAGACTCAAATAGTCTATGTTAATCAAATGATTTTGAAATAAGGTCTTTGAGCTATGTGTAGAGATTTGCCAGCTAAATTATGTGAAATATGGACTTCAATCTCAAAGAATATTATCTGTATTGGTCCTACTTCTAGGCAAAACCACCCCTGATAAAACCTGTCTTTTTAAAACACAACTGTTTGTAGGGAAGTCTATTCTACCACATTATCAATGGGATTTTTATGACATCCTGTCTCGCTGATAGGAAATAGTTTTTACTTATTATTTTATCATAAGTCCAAAGAACTAGAATGTGTTGATTTCACTTAGCTATTTTTAGATGCTAATTTAATGCCAATTGGAATCAATTTATTTGAATTCTTATTGTTCATTTGGTATTAAAAGTATGTTTCTCTTATTTTTACATTTATTAATTTAAAAATGGAAGAACTCATTGATTTTGATTCTTCATTTGTTTGTGGTTTTGTTTACAAAAAAAATATAAAACTTATTCATAGACTTGCATTATTGACTTGACAGACTGGCTGGTGAAAATAAACATTCTAACTGGACAAGGTGATTAACCTTATCTGTGGATATCTATTTTTAAAAAATCATTCCATGTAGGTAGAATGTGAAGTCTAAACATTAAATATTCTGGTTTAGAAAATATTGTTTTGCATTTGTTTTTCGATTTTATCAAACTGTTATTTTATGCATTCAGAATATCAAATGCTTTTCCTTAGTTAAAATCTGAAATATTGGAAATATAATTATCTAAACCTACAGGTGTTAGTTGTTACCCAAATTACTGTATAAAGTTTAACAATTGAAAATTAAATGTAATCGTCACTATGCTTTTTCTCTATGGTAGTATTTAAAAACTTTTTCACCAATATGTTTGAAAACAAGATAATTAATAATAAATAATTATTGGGAAACCTGTTTTTTAAAAAACAACACTTTACATCAAATTGGATGTAATTTTTCCTACGAGCAATTCCTTTATTATAATATCTTTACATACTTACATAATTCAAAATGAAGTTGTTTTGCAGTCTGCGGTCCCTTAAATCTTATGAGCTACTTATTGGATTTTTAATAATATTTCAGTAACATAAAATATACATTAATTCAATTTTGTGTAAATTCCATATTTATGAATAGAAAAATAAAGTATTTATATGTTGAAACCACCATCCATAACCTTTAGTCATTTTTCTGTCCACCCACGGTTGTGTGGAAGAAATTGCTTTGAGCAATAAGACCATCCATTACACATATACAATGTTTAGTTTTTAAGTCAAAGTCAAAGTCAAAACGTTTATTTCCTTAGAAGCACATAGCCTACATGGACAGGTCAACTTAAAATTAATAAAACTAAATTGCTTAAATAACAAATATCAAGGAAATAACATTGTCTTGACAGTTCGCTTCAATGTTTTATACTGAGTTGAGAAGCGAATAGAACAACACAGCTTTATCAGTTATTACCATTTTGTAGTTATTACAATTTTGGAGTTCTTATTTATAGGTAACTATTATAAGTTTAACATTTACAATTACAAAAAAAAATGTTTGTCATATAAGGAAGCTATTATAACATGAGCATATCAGTCCTGGTCAACCAGAATTATTAGAGCCTGTTACTGTGGAACTAAGCAACATCTATCCAAGCTGCATCATCCTTTATAGATATTTTTAGTTTCTTATTGTATTGTTTCTATGTTTTGTGTGTGTAGTAAAGAATTTTCTTTCTTTCTATCACATGATATTGAGGTGTGTCGCTAGCAGTTCTTAAAATACAAATATCCCCCAACAGAAAATTGAAAAGAAAATGGCATTTTCTTGGATACTTTCTGGGAAATTAGTATTTCTATGACTATTAACAAGTTGAAATAATGACCCAAAACCCAAGACAAATAGTGGATATTTTACAACTGAAAAGAGATGGAGGTTCTCCTATGAGTTCTCCAAAACGTTTATTTCCTTACACAGGGCATACATGGACAGACAACTCAAAGTTTATTACTGAAAACTATCAAGGAAATAACATTGTCTTCATAATGTTATGTTAAATTTTTTACAACTTTAGAAGCGAATAGAATAACCCAGCTTTCATCTCTTTTGTTATTTATATAACAATATTAGTTTACTGGATTCATCATAGAGACATGGAGCATGGCAGAACAATAAGGAAGAAGCTGTGGTTTGACTCGCTCAATCACAGCATTGACGGACGTCCACCAACTAGATGGACGGACGACTTGGTGAAAGTAGCGGGCTCGCGGTGGTTACAAACTGCTACCGACCGAAATTACTGGAAGTCCTTGAGGGAGGCCTATGTTCAGCAGTGGACGTCCTACGGCTGAAATGATGATGATGAATCACAGCATAATGCTGAATGATCACCTTATTGTCACATTTTTTAAAGTTTTTTAATTAACTTTAAAATATATTTATTAAAATTTGGTGACAAATAAACATTTATTTCTTTATTTCTACAGTTGGTCTGCTTAAGCAGAGTTAGGCAGGCAAAGCTATGTTTAAGGCAAGGGTTTATTTTACAAAAAACAAGTAATCTAAGTGATGTGTATTCAATAATTCTTGTCAATGGTTACGTCAAGATTTATAAAAAAATAGAGCTTGCTCAGTCACATGTGACGCTTTGTCTATTTTTTAGCTAATTTTACTTGGAGATGGTGAAATATGCCCTAAGCTAGTACAGATCACATTACCTCTTATTAACAGCAATGTCTTTCAAGATATTTAACTGAATTGATGCGATTTCAAATTCACCGTGATCTTATCAAAAGTAATTACGTCAAATTACTTACTAAAAATGTATTTTTGTGTAATTATCCGATGACAGATTTTAATACTAAGTTTGTTATTTAAAAGATTTTATATAAAATATCGGGAATGTCGAATCAATCATGGTACATCCCGTTATGAATCTAAATAGCGTTGATGATAGTTTCAAAAGTTATATTTTATATTGGCACAAGTTAGTCATCATATTAATGCAGTCCCCCTGCCGGAATCGAACCCGCAACCTCCTCTCGGGCGAATTTTCGCTTATCGAGCCGCTGACGTCAAAGTCGAAGTCAAATCTAGGTACCACATTATGTCTAGTTCCGGGTCTAGGTGTTTTTCTAACCTATCTACCTATTATAATGTGTGTACATATACTTTACATCAGGTGAGATTGTGGTCAAATGAAGGCTCATGTAACATAAAAAAAAATATATGTATATATTTATCGTTATAAAAAAATCTATGGATACCAGTCACTTAACAACCATAGAACCTTTGTTCTTCAAGCTCTGCTTAGTTTTTGGTGATGCTGAATCCTACTAATATGATAAATGCGAAAGATGAGGTTGTAAGTTAGTGTCTTTATTGCTCTTTGACTCAAAAACTACTCCTAGCTTCGTGGACCTCAATGCTGAGTGTCGTGCCTACCCTTAAGAATCACTTTCTCTCTCACGATATCTCTTTCCATCTCTCTATGTCTTTTGCTATGTAAAGGGCGTTGTGAACACTCGAGAAGAGTGGTGCGGATCTGGTCGGACCAACGAACAGGGCAGCCCTGTTCGTCCACGTGGCCTCTTGCCATCCACTTTACCAAAACAAAAATACAAAAACTACTAGATGGTTCTCTAAAAAACTTCACAATAATATAGTTTGCATATCAGAATAAGAGATAGGCCACTTTTTACCATGATAAAATACCGCTTTTCGCAGGAAAAAAATTTATTGCGAACGAAGCCCGATTTGAGTCAAATTTGGCAAAGACTTTTAGCTGTTTTCTTAGTCAATGACAAAATAATCTTTTTGCGGGAAAATTAATTTATTGATTTAGGTCCCACTCAAAACACTGTAACCTTACATTACAATGCTGGCTCTTACGAGACCTAGTGCGAGGGACAGAGCTTAGACTAGGGTACTTTCACTATTTGTTTAAAAATTCGAATAAATGCTAGTTATATAAAGTTTTTAGTACCTACCAAAGCTTTTTGCAAGCATACATATTTTTTTAAATTTAATTATTTATTTTCAAAACGTTTATGTCCTTAGACGCTTATGCATACATGGACAATTTAAATAAAAACTAAGAAAAACTGTCATGACACATTGTCAAGGAAATAACATTTATTTCCTTGACAATGTGTCATGATGAGCAGTTCGCTTCAATTTTTTACACTGAGTTGAGAAGCGAGAGAGAGCGAGAGCGAAACGAGAGAGAGCGAGAGCGAAACGAGAGAGAGCGAGAGCGAAACGAGAGAGAGCGAGAGCGAAACGAGAGAGAGCGAGAGCGAAACGAGAGAAAGCGAGAGCGAAACGAGAGAGAGCGAGAGCGAAACGAGAGAGAGCGAGAGCGAAACGAGAGAGAGCGAGAGCGAAACGAGAGAGAGCGAGAGCGAAACGAGAGAGAGCGAGAGCGAAACGAGAGAGAGCGAGAGCGAAACGAGAGAGAGCGAGAGCGAAACGAGAGAGAGCGAGAGCGAAACGAGAGACCTCAACCCCGAGCTCTCGCAGGTCGGCCTCCGCCATGTCCTTCCAGCGAGATCTGGGACGACATAGCCATTTCTAATTTTAAGATTTATTTTCCTATTCGGGACGGAAGCAAAACCATAAAACATTGGAATCTGTCCAGTCGTTCTCCAGTTTCAAATTTTCGAGCAAACATAAGCACATACACACACTTATGCACATACACATTACACTTACACATTGCGCTTATACACATTATTTATATTCTGTCCTGATATAATTACTAAGTTCGTCTTCATCGTCATTTCAGTAGGACGTCCACTGGCCATATAGGCCTCCCTCAAAGATTAGCAAGCTAGAGTAATTTCAGCTGTCAGCAGCTTGCATCCACCGTGTGCCCGCGGCCTTCACCAGCTCGTCCGTGCATCTAGTTGGTGGACGTCCTACGCTGCGCTTTTCGATCCGTAGTCTTCATTTACGGGTACTAGACATCTGAAATATATACATACATATAAATATATTTTTTATTATACATATTAAACACCCAGACCAAGGAGAAAGTGCTTGCAGAACATACAAACTCTAGACCCCTCGGCGGGAATCGAACCCGCTACCTTTTGCGCCGCAAGCGGGCCTCGGCCCACCCCGCCACTGAGGCAGTATCTAAACCATGTTTCTAAAAGTAATTAATAAAAAGCGAAATATTCCAATTTGAAATTCAAAACCCCACGTAACTTGACCTTTTGAGAACTATGTACAGTGCATTCCGCGAACGATGGCAGAAAGGGACGGCGCATCCGCTTGTGCATGGTGCGAAAGAGACAGGCACGTCGGTCGCGAGGGCTATGGGCTTATGAAAAGTAGGAAAGTATGAAACTGTATAAAACCTATATGTATTTGCGGCCTCGTTCTTAAGTTTCTAACTAATAGACTACCTGTCTTTATTTTTATTTCTAGACCCGTATAGTAGATGGCATTGAATTAAAAGCAGTTATCATACCATAGCGGTTATCAGTGTAAAGTTATTTTCTTTCTTTTTAACCGACTTTAAACAAAAAGAAGCAGTTATTAATTCGTCGCGTTTTTTAAACCCCCGACAATAAATGGTGTTGTAAGTTTGACGTGTCTGTCTGTCTGTCCGAGACATCACAGCTCCCAAGCGGATGAAGCAATTCAATTTAGTTTTTTTTTGTTGTAAAGGTAAGTTTCTCGCGAGTGTTCTAAGACATGTTTGATGAAAATCGGTTGACCCATTTAAAAGTTATGATGGTAAAAGTGGGGAAGGAAAACCGAAAATCTGCAAATATACTCGAGTGGGGTATCAAATGAAAGCGCATCGCGTGCACATTACAAAATAGTATGACTATTTACTTTTAACGAAACTAAAGTTCTGGAATCGAGGGTTTTTTTAAATGTAAATATGGATTACTTATTGTGACTTAAATTATGTACCTATATAGAAAACCTTCTAACACAAGTTCTAAAGCTTAAATAAGGGTCTACAACAGAAATCACGTATTGATTTTTTTTATAATTCACCTTTTAGTTGAAGAACACCCAATGCTGGATAAAGGCTTCCTAGATTTACGGTTTGTTATAGTTAAAAGCTGAGAACCTATAGGAAGTCAATCGTGGATCTAAATATATTAATATACTAGCTGACCCCAGCAAACGTTGTTTTGCAAAATGAAAAATAGATGTTGGCCGATTCTCAGACCTACTCAATATGCTCACAAAATTTCATGAGAATCGGTCAAGCCGTTTCGGAGGAGTAAGGGAACGAACATTGTGACACGAGAATGATATATATAAGCCCCTACCTTCAGGTTGGCTTATTTATAACGGGGAAAAGACGTATAATAAAAAATATCTAGCTTACCACGGGGCTAGATGTTGTTGTGTGGATATTTATTTATTTTATTTGTGATAACTTTCAAGGTAACCAATAACAATAAGAAATAGTAATTTAAACACTTACGAAAAAATTGGATTTACAGATTTCACTTAGGGCATAAAAAATCTGCTCTGTTAATTTAATAAAATATAAAGTTCTTTTTAGCCTAGTACTAAGTACCTAACCTAAGTACTTGAATCGTCTTCTAACTTAGTCTTACAGTCCATCCTAATGTTGCCAATGTTGTTGATCGCTTGAGCTTGAGATAGCTTACAACATTATAGCTTCTTCTACAAACTCCAGTTTTGTACATAATCTTTACTAACATTAAAAAGCTGCAGAGTTTGGTTTAACGCGCTATTTTGACTACTGGTCCGATAGGAAAATAAAAAAACGAGAAAATCCATATAGCACTGACAGCGCTGGGATGTAAAAAACAAAAAAACAAGGAGGATAGGAAAACCTTTTTCTTAAAAATAGCTGACTGAAACTACTGAGGAATTTAATATTTGTCTTGCAATATTTGGATGATTTACTTTAGTTAGTTGCTGATTTATTTTTAATTTATATACTTAGTATTATTTAATTAATTAATGTAATTGGTATCTAACCGTGTTAAGTAATTAATATAAATATATAAATAAATTATGCTCGATGACGTAATTCAAAATCTGTAATCGGTATTCGAAATTGAAATACGAAGCGATTATTGCACAGGCGTTCAGCTAAATATAGGTAATTATCTTATTAAATATATTTTCTTGGACTCAGAATATCTTCGTTAAAAAAAAATTGCTACTATTCGATAATGGTACGACTACATTAGCGGCCTACGGTGATTATTCGTGTCAACGCGATGTGTGTGGTCGGGTACATCGTTGCAACGCGAAGTATTCTGGCGAAGACGATGTTTGTCGTGGGCAACAATTACTTCCCTTCAGAATAGAAAGCGATACAAATCTTTATCCCTAATGTAGACAAGAACACGAATATTCGCCCGCGGATGTAGCCGCACCAATATAGGTTTTGTTTGATTTAAGAACTTTGAAAGAAACTTATATTATAATTACGTGTTAATTTTACACCCGAAATTTGGCCCAAGTGTTGAAATCGTATAGAAGGTTAGGGTTGTCAGTTATTATTTCGTGCTTACATGTCAAGTTGGTAGACAAACGACTTTGTCAAAATTGACCAAGGCTTCAGACGTGTAGGCCCGTTGCCTCCTTTGATACTGTTGACTAAGTTGGTATGATGAATCTAGTCCAGAGTCCAGGACAATCCTACTTTGGCTGAGCTTATAGTGGTGACTGATAATATTAGAAAAAGTAAGAAATCGTTCAACCCTTTCCGCGTAAGTAGTACGCTTGTGTTTGTCGTCTCATCATAATATATATCTCTGTTTATGCATTAGGTATCCCCAGTCTAAATTGGATTTAACTCTTTTAAGTAACAAAGTAGGCCTTTTTTGATTAGCAATTTAAGGGTACCTTATCGAATCGAGCGATAATTTCGCGTTCTTAAGATATATAAGGGGTATTTTAAATAGAGGTTTGTCTTTTATGCGGTTTTGTAACTTGAAGGAGGGCTTATAAATTGTAGTAAGTGTTTTAGTCATAGTGACTAGAAGAGAGTCTTATAACTCAAAGGAGGTCATATAAATGGAAGGAGGTTTTATATCTCGAAGGCAGGTCCAAAGAGAATATAATCACTACGTTTAGGCAGGTCTTGAAACTCGAAGGAGGTTACATAACTAGGACGCTTTATAACTGAAAGGATACTAAAATAAGGTTTTATAACCACAATGTTCTCGTGCATTCCACAGAGTCTATGGAGACAGCCCTGTTTGTGAAGCTCTCTCTAAAACGCGCCGTCATTGCGTTTTACCACAGAAAGTTCCCATGACTTGCTATATTGTGCCGTTAGCTTTGCTTGCTGGATTATTCATTAATTATTTTATATTGGAAATTACGTACTTGAAAATACGAATATTTTGAGCTAATACACTTTGCAAGAAGGTACGATTATGGTTTATCTTTCTTGCAGAAGACATGTTTGAAAGAAAGCGCTGAGTATTTTATATAATGGTATAGATTTTAGAGATAAAGATTTGAGTTAAATTAAATACTTTGATAGAGAGATAAATATAAAATACTCTACTACACACACCAAAGAAAGAACCAATACAATGAAAAAATTAAAACGAATCTTAAATGCGTAATGGACGGCATATTGCTCAGTCGTGGATGGATATAAAAATTACAAAACGTTACTGACTACAAAACTTTATAAAAATCTTATAACTAGCCTATATTATATACTATTTACTAGCTGACCCCAGCAAACGTTGTTTTGCACAATGTAAAATACATAGTAGCCCATTCTCAAACCTACTGAATACGCATATAAAATTTGGTAAGAATCGGTAAAGCCGTTTGGGAGGAGTTCGGTAACTAACATTGTGACATGGAAATTTTATATATTAGATTTGTACCACGAAAAGCTTATATAAAATTACAGAAAAAGCAAGAATCATCTTCGCATCGAAACTGTTCAGATTATGTCAGGACATGTTGAATAAATCTATACTAATATTATAAAGCTGAAGAGTTTGTTTGTTTGAACGCGCTAATCTCCGAAACTACTGGTTCGAATTGAATAATTATTTTTGTGTTGGATAGTCCAGTTATCGAGGAAGGCTATAGGCTATATAACATCACGCTACGACCAATAGGAGCAAAGATATAGTGGTAAATGTGAAAAAAACGGGAGAAATTATTTCATCTTTGAAGCCTTCCGTTGCGTGCGCCGAGAAAACGGTTCAAGATACACAAAAAATATGTATTAAAAAATAATAGCTCTTTTAATGATCTAAAAAACAGTCCGCGATAGTATACGTCTATCTTTTAAGATTTACTCACAAAAACCGTTTTTATGGTACCTAATTTGGTCGAAATAATTTGTTTAAGTTGTATCAACTAAATAAGTTGTTGGTTAAGAGTACTTCATACATTATAACGCGGGTAGCACCGCAGGGCACAGCTAGTAAAGAATATTTCTGGACAATCTACTCAACAACATCTGGCCCCGTGGTAAGCTATAAGCTTGTCAATGTTGCCTTGGGTGAGACGCCTCAACGTCCGTTTGCCGTAGCCCGGTAACTCTGTCATGGTCATCTGCGGTCAGCAGCCCTTAAAATCTGTCTATCTGTAAATAATATTGCTGGATAATCGACAGAGCAGCATTGTTATAAAAACAACAGAAGAAATGAAAGCTGGGTTGTTCTATTCATGTGGGGTTTATACCAAACAATGGAAATAAATGATTTTGTATCTTTTATCTTGCTTCTAAGAAAATAAACGCCTTGACATTAAATGGTAAAATATGAAACAGTTGATTTCCTCAACGAGGAAAACTTCTGAATCGGAAATATTCAGGAAGATTCAGAACTTTCATACTTTGAATTTTATTCAAAGCCGGTTTAAAATAGTTACTTAAAATGTATATTTTACTAAAAGTAAGTACATAATATGTACTTAATGTACCGCTGCTTATTTGCAAATTCGTTCCTATTAGAAATTACACAAATTTGTTCCATTTTGTTTTTTTTTAGCCCATCACTTCGAATCTCTCATTTATAATCTATGGTCTTTGTAATACCTCTCAAACCGGGACCGCGTTCTTAAATCGACTTTTGAAATAAAATGTAACAAAAAGTATCTACTGCGCTTAGAAACTCGCGTTTCCGTTTCCACTTGACTAGGCGCGAGACATTTTGAATTGATCGCTCGCGCTCGTTTTGAAATTTTACAATTATGCATTATTTCAATGTGCATTCATTTGAAAACAACCTACTTTCGATTTGGTAGTCAAATGGAGAAGCTGTTTTTTTTCTGGATGGTTCTATTTACGATATATTTTCAATGTTAATGCTCAAATCAGCCATATTATTTGCAGTTAGTTGGACTTGATTTCTATGAGTAATTGTCACTATATTCAACGACTTTGGTCTATAATTAATTAAATACCAATCAATTGGTTAGAGTGACTCGTATACTGGAACTCATTATACATAACCCCCGACCAAAAAAAGGGGTGTGTTAACGTGTCTGTCTGTGTGTCTGTCTGTCTGTCTGGGACATCATAGCTCCCGAACGGATGGAGCGATTACAATTTAGTTTTTTTGTATGAAAGGTGAGTCTGGCGCGAGTGTTCTTAGACATGTTTCATGAAAATCGGCTATGCCGTTTAAAAGTTATGGGGGTGAGAGTGGGGAAGTAAAAAATCTGCAAATATACTCGAGTGGGGTATCAAATGAAAGCGCATCGCGTGCACATTACAAAATTTGATGGTGTTTTTCTTTTAAGGAAATTAAAGCAATCGGGGGTTTTTCCTTAATTTTAAATTTAGATTTTTACGCAGTCATCATGCCTATTAGCGTGTTTGAATTCGTAAACGTAGACATCGGAAGGGAACTAGAAACTCTCTAGACTCTAAAAAAAATCAACAAAAGTGTAGCTACATTTCTGATCAGCCAGTGTTGACGTCGCGATACAAAATGGCTTCTAAGTAACAATGTAGAAGGACAGCCGCGCCCATTTGACGCGACGACACACTCCGCCGGTTTTCAGTATTGCGACCCAGCAGTTCACATGACTAGCTCACATATAAATCTATAGACTAACAATTGGCTAATGGCTGCTGCCCATGCATCACCATATACACTTGCTGAGAGCCGCAAACAAGCCATGGTGTTTACGGATTCTGCGTTATATTTTCGTCTTTATACTTAGTGCTGTAATGTGAAAATATAAGAATAAGTGTGTTAGTGCAATTCTAAAGGTTCTCCCTCACCGAGAGTATTTATAATGCTTGGGTCATATATAATAGATTATTTATTCATTTATTTATTTCAAAACAAAATCCACAGCCCTTAAATTAAATTACTTTATACATATTCTGTTATAACTTAATGCCAACTATAGGATTATATTATAATTTATTTTTTATTTTTAAACACACAGTCGCATTTTACTATAAACTTATACTATTAGTCATTACACTGCAACGCTTAAACATAAAAGTTAAGATATTTACAATTAAATTTATTATTAGTTAAAAAACCCCGATTCCATAACTTTACTTCCCTTATAAGTAAAAATTGTACTATTTTGTATGTGTATGTGATGCGCTTTTATCTGAGACCCCACTCGAGTATATTTGCAGAATTTCGGTTTTCCTTCCCCCACGTTTACCCTCATAACTTTAAACGGGTCAACCTATTTTAAAAAAACATGTCTAAGAACACTCGCGCGAAACTCACCTTTCATACAAAAAGCTAATTTGAAATCCCTTCATCTGTTCGGGAGCTATGAGGCGACAGACAGACAGACATTCAGACACTTCAAACTTATAACACCCCTCTTTTTTGTCGGGGTTCAAAAAATACTGTACTATTATTTTTTTTTTGGTATAAGCCTTCAATTGACCACAATCTCACCTGATGTAAAGTGACGATGTGGTCTAAGATGGGACATGAAGACCTAGAAGGTAGATGGCTTCTCCGGGCCACATTACGAAACACGAAAATATCGCTTCACGCACTGGCCCAGCCCGGAGGGTGGTGACACGGAAGGTGGGGTCATATCTAAAAATTAAGAACCAATTTTAATAGATAATATTAATTATGAGTTTAAAAGTCAAAATTAGATGATAACCTTTAAAGTTCTCGTAGTTAGCTTATGTTTACTTTTCTTACAAATATTTTCCGAGAATATACTGACTCGCAGTTCCTTCAAGAGTTGATGACACACGTAGACATTGGCCCTAAGAGCTGTATAGTACCTATATTTAATTATAAGTACCTTTCTAAGACCCGCAGAAAAGCGGTGAAAGCGGTGGTTGCATACAAAGTCATACACTAAGATCCCGGGACTGGTTGATGTTATTTATATTATTTTATTTTATAATTTTTGAAGTGAAACTTCTTTAGAATCGTTGTGATTTCGAACCGGATGCAACGGAAATGCGACAGGTAAGCCAATCTTAAACGCTAACAAGGTTAAGCAACGTTGCGCGACGCCAGTACTTGAATGGGTGACCGCCCGAACAAAATCTTTATGCACTGTATTTTTCTTTATTCAATCTCATTCTTTTGTCGATTTACTGAAGTTTCACTTCTATCGTGTGTGAAACGCACCCACACCTTTTTTATGTTTGTATTTGTCAAAGCTAAATATAATAAAGAATGAAAATGTCAGAATTTGCACTAAACTGAAGACCAGTTATTTAAATTAATTCGTCAAAAAATCACCATCACCCTTTTAACACGTTCCCACAGCTGGGACACGGCCTTCTCTCTTAGCGAGAGAGATTAGGCCTTAATTCACCACGCTGGCCAAGTGCGAGTTGGTGAATGCCACATGTCCTTCAAACTCTTTAATTTTAAAATACTAGCGGTGCCCCGCGGTGTTACCCGCGTTATAATGGATGCTCCCGCGGAATGACGTTGTCCCGCGGTAAAAAGTAGCCTATGTTATTTTTCAGGCTCAGAGATTTTGTGTACCAAATTTCATTTAAATCGGTTCAGTAGTTTTCGCGTGAAAGCGTAACAAACAAACTTACATTCACATTTATAATATTATATATATATATAAGGAAGTATAATATTATATAAAGTAATTATATATATACATATATTATATTATTAGGATTAGTATATTAGGATGGCGACCGATTTTAACGTGCTCAATCCGTATTTTCAGAACTACTTTCCAAAACAGATTCATGAATTACATTACCTTATGTTTTTCCTTATTGAAAATCTATTAAAATTTGGTAAGGTCCAGTAGATTTAACTTGAGTTATCTTCAATCAGTATTTCGCAGAAAAAGAGTCCTAATCGAAGGTTATTTGTATATATTAAGTAAAATTAGTATTACGTATGTAGTTATATTAAACCATCGAAATGATTGTGATAAGATAAGAGTCGCGAAATTATTTTCCCTTGTTTTTTTGTTTACTGTTCATTTTGTGTTCAATAAATTAATATTCTATACATACATATATTTATTTGCGCGTCCAAAATTCAAAATTTATATTCATAAATCTTACTTGACTTAAAATTCCTAAACCGCATGACTCTTAAATGCACTTGGTTAAAATATTATATATTTTTGGCTAAATAATAATTTGTTTGGATTGACATATTTATTTTTGGTCTAATAGATTATATAAACATGACATATTAAGCATAACGCTGTATCTGACATTATTTTACCACCAGAGACTGTTGTTAGCACCACCCGGAGGTCACGTGTAAGGTTTCAAAGGGTTACCATTTTACGGACGTGAACAGAAAAACCTCCAAAAACTCTGATATTATTGTGGTATAATTTGAGGTATTTAATTATTGTATGGTATTTGGCAACCACATTCAAAGCCAAATTGTGACTTATAATAGTTATAATGTATATTCATCATCATCATCATCATCATATCGGTATCTGTACGACGTCCACTGCTGGATTATAAGCCTTCTATTTATTGCGATTAGAGGCGGTCTGCATGCACCTTGCACCTGCACGCTTTACCAAATTGTCCGTTCATCTTGTTAGTGGACGGCATACGCTTATAATATATATTATAAATAAATAACTATTAAATTGAGCCCGTCTTCTCTAGGATCTCACACCAATAGTGTGAAAGATGCCAGTAGGTTGAAAGGAGCCCGCAAGGTAATTTCAATCTAACTACAAAGTTAATAAAACTTAAACTCAAACTAGCGATTGCTCAAGAACTGGACTGAATGCAATTGCAATTCACGTTTTTTATTCGCGACTCAGAAAAATGAAAGTAGGTAGTCGTCTAGCTGGGGACACAGTGGCGGCAGGGCCGCTCGGACTAAACTGCCTACCTGAATAATTCATAATTCATACAATACATAAATCTAAATTTAAAGAAAAACCCCCAATTCCAATGCCTTAATTTCCTTAAAAGTAAAACACCATAATATTTTGTAATGTGCACGCGATGCGCTTTCATTTGATACCCCATTCGAGTATATTTGCAGATTTTCGGTTTACCTTCCCCACTCTAACCCCCATAACTTTTAATCGGCCCAACCGATTTTCATGAAACATGTCTAAGAACACCCGCGCCAAACTCACCTTTGATTTATGATGTCCCAGACAGGCAGACAGGCAGACACACAGACAGACAGACACGTCAAACTTATAACACCCCTCTTTTTTGGTCGGGGGTTAAAAACACAAATACCAATTTCAAACATTTCATTTACTAGCGGTTCCCGCACTAGGATTATTACAATACAAAAACCCTTTATTGTACACGAAAACAAAACAATAGTTACAAAAATCACTTATGAGGAAGTACAAAGGGCGGCGTTATCGACCAAGAGCGATCTCTTCCAGGCAAAAAAAAATTATGCCTAATTTTCATAAAACAACGCAAAGAATTAGAATTACTGTTTTTTTACTTAAAACTTCTAACATAATTCGTCACTTATTATCACACTTATTATCTAAAACAGAAATTATAATGACAATGTAAGACAATACGATACGCTCCATAATAAAGAAGTAGGTACTCAATTTACAATTACGTAAAGATTCACATTGTAATAAATTTACAAAGTGAACTTATCTTTATGTTGCTAAGCAGCTAAGAATTTTTGTTTAAGAGTAAGTAACATTATAATTACACAATATAAAACAATAAAATAAAGAATTTTACTTAATAAATTATTAATAATATAAACCCTTAACCGCATAAGGCCATGATAAAAAAAAAAATTTCTAAATTATAAAATCATTTTTCGCGTTGTTTTATGAAAAAGAGGCTTTATTTTTTTTGCCTGGAAGAGATCGCTCTTAAGCGATAACGCCGCCCTTTGTACTTCTTCCTCATAAGTGATTTTTGTAACTATTGTTTTGTTTTCGTGTACAATCAAGTGTTTTTGTATTGTATCTAATCCTAGTGCGAGAACCGCTAGTAAATGAAATGTTTGTTATTGGTTTTTGTATTTTTAACCACCGAACAAAAAAGAGGGTGTTTTAAGTTTGATGTGTCTGTCTGTCTGTCTGGGACATCATAGCTCCCGAACAGTATGAAAGGTGAGTTTGGCGCGGGTGTTCTTAGACATGTTTCATGAAAATCGGTTGGGCCGATTAAAAGTCATGGGGGTGAGAGTGGGGAAGGAAAACCGAAAATCTGCAAATGTACACGTTATCAAATGAAAGCGCATCGCGTGCACATTACAAAATATTATAGTGTTTTATTTATTAGGAAATTATAGCATTCGAATCGGGGTTTTATCTTAAATTTTAAATTAAGATTATAACTTATCTAAACATGCATTATGACTATGTGATCCGTTAAATCCGCTATAACTTTTTAGTTTTGCTTAGACAGTTTTTTTATTTGGCCATTAGTTTTTGACAATATCTTACCAAATTCTCACAAATGTTCATGAAGGTCGGAGGTAAGACTCACAGCGCATGCACACATCCGCATTCCGTGACGACATTAGAATCGTAGAAAAAACGGGGTTGCTTTAAGCTTTCGGGTCACACGTCATTAAAATAATAATAATATAAAAATAACAAAATAAAGTTTTTTTTTATAATATAATAATAATAAAACATTTATTTTGTGCCACAGAAGTACAACTTTAACCTATGAATAGTACAATAAAATTAAGGCGACAAAAAAGGTAAACGCTCAGTTATAATATTCGAGCAGCTTCGAACTGCCGAAGACTAGTATTCTGCGTCATAGTGAAAAATTAAGGTAATATTTAGGTGTTTGGCACAAAACATAATTACTTTTCAACTCGATTTCTTATAATTGTAGTCTGCGCTTGAAGCGCCAGTTTGCCAGTTAAATAAAATTATGCATAGAAAAAGGTGTTACTCAGTTGAACGCCATTTTCCGTCTTACGTAACGGCTTGAAAAACAAAAAATTGACAAAAGTAATGTGATAAAAGTAAACCATTTGCTGTGATTGAGCGGATCTAATCACAGCGCTAGAGTGGCGTAACGATTTTCAATGCGCTGTGTCCGGGTCTCATAGGAAAAATGTACTGGTTTTGTGATTGAATTGCAACAATGTAGCATGCCGTTGGAGAGTATTGATCTCACCACCATTTTATAACGTTATTAAATCTTATCTTTATAATAGGCTTTATAGCATAGCACCCCTATTAACGTTCCCACTGCTGGGACACAGCACAGGGGCTTCTCTCTTGACGGGAGAGATTAGGCCTTAATTCACCACGCTGCGCTGCTGCACAAGTGCGGGTTGGTAAATAGGGCATGGTGACTGCATAAATAATAGTTATTCTGTTTAGACTGTTTTATAGTCCGTCCAAAAAAAATTGACTTTTTTGCTTTATCAATTTACTTAATAAGAAAGTGCCAAGATAAACAAACAAAATATAGACACACATAATGACAAAGCGCATCGAAGTTCAAAAACCCCCCCCCATATGCTAGTGACGAAAAACTTTAGTAAAAAAAAAAGCAAAGTAGTTACCTATTTATTGCACGAAAGCGTAACGTCAGGCAAAACTTCAAAGTACTGTAACCTCTTTAGTTTTCGATTGCAATAAAAAATATATATTTTTAACTCCCGACCATAAAAGAGGGGTGTTTTAAGTTTAACTTGTATGTCTGTGTCATCATAGCTCCCGATCGGATGGAGTGATTTCAATTTAGTTTTTTTTGTATGAAAGGTGAGTTTGTCCCGGGTGTTCTTAGATGTTTCATGAAAACCGGATGAGCCGTTCAAAAGTTATGGGGGTGAGAGTGGGGAGGGAAAACCGAAAATCTGCAAATATACTCGAATGGGTTATCAAATGAAAGAGCATCGCGTCCACATTACATAATATTATGTTGTTTTACGTTTAAGGAAATTATGGCAATAGACTCGGGGGTTTTTCTTAAATTTAAAATTTAGATTTATTATTAATTATCACAGAAGACGTACACCTCTCCTTGAAACGACTTTGATAAAAATCATTCGTCTCAAAATAAATAAAATACTTGTTTGTTGTACCTTATCTTTTCAGAAAAAGTTATATTTTGAGATAAAAAATTACCTTAAAAATACGAGATAAGGCGGTTTAATATTAACTACGACACTTAAATACCTACTTAATTTATTTTTTATATTTAATGCTTTCATAAATATTTCCGGTCATTCCAAACAACAATTAGCTCCGTGGTAAGCTCGCTTGTGGTACGGGTACTAGACATCCCGGCCTTCATACTTAATGGATAAACATATTTTTTTATTATACAATACATATATTAAACATCCAGACCTTGGAGAAAGAGCTCGCAGAACATACAAACACTTGACCCCTCGGCGGTATTCCTAGGTCCGCTTACTAGGTGGACGGATGACTTGGTGAACGCTGTGGGGTCACGGTGGATGCAGGCCGCTTCCAACTGTAGTAAATGTAAATCTTTGAAGAAGGCCTATGTTCAGCAGTGGACGTCCTTCGACTGAAATGTTGATGATGAATTTCAAACCACTAATAAAACTAAATTTACTATTTTTAACCCCCGACCAAAAAAGAGGGGTCTTATAAGTTTGACGTGTCTGTCGGTCTGTCTGTCTGTGTGCCTGTCTCTTTGGGACATCATAGCTCCCGAACGGATGGAGCGATTTCCATTTAGTTTTGTTTGTATGAAAGGTGAGTTTGGCCCAGGTGTTCTTAGACATGTTTGATGAAAATCGGTTGAGCCGTTTAAAAGTTATGGGGGTGAGAGTGGGGAAGAAGAAATACAAGAAATAAATATAAACTCGCTTTGCCCACCACTAGGCTGCATAAGGTTAATGTATCATTCAAAGGGCAATGTATACGCTTCTACAACAAGATTCCCAAAGAATTGCAACAGTTGTCAGTTACTAAATTTAAAAATATTGTAAAAAACAATCTTTGTAAAAAAGCTTATTATATAATATCGGATTACCTTGAGGACAAAACTGCTTGGGACGGAATCTGCTCCAACACAAAATCAAAAACAAGACTAACAAATAATGATTGTTAAGTTTCAATACAAAAATGAGCTGGAGTTTCTAATCGCTTCTTTGCTCTAGTGTAAAAAAAGCGAAGCGATCAGATACCATAAATTTATTTTCTACTTATCTTTAAGCACCTATGATTATTTTATTTTTGTTTTTTTTTGTATTTTATTTTGACGTGTCCAAGTTTTGTAAAACCAAACAATGGAAATAAATGATTTTGTATCTTGTATCTTGAAGGAAAACCGAAAATCTGCAAATATACTCGAGTGGGTTTACATTTAAGGAAATTAAGGCATTGGACTCGGGGGTTTTTCTTAAATTTTAAATTTAGATTTTTAGTTTTCAGATAATAGTTCCGTCCCTTACTAAATAACAAACTAAATTTTAAATATATCTAGCCCACCATTGGCACCAGTCTCACACAAAATGGTTATGGGATGTTATATCATAGTGACATAATGTACATAGATATAAACTGCCTAAGTCAACGTTATATTTTATGAGAGAAAATAAATGATATAAATATAACTACATCAGACTATATATTCCTATATGCAAATAATAGGCATGCACAGCACTTAAAGATTGACAAACAACAGCTTGATAAACCTAAACTAAAATATAATCCTTCTAATGCAAATACTAATACCGCACTTGGCCAGCGTGGTGAATTAAGGCCTAATCTCTCTCGCCAAGAGAGAAGTCCCTGTGTCCCAGCAGTGGGAACGTCAATAGGGAGATGATGATGATGCAAATACTGTATGATTTCCACCAAATGCATTCCTATTCAAAATAACTTATTCTACTAGAACACAACACGACTATTTGGATGTGATAAGGGCTAGGCGACCCTTTGACCGCCTTATCATTTCGAAAATGCGTCGGAGATAGCGCTTATCGCTTTTGACTCGAAAATACATTTAAAAATATTCCATAGGTCGATTCATTTGTTTGTTTAGTGGCTTGTGTAGTTCGAGAGCCGGTGGCAATACTATACAGATAGACATAGACACATATTTTTTGTAAATATATACCAGTGATATATATTAAATCTAAATTTAAAATTTAAGAAAAACCCCCGATTCCTTTGCTTTAATATCCTTATAAGTAAAACACCATAATATTGTGTAATGTGCACGCGATGCGCTTTTATTTGATACCCCACTTACTCAGTATATTCGCAGATTTTCGGTTTTCCTACCCCACTCCCACCCCCATTACTTTTAAACGGCACAACCGGTTTTCATGAAATATGTCTCAGTACACTCGCGCCAAACTAAATTGAAATCGCCCCATCCGTTCGGGAGCTATGATGTCCCAGACAGACATACATACATAACATACAAACAGACAGACACGTCAAACTTATATCACCCCTCTTTTTTGGTCGGGGATTAAAATCACCCAGACCCGAAACCAGAAATTGTAGAGCGATGATGGCGGATCTTCGCCCACCGAGCCACAGAGGTCGTCAATAATATATAAACATAAGAAAATAAATGAAAATTTATAATTTATAGCTTTGCTACTTAGCAGCCAGGTCTGTAGCGCGCCATGTTGAGGTATACCATTGTACAAGTTAAAAGGCTGCTTCAAATACCTTACCAAAATTAATAATAATAAAATATTTATTTTGTGCCACAAAGTAAAACTTAAAACTATGAGCAGAACAATAAAATAAAGACAACAAAAAAGGGAAACGCTCAGCATAATATTCGAGCAGCTTTGAGCTGCCGAAGACTAGTATTCTGCGTCACCATATATATGAGTGTGCACGCGACTGTAAACACTTACAAATTTTAGATATTAAAAAGTTTTTAAGCTATTACAGCAGACAAATCAAGAAAAGAGATAATATAAAACTTAAGAATAAAATCAACAATTCAATCTACATAAGTACCTACAATAACTGAGATCAAAATATAAACAAAACATAATTTATATCTATAATAAAATAAAGAGCCGCTTTTATTTTAATAAAAAAACGAACGACATTTTATAAAGTGACTTGAGATTGTATATCGAAAAGGTAATTTTTAATAGATTTTATTAAAAGACCCAATAGAGAAATTAGCTACCAGCTCCCGTATTATAATCATTATCATTAAAGTGAAAAGTTTTTATTACTAGCCACGTGTAGAACATAACGTAGTGTTAGGCTAGGAGTATTAGTTGTAACAGAACAACGAGCGGCTCGGGGATTGGTACAGCGTTACTGTACAAAGCAACGAGTGCTTTGGTGTAACAATTCGATAACTCTCCAGAGAACAAAATTAAACAAAGAAATGTTATTGGTAAATTTTACAATTAAAAGATCACTTATTATTACACCTAGGGTTACGTATATAGTTCAAACACCATATTGCCAAAAAAAGTTACTTAGTAAAAAACAAAAAAAAAATGCAAAAAGATGCAGTTCGAGCGGTCACCCATCCAAGTGTAAGCATCGCGCAAAGTCGCTTTACTTTATAAAAAAATCGTTTATTATTATAATTCGCGCGTCCAAACTTAGGTTTTATTTTACTATTAATAATTTTGTATTAGATAGACCAAAACGCTGGGAAGATGACCTTAAGAGAACTGCTGGACAGGAATGGATGAGAATTGCGAGGGAGAGAGAGAAATGGAAATCTTTGGAGGAGGCCTATGTCGAAGGACAAGCTGGGGAGAGAAATTGCCGATCTATAAATAAGAAATAATTAAGAAAATCGCATTGTTAACTCAACTCAGTAATAAAGGCTTATTTTATTTTATTTATTTATTTTATTTTTTAATTTTGTATTGGTTTATTGGTGTGTGTAATAAAGAACTTTCTGTCTATCTATCTATAAAAAACAAACTCTTTAGCTTTTTTAAATTAGTGTAGATAGGTTTTTAATTTTAGTCTGTTTAAGAAAGTTGCAACAGAATAGCATATATTTATTTAACTTGATTAAAGCGAAACAATTTTTTTAACATTCACTAATAATGATTAATCACGTAAACTATAACACCTACAAACTTGAAATGTGGTGCATTAGGGTGTAAACTTCCGAACGGATATAACGAACTACCACCCCAGGGGGTAAAACGGGGGTTGAAAGTGTATGAGAGTCTTACTTATATGTTTTTATAGAAAGTGACTTGAAATTTAAAATGTAAGGTATGTAGATGGGGTTAAGGTTGACTAATAATAAATAAATATTTCGGGACTATTACACAGCATCACCTAACCCCAAACTTTTAAGGTTAAAATACCCTATAAGCTTTCTCGATAAATGAGCTATCTAACACTGAAAGAATCTTTAAAATCGGACCAGTAGTTCCTGTGATTAGCGTTCAAACAAACAAACCATTCAGCTTTATAATATTAGTAAATATTCTATTCAGCATTATTCAATTTGTCATTTTTATGGTTATTTCACACAATAATATTACTGCCTCAATCGCGCGGTGGGCCGTATGTACATTTTAAACACCCAGACCAAGGGGTCTGGGTGTTTAAAATGTACATTAAAAATATCTATATGTTTATGTCTATTATATTAAGTGCACAGATGTCCAGTACCCGTAACGCAAGCTTCGAGCTTACCACGGGGCTAGATGTTGTTGTACAGTTGTGTGTTTTATATACCCAAAAAAAACATCGTATTTATTTAAGTTCATTGTTGATATTGACCTAAATGATTTTTTTAATGTAATTTAAAAACGAAGATTTAGGTATACTGTCTGTGCTGGTGATGCCATCCGCGCTGCGTTTAGCTAAATATCCTCTATTATCGGATATTGGAAGGCCTATAAGATCAATCGTGTGCGAATAAATAAAAAAATATATATGCAAACGATGACGATATAATTATCATTAAGTATTAAAAATGTATGTATTAATTAAAATAACATTAATCTTAGTTCTCGGACCACGTTATCAGAGCTATGAATAATTTCGAAAATATCCCATTCTATAAGCATTTCGAAAAAGTTAATTTACATTTAAGATTTGAATGCGCTGAGATATTTATGAATTTTTATATTTTAAATTGAGTTCAGTGGCATATATAGATAAAGATCTGTGATGCAATTTTATCTTACACGTGGGCATATTAATTAATAGAGTAATGAATAAATGCGGTCACCGACTTAGTGTATTTGCTAGTTTTAGGTAAAGCATTAGATATTAGGTATTTATATTATGTTAAATAAGGAGGACACTCGACTTTCATTCCGAAGGTCGTGGGTTCAAACCCCGCCACGCACCTCTGGATTTTTCTTCTTGAGACATTTATGTGCGCTTTAAACACGTGCTTTAACGGTGGAGGCAAACATCGTGAGGAAACCGGCATGCTCTGAGAACTTTAAAAAGTTTGAAGGACATGTGACATTCACCAACCCGCACTTGGCCAGCGTGGTGAACTAAGGCCTAATCTCTCTCGCCAAGAGTCCCTGTGTCCCAGCAGTGAGAACGTTACTAGGGTGATGATGATGATTATGTATGATTGTGATGAGGTGTTATAAGTTTGACGTGACTGTCTGTGGCATCATAGCTCCCGAACGGATGAAGCGATTAAAATTTAGTTTTTTTGTATGATAGGTGACTTTTGTGCGAGTGTACTTATATATGTTTGATGAAAAAAGTGGGGAAGGAAAACCGAAAATCTGCAGTATTTTCGAATTAGATAATCGTACTTATATCAATGTATTAAATAAATATTATGCTTGATTATAATATTTTATTTTGTTTCAGGTACAAATCTAAACAACCCACCCAACGGACATTCCAACTATACAGTTAGAATTATCAAGTACCTTATCTGAAATTAATTAGCTAGTAATGAACTTTTCTAGAAATCGACCAAATTTTTCTACCAAACTTTAAATGAAATTTTCCTAAATCCTGCCTTTGATATACCAAAGCTTTAGTGTTAGATAAAGAGATTATAGTTTAGGAACTGCAAAATGATGCCGCAACAGTACTGCCTGAGATGGAAACACCATCATTCTAATGTTCAGAACATGTTCGCGCAGTTGTTGGAAAAAGGTAAGTTGCTTTGGTGCACTTTATACTAACTTGCTTACACACTTATGATTTTATTAACTACCTTAAATTTTACTTTTTAGTATGTTTTTATACACTATGACCACAAATACATGTATTTTTTTTGGATTTTTTGTTGTCTCATTATTATGTGATAAATATGCTATCAGCAAAAATCACGACTAGCTCTACTATTTACTACTACTGCTGCTACTACTAACTATTCTACTTTTTTTTTAATTCTGATACAAATTGAACATCTTAAAATATGTATTTTTTTTAATAAAAAACGTTATTCAAAAACCTCAATCAGTGTCAAAACCGTTTAATAACAGTTCAATTAAAGCTTTTCACCCTTGTTTCCCCCGACCAAAAAAGATTGGTGTTATAAGTTTGACGTCTGTCTGTCGGTCTGTCTGTCTGTCTGTGGCACCATAGCTCCCGAACTGTATGAAAGGTGAGTCTGGCGCGAGTGTTCTTATGATGTTTCATGAAAATCGGTAGCTTTATTTTATATTAGATAAGCCGTCAGGAAGACCTAGAAGGTAGATGGCTTCTCCGCACCACATAACGAAACACGAAAATATCAAATCTTATATTTTAATCATAAAATTTATGATTAATTTAATGCCGTCTCAAACTCAAAGCGTCTCGTATTTTTAGCTGGTTACGTATTAACATTCCCAAAATAATACTGAGCTTATTAAAAAATCTGTCGTACAAATTTCTCAAATTTCTATTTGAAGAGACAGATTTCTCAAAAAAACAGATTTTTGAATTGACACGCTTTCTCTCCTTATCTTAGATTTTTATCTAAATCTATCTAAAGCTAAAGTAATAAATTGTTAAACAAGTTTCTTTTAAAACCTAGTCTCAGATCTATTAGATAAGAGATCTACCGATTGATATGCGACAGATTAGCATTATTAAAAGCTATCATAAATTATAATTAAAATTGTTACATATACTAAATACTTACTTCATACATTTTCAAAAGATCCTCCTTCTAGCTTCGTGGTCCTCAATGCAGAGGGTCGTGACCACCCTTTGGAGGTTTTGTCTGTTCACGTCCGTAAGTGGTAACCCTCTGAATCCTTACACGTGACCTCCGGGTGGTGCTAAGAACAGTCTCTGGTGGTAGGCTTCGGCCGCGGCTTGTCACCACCCTCCGGGCTGGGCCAGAGCGTGAAGCGATTTTTTCGTGTTTCGTAATGTGGTCCGGAGAAGCCATCTTCTAGGCCTTCATGCTCCATCTTAGACCACATCTTCACTTTACATCAGGTGAGATTGTGGTCAAAATATGAAGGCTTATCAATAATAAAAAAAAAACCCTTACGAATCACTTTCTCTCGTACGATCTTTTCCCATCTGTTTCTGTCTCTTGAGGTGTGAAGGGCTTTGTGAATTGAAGAGTTAGGAGTGGTGCGGATCTGGTCGGACCAACGAACGGGACTGCGTCCACGTGGCCTCTTGCCATCCACTCAAAAGATACAAGATACAAGATGCAAAATCATTTATTTGCATTGTTTGGTTTTACAAATTTTAGCAACGCTAATACATTTCGGCTAATCTTTATATATATAATTCTTCTGTGAGTGTGTATGTCACTGAACTTCTCTCAAACGACTGGACCGATTTTGATGAAATTTTTTGTGTGTGTTCAAGGGGATCTGGGAATGGTTTAGATTCACAATTTTGGAAAAAACATTGAATAAAAACCCGTGCGAAGCCGGGACGGGCCACTAGTTCCTAAATGTTTTATGGTCAATTAATAAATTAATAATTGATTGTATCAGTGGTGCGATGAGCAATGGTTCAGAAGATGGCGGGTTCGAGGCCCGCCGAGGGTAATGTACTGCAAGAACATTCTCCCTGGTCTGAGTGTTTATTTTGTATAATATAAATGATCTATCTAAGTATATCAGATGTCTAGTACCCGTAACACAAGCTTAGAGCTTACAACGGGGCTAGATGTTGTTGTGTGGATTGTACGGAAATATATATTTATAATTTTCAATATAATGCAGATAAAAATAAACGTTATAAATGTCATTTATTTAAAAATGCATGGGGCAATAAAGTCTAAAGCGGCTTTTGAACGCCAAATCGTGTTATATAGTTTGAATTTTTCTTTAGTAATTTCTTAATATCGTACATAAAATAAATTATAATTTAAGATTGTTAGGTATACAATACTCGTAGAAGTCGTTATCACCAATTCGTTTACCTAAAAAAAAAACCTGTAATATTTTTCGTAATTTACGCTATAATTTAAATATATAATTAATTGTTATCCATTGACGTCAGCAAACCTAATAAAATACCTGATTACAATATAAAAAATATTAAGAAGCTCTTTTGGATTCAAGATAGTTGCTAACCTACTTAATACCTTCTAGGTATTCATGCCCCATCTTAGACCACATCGTCACTTTACATCTGGTGAGATTGTGGTCAAATGAAGACTTAACTAGCATAAAAATAATAATAGGTTATAATAGGTTTTCCGATACCTAACTATCGTGATTTTCCCGTGAGAAATTAACAATTTCCGACCGTATATCTTTTTTATTCTTGCCAATGCGAAGTCGCAAAAGCTCTGATGTATATTATTTTATGTTATGTAAAATATTAGAGTGATTGATTTAATGTGCAGATTTTAATTTTGAATTTTATTTTATATACTAAGTTTACTTTTATTTAATTTCATTGATTAATTTCTTGAATTCTATCATAATAATAATAATAATTATTATATTATTATTATTATGATTAATTTCTTATGTTTTCTTATGTTTGACTGCTTCAGTGACGCGGTGGGCGAGGGTCCGCTTGCGGTGCAAGAGGTAGCGGGTTCGATTCCCGCCGAGGGTGAAAGTGTTTGTATGTTCTGCAAGCACGATCTCCTTGGTCTGGGTGTTTAATATGTATAATAAAAAATATCTATATATGTATGACTATTATATTAAGTATATCAGATATCTAGTACCCGTAACACAAGCTTAGAGCTTACCACGGGGCTAGATGTTGTTGTGTGAAATGTCTGGAAATATTTATTTATTTATTTATATTATTTATTTATGTATAATAATCTTTTCAATTGAATGAAATTAATAATATTATATTATTATGTATTTTGAGTTACTCTATTGCATTGGGAAACATCCTGTAACGATAGAGTAACAATTTAACTTTTGAAACTATCATGGTTATCAATATTATTTAGATTTATAACGGGATATTTACCATGATTGATTGTCTTTCGAGCATCGACTCGTAATAAAAGAGTGAGAAAGAGGGTAGATCGATTTGTCTGCCAATAAAACTGTTACTCCAATCGCTGCAGCTTCAGTTTAACCGTGATCATGGCGCATGTAACTGTGCCGAAATATCGGGAAACTCGAAAGACAATCAATCATGGTAAATATCCCGTTATAAATCTAAATAATAGAGTAACAATTGTTGTTAAATAAATAAATTTCCCATGGTAAAAGTACCCAAAATTCTTCTTATAACACCAGCTCTGTCAGTGCAAAGTGCTCTCCGTTGCCCGCATTTTATAATATTTACCACGAATATGTTACATGTTATTATCACGGTAAAATTAGCCAAAGTTACTGTAGGTAATCTGCCAATGAAGGTTCCTTTGAAATCGCTCCATTTCGTAGTTTACATATTTATTTATTTATTTATTTGGATACCCATTTCTGGGTTACGGCCTCCTCCATCCATCGCCTCCGGCTCCTGTCTGCGGCTAGTAGTGTCCCGGTCCTCGTCCGCGGAGAATAATATAAACAACAAAATAAAAAAAAAATGAGGGGTAATTTAGCTTAAATACTTAAAACTTACTTTTATTTCGGGAAAACGTAGCACAAATTATCGCCCGGGCGCCGCGAGTATTAAAATCAATCTAAAAAGTAGTTTTGGAACTTCGATGACGCAACTGTCGTCGATATTAAATTAACATTTTAAACCTATCTATTCGTTATTATTATGTTCTTGACCGGTTTTTGTATGATACCTACGAGTAAGGTACGGAAGCTACGGATGGTTCTTTCACCACGTGGTTTCCGGTTGGCGGCTACAGCAGTGGGCGAAGATTCGTGTGTATATGCGATGTTCTTCATCATCAACACCCTATCAACGTTCCCACTGCTGGGACACAGATACTTCTCCCTTGGCGAGAGAGATTAGGCCTTAATTCACCACGCTGCTGGCCAAGTGCGGTTCGTGAATGTCACATGTCCTTCAAACACTTTAAAGTTCGTAGAACATGTCGGTTTCCTCACGATGTTTGCCTTCACCGTTAAAGCACGTATATTTTTCAAGAAGAAAAATCCATAGGTGCGTGGCTGGGTTAGTACCCATACCCACGACCTTCGGAATGAAAGTCGAGAGTGCTCCCACTTAACCAACACGGCTTTTACGATGCAATTTTCTTGTCTATATATTATTCAGTTCGACACCGAAAGCCTTAATTATATGCTTTTTAATAGATTTAGTTTAGCTTTAAAACGCCCACGTCGAGATACATTAGTGTGTCTATAGTATAATAGGTATATAGAAAAGTTACATAGATCGCGTTTTTCAGAGGATTCAATTAAGTTTTTCAAGTGTAGGGGCTAAGTTTCGCTTAAGTTCAAGTGTTCTCCACCCCTATCCCCCTGCCGCCATCTTGGAAATGGGGTGCAGTTTTCTCGTTGTCTCGTAAACTAGCAACTGTACTGAACATATTAAAATATATTATTTGTAGCAAATTAAATTTTGTACAACTTAATGAATATTTTTTTATCGTAAAGTGGAAAATAAAAATGTTTTTAAACAAAATATTATAAGCTAATTTTCTTCGGGCGTAAATTTTTTTTTCATTATTTACACATATCAGCTATAGGACGTCCACTGTTGAACATAAGCCTTCATAGGCCTCCAGCTATTTCGATTAGAGGCGGCCTGTATCCACCTTGTACCTGCAGCCTTTACCAAATCGTCCATCCATCTAGTTGGTAGACGTCCTACGCTGCGCTTCGCCCACAACGACCATCGGTTCATCGAGCAATATGTCCAGACTGCCACTTCTAGGAGCTAATCCATAAAAGTTATAAATAAAAACTTAGTTTTTTAACTTTTATAATATCTTAATATATATAAATCTCGTGTCACAATGTTTGTCCTCAATGGACTCCTAAACCACTTAACCGATTATAATAAAATTCGCACACCATGTGCAGATCGATCCAACTTGAGAGATAGGATGGTTTTTACGGCGAGAAAAATTCGAATAGTTTCCGGGAAAATTTTATGCCCGTGCGACGCCGGGGCGGGCCGCTAGTATTTATAAAAATCACTAACGTCAATAAGAAAAAAAAATGTTTTGACTTAAGTATTCAAAAAGCTGTGTTGGCTAACAAGCCGTGTTTGCTAAGTCCCCTCGAATTTAATTCCAAAGGTCATGGGTTCGAACAGCACCGCGCACCTCTGGATTTTTCCTGTAGAATTTAAAAATAAATAAAAATATTTCCGGACTAATCACATAGTATCACCTAATCCCAAACTAAGCAGAGCATTTATTTATTTATATTTATTTATTATTCATACAAAACACCCAGACCCGAAACAAGAAATTGTAGATCGTACAAAATCTACTCCGCGGCGCGAATCGAACCAGCCACCTCCTGCGCCTCAGACAACTTTCGCCCACCGAGCCACAAAGGTCGTCAAAAATATTACATAAATATATTTATTTATTATTTGTGTGTATTGTATTTACTACTAGCTGACCCCGGCAAACGTTTTTTTATTTTCAAAATGAAAAATAGATGTTGGCCGTTTCTCAGACCTACGGAATATGCTCACAAAATTTCATTAGACTCGGTCAAGCCGTTTCGGAGGATTATGGCAACGAAAACTGTGACACGAGAATTTTATATATTATATTTATGTTCACTTAAACACATGCTTTAAAGGCGAAGGCAAACATCGCGAGAAAACCGGCTAGTTCTGGGAACTAAAGTCATTGAAGGACAGTTGACATTCACCAACCCGCACATGGCCAGCGTGGTGCATTACGGCCAATCTCTCGTCAAGAGAGAAGTCCCAGTGTCCCAGCAGTGGGAACGTTAGAACATAGGGGTGCTTATTGCTTATTGTAAGAAGTGTTCCCCTTTCCTTGGACCTGGCGAAGAGATATAACTCCGAAGATAGGTACTTGGAGCTTAACACCAAATACTTTCCAACAACCTGCCAAGATTTGCGAATATTGGCAAACCTCCCCTCCACATGATAACAATCTATCAGTAAGGCCTATGTTCAGCAGTGGACGACCTTAAAGCAAAAACCATGGTCATGACTCATGATTTGTGTGACATTAAGACCACATCATGTAAGATGTCTAGCCAAACTTTGTATCTCATCAACAATATCAAAATGCTAATTACATATTTCCAAAAAATATTCAAATCATCAGTTAATTATTGCGATCAAATTCAAAAATATTCAAAAATTCCAAACATTCAAATCGGAAATGCAAACGAAACCAAAAAAGAAAGGCGATTCTAATTTTGAATCGTGTTTTGCAAGACTTCTATTTCTAAATATTCAAATTAGTTCGCGTTTTGAAAATAAAACCTCAGTTCTAATTTTGAATCGCATTTCGTAAGTCTTCTATTTCTAAATATTTAAATTTGGCCGCTGCGTTTTTTAAAAACGCAAAGTTCTAATTTTGTATCTCGTTTCGTAAGGTTTTATTTGTAAATTTGAATTTATGTTCGACCGATTTATTTTTAGGGTTCCGCAGCCAAATGGCCAAAAACGTCACCCAAATGGATCTATAATGTCTGACTGTCTGTTGTCTGTATAGTTTCGGAAAGCCACTTTTTCCGAAACTATAAGAATTATACAATATTGTATTAATCAAACTTGATAAGTTGATGTAGGTATTCTGTGAACAGAATTACGATTTTCAGCCAAAAATAATAAAAATAACAAGACACATAAAGGTTTCCCATACTAAGAACTGGGGATAACTATGGCCTATCCATATTAGTTCCAATTATTGAAAACCCTGAAATCTTCAAAAATAAAATTAAGGTTTCTAATATATTTTTTTCGAAATTGAATAGTTTTTGAGAGACACTTCCAAAATGGTAAAATGTGTATCCACCTGTAACCACTAAAATAAGAGATTAATAAACATTTATTATGATTAAACTTAAATATATAAATGATATACATTATGCAAACTTTCACCGAGAATTGGCTTGAGATCTAGTTAGTAGTTTTTTAATAATGTGTCATAAATCGTAAACAGCTATTTATAAAGTTTCTTTCATTTATAAAGTTCAGAAACAATGAGCGTGGTCATTCAATGTAAAAACGTTTATTTCCTTAGACGCTTATGCATAGGTAAATGGACAAGTCAACTCAAAGATAATCTAAATAAAAACTAAGAATAATAAAGGAAACAACATTGTCTTGACAGTTCGCTTCAATTTTTTACACTGAGTTGAGAAGCGAATAGAACAACCCAGCTTTCATCTCTTATGTTGTTACACATTGGTGTACAACATGGTTACAATTATACATTTAACATTAGTACTTGGGTGACCGCTCTGACTGCAACTTTTTGCACTATAAGTAAATAATTTTTGAATTGAAATAATTCAATTAAATAGTATTGACAGCGGATGGACGGGAATAGGGTAGTAGATTTAGTTAAAATATATATATAGTTAATATTTTTGACCCGAAATAACACATAAATTAGCGCCCCACTCCACGCACAATGGACTACTATCCAATCCAGGTTATGGCTGAAAATCAGCGTTTGCTCGCCTTGAGCATGTTTTACGTTGAGCCTCGACCATTTGACGTAGGTACGTACTGCACCTCGAGTCTAAATGCGGAAAATCAGGGCATAACTAACAGAGAAATTAAAAATATAGACGATTTTTATAAGAGTACAAAAAATTATGTACGCAATTAAAAAAATAACCAACATTAAATAGACGATTTTTATAAGATATCAATATCACTATCCAAATTGTAATATTTTCGCCTTTGACACGTGACTTTTCAAAATGGCGTTGGTATGCCGGACTGTGACGTAACAGAGTAGAACAAAACTGAAAATAGTGTCCTACACTGTCTATTGCAGATATCCGACATGTGACGTCACACGGGTGCCATCTTGTAGGCAAACGTTATTCGCGTACTTTTGGCAATTGAAAACCCATTACTTAATTTTCAATTTATTGCATTGTTTTTTTTTGTACCAAAATATTAATGTAGTTTGTTTATAATGTAGTAAGAAATCAATTAAAATGGAGTAACAAAATTATTCCAGTAGCCTCTTAAAATACTAGAGAAAAGAAATTTTGGGGATTCCCCCCTAAAATAGTATTTTACAGCTATTTTGTTGCTACTCGTACTTAGCTAATTCATATTCAAATAAAAATTAAAAATGCAAATAATCATTTAATTTTAGAGTCATATAATATTCAAATGCACCGTTATGTTTTTTTTAAAGAATCTCGGGTCTAATTTTGAATTACAGTTTCGCAAGCAGTTTTGGAGGTCAGACCCGCAAAAACGTTGCTATGCAAGGACAACTTTCGTTTGCCGACTAGTTGTCTATTTTTAGAATAGCGCTTATTTTAGATAACTAGTTACACAATACCGTTGGTCAATCTAAACCAAAACATAAATTCGTAGTAATTATGTTAAAGTCAAGTTACAAGATTCAAAATCATTAAAACTTTCATTGTATTTAATTAGTTTTTAATTGTATATATTTCACTAATGGATATCTTAAAACACGTGCTTTAACATTACAGTAGTTTGATTTTACCCATAAAGAACTCTTTTTCACTCATAAAGAATTTTTTTCTGAATACCTCCGAGAAACTACGGATTTTCCGTAGTTTCTTGGAGGTTTGAATCCACGACTTTCGGTATGAAAGTCGACTGTTCTCCCGCTCAGCCAACACGGCTCCCGGGAAGTCGTTATTTATTAAGGAATTGTAACCAGTACTCGTCTAAGGTCCTCAGTAGAAGGACCTAGGGGGAACTTGGACCTTGTCACGAACTCAGGGTGCCTATGTTCAGCAGTGGGCTGAGACAGGCTGATGCCAAAGTCAAAGTCAGGGTGGTGAAGGGAGTGTAGGCACTTTTAAGTATAAGCTATGCATAATTTATAATTAATAAAATAAATCAATATTTCCGGACTAATCTAATCACACAGCATCACCTAACCACGCAAAATAAGCAGAACTTTTACTATGGGTGTTATTGACTTTTGTAAATATTTACTTATTATGATACATTGAAAACACCCAGACCCGAAATCAGAATTTGTAGACATAACATAACTGGTTCTGTTTTCGCCACGGAACTCTAAAAAACAGATTCGATGTTACTAACTTATAATATTATGTCAAGAACTGCCTAGTTATAATTTTATGCAACAAATATCGACATAATATTTTTCATAAACAGATTATTATGCAATGGATTGAACGATGGTTATCTAAGGATCATATTTTTATTATAATATTATGATTTATTTTTAACCTCCGACCAAAAAGAGGGGTGTTATAAGTTTGAGTCTGTCTGTCTGGGACATCATAGCTCCCGATCGGATGGAGCGAATTTAATTTAGTTTTTTTTGTATGAAAGGTGAGTTTGGCGCGATTGTTCTTAGACATGTTTCATGAAAATCGGCTGTGCCGTTTAAAAGTTATGGGGGTGAGAGTGGGGAAGGAAAATCTGCAAATATACTTGATTGGGGTATCATTATGAAAACTCATCGCGTGCCCATTACATAATATGATGGTGTTTTACCTTTAAGGAAATGAAGGCATTGGAATCGAGAGTTTTCTTAAATTTTAGGGGATACTAGTCCGGTGTGGATAATTATTTCACAGTTAGTTATCGAGAAAGGATATATATATACATATATAAAGGGATTAAACCGCGGGAAAATCCAAAAAATACGGAAAACACCGTGGCGCGTAAAGCTAACTTAAAATAATATTTGCTTTAAATAAAAAAAAATTGGATTCTCGGTGTTATTATGATAATTTTATTCTGATCAACTAAAATTTAATTTTTATTGACACTTTGGTATAACTTATAAAAAGCTGGGTTGTTCTATTCGCTTCTCAACCCAATGTAAAAAATTTCAGCAAACTGCCATAACAATTTTATTTCCTTCATAATTTTTAGTTTTTATTTAAATTTACTTAGTTGACCTGTCCATGTATGCCCTGTGCTTCTTAGGAAATAAACGTTTTGACTTTGACCTAAGTTTGTATTCTAAACAAGTATTAGTAATACAATAAGCTCGTAAACCAGAATTTTTTGAGCTGAGTTTTTATTTGTTTTTATTGCATGATTGTGCTTCTGAGAATTATCGTCAAATTTTCAGGAAAATAGTTAAATATTACTATCATAACAAATTGACCTTAGATAAAGATATTATCACAAAAAAATAATGAAAATGCGTAGTTAAAACCTAATGACTTGTGAAAATCATTAGAATAATAATTAACAACGTAATTGGTGGAGATAAGATTGTAGGTATTTTTGTAATATTCGGTTAAAAAACAGGTTAACATTTTAGAAACAAGCTTTTAATGAGATTAATAAATAATTCCGGACAATTCACACAACGACATCTAGCCCCGTGGTAAGCTCTAAGTTTGTGTTACGGGTACTAGACATCTGATATTCTTAATATAATATACATATTACAAGCTCGTAAGAAGTTTGGGGTTAGGTGATGATGTGTGAGTAGTCCGGAAATATTATTTTTATTTTTATTTATATTATAGAGATATTGCATATGTTCGCATACTCGCCTTTAAGTGAATATGTATAACTGCCCAATCTGAAACAGGAAAGAATGTCAAATTTGCTAAAATATTGCGTACATTACTTAATGTTATGTTTCATAATAGCTTTTGACAAAATGCAACGTTAATAATAAAAGTCTTCTCAGCGTCTACTCTACTACTCTAATTATATCAGTATTATTATAATATATAAAACAAGAGTTAAAATTATCAACAAAAATGTGAACTATTGGAGTTATATTATCAGTTATTTAATTATAACTCTAGTAAAGTAAACATTATTATTAGATTCTTTCAATTAAATATATAAGGGGAATAAAAACTATAAATAAATAAAGGTCTACTCTATTTTATGTTTACATTGGCACTTACGCTTCTATTGCCTGTACGTTTATATTTTAAACTGCTGAACGGATTAAAAGTTATCAGCAAAACAGAAAATTACACTAGATAACTGTCTTAATGTATGATATACACCACGTTAAATAATAAATTCGGGGCGGCTCGCAAGTAAATAGTAACAGGTGAACAAAAACTAATGATACATTTCTGTATCTTTCCAGAGAGATTCTGCGACGTCACACTGTACTGCTCGCCGAGCTTCGCGTCCCAAGTGCCCAATAAGGACACAGTGGAGCCGCAGAGCATCAGAGGGGTGTCGCTAAGAGCTCACAGGTGGGTCCCGTACTATTTATTGTTTATAGTTGTGATACTTACTTATGACTCTGTGTTGTGTATGTCCTATACTATCAAATAAATGAGACATATATTTTCTCAACACTTATTACAAAATTATCTACATGATAACTTTGTAGGAGAGAGTAGTGTTATTATACATCAATAAGTGTGTAACTATTCATTGCTTATTGTTATTATACTTATGGTGTTGCTCGCTGTCATGTCACGGGAAGAGATGGATGAAAGCTATGTGTCTTCTAGAACGTTAGATCGGCGTCGTACGCCGAGTTTCGCGTCCCAAGTCCACAAATAGGACTCAGTCGAACCGAGTAACAGAGTATAAGAGGAGTGTGGCCAAGGCTCACAGGTGGGTCCCGTACTATTCTTTGTGTATAGTTGTGATACTTATGACTTTGTGTTGTTCGCTGACATGTCATGCAATGAGAAGGGATGAAAGCCATTCGTTGATCTAGAAGTTTTTACACATGATAATAAAAAGTATATATTGTATTAAATGCCTTGTAGAATGTAGCTTGTGTTACAGGTACTAGACTCCTGTATCACATTTCTGTTACCCTTAACACTAGCTTAAAGGTATTAATGTCCAACGGTATGAATTGTCCAGCAATATTTATCAGAAGTACCTGTAACAAAATCTTAAAACTTACCACGACGTATGCGTTGTCCATCAATATTTATTTCCATTTTACCTTCCAGAGTGGTGCTAGCGGCATGCTCAGAACTGCTGGGCACGTTGCTAGGCGCCCACGAGGCTCATGGGGAACCGGTGCTGGTGATAGACGGCGCCGAGCCGAAGCACCTCCGCGCTTTGCTCGACTACATGTACACTGGCGAGATGAACGTACACCATGTGAGTATGAAGAGTTACCTACAGAGATATATAAATAGACCTTTTTTGGGGTCAAGTGTTTGTATGTTCTGCAAGCACTTTCTCCTTGGTCTGGGTGTTTAATATGTATCATAAAAAATATCTATGTATGTATGTATATTATATTAAGTATATCAGATGTCTAGTACCCGTAACACAAGCTAAGAGCTTACCACGGGGCTAGATGTTGTTGTGTGGATTGTCCGGAAATATTTATTTATTTATTTTTATTTATAACCACTGTCTGATTTGATGGTGAGTGACGATGGATCACAAAGGCATTCTGCCTAGGCATTTTGATATGGCATAAGGCGTGAAAACATGATAGCTCAAGGTAGAATCAAAATAATTTATTACATAAATGCACAGTGGTTCAAAGTAGATGGATCAAAATGTATGACGTTGATTGGAGAAGTCTATGGTACTACATGATTCTTCTCTGAGATATTAGCGTAAACAGCTTGGTTACCGAACTCGTCACGTCTTGCCAGTCTATCTGATATTTTGAAGCATTTGGCAAACGGTAGGCAGTAACTCCTCGCGCGCAATCCTTATTAAATATTTCAATTTATATTACAAGTTATAACTTATAATTAAGTTAGAGCATCCTGAAACCTACAATTCTATTTTTTTAATAAAATATTCTTTAGTTAAATTCTATTGGAAGCTAAGCTACCTACCTATCTATCTACCTTCTAGGTCTTCATGCCCCATCGTCACGTTACATCAGGTGATTGTGGTCAAATGAAGGCTTATCTAACATACAAAAAAAAGTATATGCTAATATTATAAAGCTGAAGATTTATTTCTTTGACGCGCTAATCTCCTACTGGTCTGGTTTGAATAATTATTACACAGTTAGAGAGCCTTTTTATCGAGGAAGGCTATAGGCTCGTCTTTCCCGCGGAAAATCCATAAAGCACGGGCAAAACGTATAGTGTAAAGCTATTTAGTATATAAAAGATATTTAGTATATAACAGTTTATTTCGTTTCAGTCCCAGTTGGCAAGTTTGTTGAAGACGGCAGAGGAGCTTAGAATAAAGGGTCTCACGGACATCAGATGGAACAACAAGGATGAACCGCCCGATTCAGCATCAGGTAATATATGTATACTAGTGGCCCGCCCCGGCTTCGCACGGGTTTTTAATTTTTTGATTTTTTTTTTTAATCTAAACCATTCCCAGATCCCCTTGAACACACACAAACATTTCATCAAAATCGGTCCAGTCGTTTGAGAGAAGTTCAGTGACATACACACTCACAGAAGAATTATATATATAAAGAATTTATATATATAAAAAATGTTTTTGTTTCCTTATTTCGTGTGTTTGTATCTATTTATTTAATCTTTTGTATTAATTGTAAGTGATTGTTGATATTCAAAAAGAAATATAAATTTTTTGTTATTTTTTAGGAAAATAAATGTATTTTTTATTTGGTACTCGAGTATATTTTCAGATTTCTTAAATATTATATTATCGGTTTTCCTTCCTCGCTCTAACTCCCATAACTTTTAAACGGCACAAACTTTCATTAAACATGTCTAAGAATACTCGCACAGACAGACAGATATGTCAAACTTATAACATCTCTCATTTTTGGTTGGGTGTTAAAAACTAAGAATAATCAAGGGAATAACATTGTCTTGACAGTTCGCTTAATTAAAAAAAAATAATCTTTTAATAATGTTTTTGTTAAAAAATTTTTTTTTTTTTTTCAAAAGGTGCCGTCGCAGCCACCACTATCAATAAGACAAAGAACGCTGAGAACAAGGACTTAGAGAAGAAGCAGGACAAAAAATCACCGGAACCGAAGAAAATTGATCCTAAGAAATTGGAGGTAACTTGAAACTAATTACTTATTATATATACCTATAGACTAGTAGCCCGTCCCGGCTCCGCACGGGTTTTTACTCAATTTTTTTTCACGGCAAATTTTTGAGTTTTTCTCCTCGAACATTTCAAGACTAAGATATGATAAATCCGTTCAGCCTTTCTCGAGTTTTAGTGAGACTAACGAACAACAATTCATTTTTATATATATAGATATACCAAAATAAAATTACGGTCGAAGTTGTACTCAACAGTATAATTTTTTGTGCTGTCTACTATCATAGGATTTTCAGCACATACTTTTTCCCAAAATGTTAAAATGTCATAATTTTTGAATTGGACTCTCAAAGTGCAATTCTCACTTTATTTAATTGTCCTGGATATTTTACTTAAGCTGACATATTTTCATTCATAAAGACTTGAACGGGATAAAAATGCACTTCACAGTAAAAAGTCCTTTAAGGCTTCTCACAAGAAACGACTCACAAGAACGCGCTAATCTCCGAAACTACTGGTTCGAATTGAATAATTCTTTTTGTGTTGGATAGTCCAGTTATCGAGGAAGGCTATAGGCTATATAACATCACGCTACGACCAATAGGAGCAAAGATATAGTGGTAAATGTGTAAAAAACGGGAGAAATTGTTCATCTTTGAAGCCTTCCGTTGCGTGCGCCGTGAAAACGGTTCAAGATAGACAAAAAATATGTATTAAAGAATAATAGCTCTTTTAATGATCTAAAAAACAGTCCGTGATAGTATATGTCTATCTTTTAAGATTAACTCACAAAAACCGTTTTTATGGTACCTAATTTGGTCGAAATAATTTGTTTAAGTTGTATCAACATAATAATATTAATCTTTATTCAAATAAATATGTTGTTGGTTAAGAGTACTTCATCCATTATAACGCGGGTAGCACCGCAGGACACAGCTAGTATATGATATAATAACTTAAAAATAAAAATAAACTTACATAATTCCTAAACTATATCCTAATAAGATTATTTATTTCCTATTTATTTATTTATATGCATTAACAGACCAGCTAAATTTATACTAACTTTATACAGTTAAAGAAGCAACTAGAAGCGAAACTAAAGAAGTCCCCTGAAAGAATATTACCAGATTTGAGCCCCGAGCTGCGCGTGAAGGAGGAACGATCGGAGGAGCGTGTTAATATGAATGGTAAGTACAACCATGCTTAACCCCCGACCAAAAAATAGGGGTGTTATAAGTTTGACGTGTCTGTCTGTCTTCTCTCTGTCTGGGACATCATAGCGCCCGAGCGGATGGGGATTTTAATTTAGTTTTGTTTTGTATGAAAGGTGAATTTGGCGCGAGTGTTTTTAGACATGTTTCATGAAAATCGGTTGTGCCGTTTAGAAGTTATGGGGGGTGAGAGTGGAATCGGGAGTTCAACAAACATAAATCTAAATTTAATTTTTAAGAAAAACCCCCGATTCCAATACCTTAATTTCCTTTAAAGTAAAAACCAAAATATTTTGTAATGTGCACGCGATGCGCTTTTATTTGATACCCCACGCGTGTACACATCATCACCCTATTAACGTTCCCACTGCTGGGACACAGGGACTTCTCTCTTGACGAGAGAGATTAGGCCTTAATTCACCGAGCTGGCCAAGTGCGGGTTGGTGAATGTCACATGTCCTTCAAACTCTTTTTAAAGTTCTCAGAACATGCCGCACGCACAATACAATACATTGCACGCGCACGCGCACGCGTGTATATTTGCAGATTATCAGTTTTCCTTCCCCAATCTCACCCCCATAACTATTAAACGGCACAACCGATTTTCATGACACATGTCTAAGAACACTCGCGCCAAACTCACCATTCATACAAAAAATAAATAAATTGAAATCGCTCCATCCGTTCGGTGCTTTGATGTCCCAGACAGACAGACAGACACGTTAAACTTATAACTCCCCTCTTTTTTGGTCGTGGGTCAAAAATCATTAATTTCCATTGTTTAATTCTACAAATCTTAGAAACTTCAAAACTTATATCATCGACGTTTCTGCAAATAGCGCTGAACTCTACGCAACTCTGTTGTTTTTCAAACCCTATAACTTCAATAAGTTGTGTTTATCATTTGAAATACTTTTGATAATAATGTTTATTCTTTTAAGTGATTTTCAATAAGTGATAAACCTCACTTTGCGGTTAAACTATTTTTAAATTTTATGCAGAAAAAATTTAAGACAAATCCAAGACAGATGCATTTGTTTATTGTTACAGGGGGACCGCCACCGTTGATAAAACTTGATCTTTTAAAAAGTGCGAGCACGCCGAAGAGAGACCATCTATCAGATTCGTAAGTTACATCAAAACTATATTCTTTGTTGAAACACTAAAAACTAGTTTAATACATAAAAACTAGTCGACCCGACAGACGTTGTCCTGTCCCACGTCTCAAAAAACAATATCCACTTGACCGTATTGTGAATCTAAACCATTCCCAGATTCCCTTGAACACACACAAAAAATTTCATCAAAATCGGTCCAGTCGTTTGAGAGAAGTTCAGTGACATACACACTCACAGAAGAATTATATATATAAAGATTGTGATGAATTGTAAAAACTGATGAAAGCTGTGTTGTTCTATTCGCTTCTCAACTCAGTGTAAAACATTGAAGCGAAGGTATATTTTGTATAAACAATTTAGTTTGATTAATTTTAAGCGGACTTGTCCATGTACGCCCTGTGCTTCTAAGGAAATATATGTTTTAATGTTTTTTTACTGTTGACATTAATGTAAAGGCTAACAGACAAAAGTACAAGATAAGCTAAGGAAACTAGTCTCAAATTGACTGCAATTCAATTTTTTGTCCTAAAAATCCCGTAGCATCTACGGATAAATAAATAAATATTTCCGGACTAATCACACAGCATAACCTAACCCCAATCTAAGCAGAGCTTGTACAACATAGATACATTTTTTTGTAAATACTTATGATAAAGACATAACACCCAGACCCCAAACCAGAAATTGTAGATCGTACAAAATCTGATCCTGCGACGGGAATCGAACCAACAACCTCTAGAAGGTAGTTCTATTTAGCGGCAAAATTTAGAAACTGTCTAAGAACGACACTTTCTTTGTTTACATCTGAATTGTATTCCAGTTAAGTTTCTTGTAATTGGACTTTGCGCTTGAAGCGACAATTTGCCAGTGTCGAGTTAAATAAAATTATAAAGTGGATAAAATGTTACACAGTTGAACGTCATTTTTCGTTCGATTTGTATTTATTATAACTTATGTTTAGCCCAAGGAACTTATACCCTTGGTTTAGCCCTTACGTTAATCACAATTTGACACTAGAGGCGCTAGTTAGAATCTTTGCATCGCCAATATACATATCCTACGGATTTATTTATTTTCGACCGACATAAACGATGAAAGTTAACTTTTTATAAATATATAATAAAACTAGCTGACCCCAGCAAACGTTGTTTTGCAAAATGAAAAATAGATGTTGGCCGATTCTCAGACCTAGTCAATATGCACAAAATTTCATCAAAATCGGTCAAGCCGTTTCGGAGGAGTATGGCAACGAAAACTGTGACACGAGAATTTTGTATATAAGATTAGGTTATAAATATGTGGTGTATTTTGCAGAGAAAGTCCGAGTCCGAAACGTCAAAGGAAAACCAGCGGAAATGAAAACACAGACGACGACTGTAATTCTATCATGAAAAAGTAAGCACTGCATCTCTATATTAAAAAAAAACACGTCGAAGGTGAGAACCTCTAACTTTTTTTTACCCTTTACAAAAAAGAGGGGTGTTATAAGTTTGACGTCTCTGTCTGTCGGGAACTTCATAGCTCCCGAACGGATGGAGGGATTTCAATTTAGTTTTCTTTGTATGAAAGGTGAGTTTCGCGCGAGTGTTCTTAGACATGTTTGGTGAAAATCGATTGACCCGTTTAAAAGTTATGAAGGTGAAGTGGGGAAGGAAAACCGAAAATGTGCAAATATACTCGAGTCTCAAATGAAAGCGCATCGCGTGCACATTACAAAATAGTATGACTTTTGACTTTTAAGATACAAGATACAATGCTATCTTCAGACTTCTATTGTTTAATGATATAAATTAGTAATTAATATTCATTTGAATGTACCTATTTAACATAATCTGTCTTAAAAACACCATTACATTGGATTGTTTTTTTTTTGTAAATTGTATTAAATATTTTGCATTAATTTAAAGCATTTAATAGATTTTCGCAAACTAACGCCCGATTCTACAAATGAAATAAATACACCTTATGTATATACCCGGACTAATCACTAATAATAAAATTTATTTATTTAAATGAAAATACATTTATTGAGGCACTTATACAACATCATTGCATAGTAGACAACATAAATAGACAGGCACAACAAGAAAAAAATCTACGAACAGATAATTAGTTGCCAGGCTACGCACAAAAAAAAACAATTTTTTTTTTTTGTTTTTAACACATCAACATCTAGCCCCGTGGTAAGCTTTATGCTTGTGTTACGGGCACTAGATATCTGATATATTTAATATTATAGTCATACATATATAGATATTTTTATTATAAATATTAAACACCCATATTATATTGCTCCTCTTTACAGAGAAACAGTAGTACAGGAAGCGGATAGAGAACCGGAACCATGGCAACACGGAAACATGGTGAGTATCTTTATAATAATCGTACTTATGGCCTGTTCTTCATCTCCCGAGTAAAGTTAGACATTGGTTAAAATATACAGCTATTTCGCTCAGTCACACGTGACAGGCGAGATAGCCCTTGTCATAACTAACCATTGCTTAGTTTACTCGGGAGTTTGTGAAATAAGTCCTTAATGTCAATAACAGTGGCGTAGCGTGCCTTGTCGGGGCCCCGTATAAAAATTTTTTTGGGGGCCCTTTTAAGGAGGTAAAGATTTTTCACAAAAGAAAAAAAATATTGTGGGAAGTAATATTTATTTATCACATAATTTACCCATTTTACAAATAAAAATCGAATTTTAAATATTCACTCTCCTTGCCTTTTTATCGGCAAACTGATTTATTAAATCATTTATGGCTGATGATGATTTTAGTTTTCCTAAAGTTTCTGCCTCTATGGACAATAGTGAGATGTCTGACAGCCGTTCTTGTCCCATCGAAGTTCGTAATTTTTTATTAGTTTTAATTTTGAAAAACTTCTTTCTGCCGTTGCGGTTGTAACTGGAAGGGTCAAGAATAAAAAGCATGCTGTGATTACCTCGGGAAAACTGGATGCAAGACTATTGAATTTTACTAGCAATAACTCAATGAGTTCTTTAATAGATTATTTTTTTTTAATTTCAGAATTTAAGCATGTTTTTAAAGCCTTTAATTGGTCACAAAGATTAAGTGAGATGTCTTTACTGTATTTAGCAGACAGTAAAATAAAATAAATTAGAAAGTTTTTATTCTTTTTCCTTACACACTTTGGGGGCCCCCGTGGCCCGGGGGCCCCTTATAATTGATACGGCAAATACGGCGGTAGCTACGCCCCTGGTCAATAATTGTTCAAAACTATTAAAGAATGCGATAAACATAGGTTGTATTTTAATTAATGTTGAAAAATAATAAGAATCTTTATGTAACTATACTTTAGTTACATAAAGATTCTTATTAGGGGATTTAATCCTACAATTAAATAAATAAATATTTCCGGACAATTCATACAACATCTAGCCCCGTGGTAAGCTCTAAGCTTGTGTCATACATATAGATATTTTTTATTACACATATTACAAAATAGTTTCTTCAAGTGTAGAAGGAATAGGCACGACAACTACATAAAAAATAGATGTTCTGTTTAGTCCATGTATGCATAAGCGTCTAAGGAAATAAACTTTTTGACTTTGACTTTGAGCCCGTCTCTTAGCCCGTCCAAAAATACTGGACACCTATTTTTTGCTTTATCAATTTATCTAGATTTTCACGTCACGTTTGTATAATTATTTCACAGTTAGAAAGCCTTTTTGAAGAAAGCTATAGACTTCTCAGGAAAATTCATCGTTCCTGCGGTAATATCAATTAATCTGTTAATAAATATACTTTTTTAGGATATATCAGCAAGCAGAGTAGGCGAAGTCAGCTGGGGGGGCGAGTCCCACTCGGGGTCGGACGAGGAGTGGGCGGACGCGCCCGCGGACATTGGCTCCTTCCTCGACACCAGGCTGCAGGTCATAGGAGACAACAGCATAGGTGAGATATAGACTGTGACGTCAGCTGGGGGTAGTCCCACTCGGGGTCGGACGAGGAGTGAGCGGACGCGCCCGCGGACATTGGCTCCTTCCTCGACACCAGGCTGCAGGTCATAGGAGACAACAGCATAGGTGAGATATAGACTGTGACGTCAGCTGGGGGTAGTCCCACTCGGGGTCGGACGAGGAGTGGGCGGACGCGCCCGCGGACATTGGCTCCTTCCTCGACACCAGGCTGCAGGTCATTGGAGACAACAGCATAGGTGAGATATAGACTGTGACGTCAGCTGGGGGGGCGAGTCCCACTCGGGGTCGGACGAGGAGTGGGCGGACGCGCCCGCGGACATTGGCTCCTTCCTCGACACCAGGCTGCAGGTCATAGGAGACAACAGCATAGGTGAGATATAGACTGTGACGTCAGCTGGGGGGAGTCCCACTCGGGGTCGGACGAGGAGTGGGCGGACGCGCCCGCGGACATTGGCTCCTTCCTCGACACCAGGCTGCAGGTCATAGGAGACAACAGCATAGGTGAGATATAGACTGTGACGTCAGCTGGGGCGAGTCCCACTCGGGGTCGGACGAGGAGTGGGCGGACGCGCCCGCGGACATTGGCTCCTTCCTCGACACCAGGCTGCAGGTCATTGGAGACAACAGCATAGGTGAGATATAGACTGTGACGTCAGCTGGGGGGAGTCCCACTCGGGGTCGGACGAGGAGTGGGCAGACGTGCCCGCGGACATTGGCTCCTTCCTCGACACCAGGCTGCAGGTCATAGGAGACAACAGCATAGGTGAGATATAGACTGTGACGTCAGCTGGGGGGAGTCCCACTCGGGGTCGGACGAGGAGTGGGCGGACGCGCCCGCGGACATTGGCTCCTTCCTCGACACCAGGCTGCAGGTCATAGGAGACAACAGCATAGGTGAGATATAGACTGTGACGTCAGCTGGGGCGAGTCCCACTCGGGGTCGCACGAGAAGTGGGCGGACGCGCCCGCGGACATTGGCTCCTTCCTCGACACCAGGCTGCAGGTCATAGGAGACAACAGCATAGGTGAGATATAGACTGTGACGTCAGCTGGGGGTAGTCCCACTCGGGGTCGGACGAGGAGTGGGCGGACGCGCCCGCGGACATTGGCTCCTTCCTCGACACCAGGCTGCAGGTCATAGGAGACAACAGCATAGGTGAGATATAGACTGTGACGTCAGCTGGGGGTAGTCCCACTCGGGGTCGGACGAGGAGTGGGCGGACGCGCCCGCGGACATTGGCTCCTTCCTCGACACCAGGCTGCAGGTCATAGGAGACAACAGCATAGGTGAGATATAGACTGTGACGTCAGCTGGGGGTAGTCCCACTCGGGGTCGGACGAGGAGTGAGCGGACGCGCCCGCGGACATTGGCTCCTTCCTCGACACCAGGCTGCAGGTCATAGGAGACAACAGCATAGGTGAGATATAGACTGTGACGTCAGCTGGGGGTAGTCCCACTCGGGGTCGGACGAGGAGTGGGCGGACGCGCCCGCGGACATTGGCTCCTTCCTCGACACCAGGCTGCAGGTCATTGGAGACAACAGCATAGGTGAGATATAGACTGTGACGTCAGCTGGGGGGGCGAGTCCCACTCGGGGTCGGACGAGGAGTGGGCGGACGCGCCCGCGGACATTGGCTCCTTCCTCGACACCAGGCTGCAGGTCATTGGAGACAACAGCATAGGTGAGATATAGACTGTGACGTCAGCTGGGGGGAGTCCCACTCGGGGTCGGACGAGGAGTGGGCGGACGCGCCCGCGGACATTGGCTCCTTCCTCGACACCAGGCTGCAGGTCATTGGAGACAACAGCATAGGTGAGATATAGACTGTGACGTCAGCTGGGGGGGCGAGTCCCACTCGGGGTCGGACGAGGAGTGGGTGGACGCGCCCGCGGACATTGGCTCCTTCCTCGACACCAGGCTGCAGGTCATTGGAGACAACAGCATAGGTGAGATATAGACTGTGACGTCAGCTGGGGGGAGTCCCACTCGGGGTCGGACGAGGAGTGACGAGGAGTGGACATAGGATCTTTCCTCGAGACCAGGCTGCAGGTCATAGGAGACAACAGTATAGGTGAGCTAGTTAAGAGTGACGTTAGGGGGGGGGGGGGGGAGTCCCACTCGGAGTGAAACGTGGAGTGGGTTCTTGCCAAGGGAATAGGCGTCTGCCTCGACACCAGGCTGCAGGTCACAGGAGACAACAGTATAGGTGAGCTAGTTAAGAGTGACGTTAGCTGGGAGGGAGGGAGAATCCCACTCGGGGTCGGACTAGGAGACACACTTTTCAATGACATATACATAGCCAAGAAAGAAAAGAAAAAGAAAGCGGTGTTCGTCTCTAACACCAAAGCGGATGCCTCAATGTGACCACGGCCGTTCTGTCAAGAGTGAATCGACAGAAAAGAGAAGAAGAGACAAAGGCTTTCCCTTCCTCCTTCGTCGACACCAGCTAGATAAAGATAGTATGACTTATAACGGGTAACATACCATGATTTTACTCAAACTCAGATGTAGTAAGAAAGTATCACGGGTTATTCGCCAAGAGATAGTTAGTGTAGTATCTCGTGATCAAGTTGCGTTCGTATGAAACAAGTGGTAGCCACGCTAGTGTGTGTCAACCTCGCAATTAAATACTCGGAAATAGGGTAGACCGGTTCTTTTGTGAATAACCGTCGGCCCAAATCGCAAAGATAAAGACAATTCAGATGTTTCCGTGATTATGGCGCTTAATAATATCGTAATATCGGAAAACTCTAAAATCCGTCTATCAAAATCATGGTATATTGCTTTTTAAGTCATAATATTGTTAAAAACCATGATAATTTAAAAAGTTATAGATAAGGGTATAGGCTGATATAGATGTTTTCTTTGGGCAATTCAGTAATATTTACATATATTTATTAATTTCTAGATGAAGAATCCAACGACAGCGGGAGCCAGGTCCGCTCGAGTCGGCCCGACTCAGCCGGCTCGGCGAACACTAATCCCGCACCCAAATCGCCCGCGCAGAGCGCCAAGCTTAATTATCCATGTAAGTACATATTGTATTAATTATTTCCTAAACCTTAGTATCCTTAAAAGTAAATAATCATATTATTTTGAAATGTAGGTACGTGATGCGCTTCCATTTGATACCACTTTCGAGTATATTACAGATTTTCGGTAGTCCTTCCCCACTTTCACCCCCATAACTTTTAAATGGCATAACCGATTTTCATGAATCATGTCTAAGAACACTCACGCGAAACTCACCTTTCATGCAAAAAACACAAAATTGAAAACGCTCCATCCGTTCGGGAGCTATGATGTCCCAGACTGCCAGACAGACAAACACCTCAAACTTTTAATGTAGTTAGCCTAAATATTATTATTAGGTTTGAATCCTAATCGCGGATTGAATATCACGATGTTTTTTTTATTCTACACAAAATCTTTTAATAATCATATTAAATACTAGTGGCCAGCCCCGGCTTTGCACGGGTTTTTATTAAAAAAAATTTCCCGCCAATTATTCGATTTTTTCTCGCCTTTTAAACCTTCCCTAGACCTCCACGAACATTTCAAGACTATGATAAGATAATTCCTTCAGCCGTTCTCGAGTTTTAATCAGACTAACGAACAACAATTCATTTTTATTTATAAAGAAGAAGATAATTTTTCAGCGCCGATCGTCTCAAAAGTCGGTACAACGGATCCCCGCTTCAATGACGTCATCAAACTCAACGACTACTTGCAACACGGAAGGCGGCCGCAGTTCTGGGAAGAAAACTACGTTAAAAGGGTAAATAAATATTAAATAAATAAATAAATAATTAATAGTGACCTCCGGGTGGTGCTAAGAACAGTCTCTGGTGGTAGGCTTCGGCCGCGGGGCTAGATATTGTGTGGATTGTCAGGAAATATTGATTTATTATTTTATTATTATTTCCAGGTTATGGAAGCAGTGAGACTGAAAGAGCTAGAAATGAAACAAGCTGCTGAAATCCTCGGTGTTAGCTATGGGACTCTCTACGGCCGGTACAGGGATGTCTATGGATGCATCAACAGACCCTACAGGTGATTATATTTACTACTGTGTTGTATTACTCAAATCGACGCCATTTTGGACGAAAGATGCAATATTAACGAAGAGATTAAAATAAGTATATTTTAATCTTGTTGAAAAAGTGCGGAGTGCACATAACAATATATTATGGTGTTTTACTTTTAAGGGAATTAATGCATTGAAACCCCGATTCCAATGCATTAAATGTTTTTCTTACATTTTAAAGTTAGATTTATTTTGCACCTAGTCTAACATGTCTGCATATGTTATTTTATTTTGTCATCTTATATTACACATTTTTAATCAATTTTTTCCCCGGCAATTATAAGATTTTTTCTCACCTTTTAAACCTTCCCTAGACCTCCACGAACATTTCAAGACTATAATAAGATAAATCCGTTCAGCCGTTCTCGAGTTTTAATCAGACTAACGAACAACAATTCATTTTTATTTATATAGATCATCATCATCTTCCTGACCTTATCCCATTACGTGGGGTCGGCACAACATGTTTTCTCCTTCCATTTCCCTCTATCACCCGTCATCTCAACACTCACCTCCTTCTTACACATATCATCTTTCACACAGTCCATCCATCTTTTCTTCGGCCTACCTCTTCTCACATATCCATCTACATTCATTCTTAACGCTCTTCTCGTTACATGACTTTCATAGATCATCATCATCATCACCCTATTAACGTTCCCACTGCTGGGACACAGGGACTTCTCTCTTGACGAGAGAGATTAGGCCTTAATTCACCACGCTGGCCAAGTGCGGGTTGGTGAATGTCACATGCCCTTCAAACTCTTTCAAAGTTCTCAGAACATGCCGGTTTCCTCACGATGTTTGCCTTCACCGTTAAAGCACGTGTTTAAAGCGCACATAAATTTCTCAAGAAGAAAAATCCAGAGGTGCGTGGCGGGGTTTGAACCCACGACCTGCGGAATGAAAGTCGAGTGTCCTCCCACTTTAGGCAACACAGCTTTTATAGATATGGAAATTAATATGTTCCCTTATTCCGCAGAGCTGTGCGAGACTTCTGGCAAGTGAAGGGTCCCTCGGAGGTGCTGGAGCGCCTGCAGCGCGGGGAGGTGTCCCTGGAGGCGGCGGCCGGCGCGCTGGGCGTGTCCCCCGCCAACCTGGCCGCGCACGTCGCCGACTTCCCGGTCTGCGCCCCGCGCCCCGCCGTAGGGGACTCTGACAGTAAGTGACAAAGGTCCCTCGGAGGTGCTGGAGCGCCTGCAGCGCGGGGAGGTGTCCCTGGAGGCGGCGGCCGGCGCGCTGGGCGTGTCCCCCGCCAACCTGGCCGCGCACGTCGCCGACTTCCCGGTCTGCGCCCCGCGCCCCGCCGTAGGGGACTCTGACAGTAAGTGACAAAGGTCCCTCGGAGGTGCTGGAGCGCCTGCAGCGCGGGGAGGTGTCCCTGGAGGCGGCGGCCGGCGCGCTGGGCGTGTCCCCCGCCAACCTGGCCGCGCACGTCGCCGACTTCCCGGTCTGCGCCCCGCGCCCCGCCGTAGGGGACTCTGACAGTAAGTGACAAAGGTCCCTCGGAGGTGCTGGAGCGCCTGCAGCGCGGGGAGGTGTCCCTGGAGGCGGCGGCCGGCGCGCTGGGCGTGTCCCCCGCCAACCTGGCCGCGCACGTCGCCGACTTCCCGGTCTGCGCCCCGCGCCCCGCCGTAGGGGACTCTGACAGTAAGTGACAAATTCGTAGGGGACTCTGACAGTAAGTGACAAATTCGTAGGGGACTCTGACAGTAAGTGACAAATTCGTAGGGGACTCTGACAGTAAGTGACAAATTCGTAGGGGACTCTGACAGTAAGTGACTAATTCGTAGGGGACTCCGACAGTAAGTGACTAATTCGTAGGGGACTCTGACAGTAAGTGACAAATTCGTAGGGGACTCTGACAGTAAGCGACTAATTCGTAGGGGACTCTGACAGTAAGTGACAAATTCGTAGGGGACTCTGACAGTAAGTGACAAATTCAATTTCAAAATATCATTAGTCCAGAGGCAAACATAATTCGATTCAATTCAATTTATTTAATTCAGCTTCACATAGTTACAGCCATAGAGAGTTAAAAGTTAATGTAGGTATGTAATTTACAACTAAAAATACATTTTTGGAGTTTACTCCTTGAGAAACAGTTTGAGTTTTAGGGCCCGGTACGGAAATTTTATGAGGAGTAAAATCAAGTGTAACACCAAAAGTTGAGGCGTTACGTAGAAAGAGACAAACATCTGTAGGATTGAACGTGTAAAAGAATGAGATGGAATACATTACACAGCAGCGTATCTCATTCTCGGAGTCTCCTCTTTGCGCGATACTTAGTAGTCTCATTGTATTTTATTTATATTATTTCATCTTGCAAAACAACGTTTGCTGGGGTCAGCTAGTCTATATATAAGTTACTGTCAGAATCCCTGGAGGCAGGACGCGGGGCGCAGATACAGTGGCGTAGCTTGATGGTCAGGGGCCCTGGGGCAAAATAAAATTAGGCCCTCCCGCTAAACTGTTTAGATTTTAAAATATTTAAATGTTGTCAGTGGCAAACATAACGTAAGTGCACCATTATGTTTGCCTCTGGAATATTAGTCACGGAGAATGGCCAAAATGGCGTTCAACTGAAAAACATCTTTTACACTTTATAATTTTATTTAACTCGACACTGGCAAATTGTCGCTTCAAGCGCAGAGTCCAATTAAAAGAAACTGAACTGAATAGTCACAAACAACATAGCATCTAAAATATTAATAATTTAGCGATAAGGCCGCCCATTGTACATTTGGTTTCCTACATGTTGTTGTATTTTATTTCCCTGTGTGTGCAATAAAGTGTTTTTGTATTGTATTGTATTTTGTTTAATGGAAACTTTTTAATAAATAAATAATTATAAGATTTTTTATATTATTAAAAGGTGTTTCCCTTACAGGTGTGACGGAATTCGAACCCATCCCCATAGAAGTGGATCCGGCGCTCCGACAACGCTCCGCCGCGCCACCTAAGAAGAAACCGGTAAATTATAATTAAATAATTCATCATCATCTTCCTGACCTTATCCCACATTACGCGGGGTCGGCACAACATGTTTTCTCCTTCCATTTCCCTCTATCACCCGTCATCTCAACACTCACCTCCTTCTTACACATATCGTCTTTCACACAGTCCATCCATCTTTTCTTCGGCCTACCTCTTCTCACATATCCATCTACATTCATATCTAACGCTCTAATAATTAAATAATTAATATCTTAAATTGAAACTTGGTATTCTTTTGGAATAATTCTGAGAACTAGTGGTGGCCCGCGGTGTTACCAGCTATCATGGATTTCCCCCGGTAATAATATACATTTTAAATTTAAAAAACTTTTGATGCTCTAGATCTTTAGTTCCCTTAAAAGTAAAAAGTTATACTATTTTGTAATGTGCACGTGATGCGCTTTCATTTGAGACCCCACTCGAGTATATTTGCAGAATTTCGGTTTTCTTTAACCACTTTTACCCTCATAACTTTTAAACGGGTCAACCGATTTACAACAAACATGTCTAAGAGACTGTAGCCGTTTACTCCCCAAAATTTATTTTCTCTAGTATTTTAATTCCCGTTCCATTTTTTACCCATTCTGATATTTAGCCATTACTGTTTGGTCCCATTCTTATAAGTTCATAGTCGAATATTTCTCTAAACGAAATTTTAGTTATAGCTAAAGATATTTTGACGTCGGTCGGGGTTCGCGCGATGTACATGCATTTGCGTTATGTAGATGTTTTTGTGTTGTCTTTCTTTTCTTATCCTATAATAATAATACTAAATTCTTTATTGTACACAAAAACACAGTGATATAAAAGGGTCATACAATAAACAAAATGTACAAAAGGCGAGCTTAACCCTAAAAGAGTTTTCTGACAGCAACCCTCCTATTTTTTCTACATAAATTTAATTACTAAAACTAGAGTACTAATTACTGTTTTTAATTATCGCCACATCGTGATTTGAGCCGAGGGATGTTCACTGTTGTACGTGTAACCATCGTTCCAGTTATTACTTCTCCTGTGTACGTCCTTTAATACGAAATAATGATGAATATTAAGTTTTATTAATTAACTAGCTTAACACGTTACGGGTTCGTCCGTGTTTTTGACCCCCGACCAAAAAAAGAGGGGTGTTATAAGTTTGACGTGTCGGTCTGTCTGTGTGTCTGTCTGGGACATCATAGCTCCCGAACGGATGGAGCGATTTCAATTTAGTTAACTATGTATGAAAGGTGAGTTTGGCGCGAGTGTTCTTGGACATGTTTCATGAAAATCGGTTGTGCCGTTTAAAAGTTATGGGGGTGAGAGTGGGGAAGGTTAACCGAAAATCTGCAAATACACGCGAGTGGGGTATCAAATGAAAGCGCATCGCGTGCACATTACTAAATATTATGGTGTTTTACTTTTGAGGAAATAAAAGCGTTTTAATCGGGGGTTTTTCTTAAATTTTTAATTTAGATTTTTTAATTTTACCGGGGGAACAACGAATTTTTCCATTTTTTTCAGTACCATGTAATCAATAGCCATCCTCGATAAATAGGCTTATGGAACGCTGAAACACTTTCAGTAGTTTCTGAAATTATCGCGTTCAAACAAACAAACTCTTTAGCTTTATAATATTAGATTTCTAAGAACATAAATAAAGAAAGAAAAGAAAGAAAAATATTTATTTGTGTACAAAAATATAACAGAGAAAAATATAACATTATTAAGTTAAACTTAAAAAAACGGATAGGTCAGGCATACTCTGAGAACTTTGAGGAGTTTGTCCTTAAAACTCCTCATGCGACTTTCACCAACCCGCACTTGGCCAGCGCGGTGAATTAAGGCCTAAACTCTCGTTATGAGCGAAGTCAATCAATCAGACTACAGAGACATATTCATATATTCATATTCATTTATTCGTTGATTCATGTGGTTACAAATGGTGTTAAGTTTTATATATACCTTTACATGAGCCCCGTTGGGACAAAACAACTGATACAAAAATAGTCTTAGACTATAGTAGGTAAGACAGATAGAGTCTAAGACAGACAGAGTCTAGTACCCGTAACTCAAGCTCAGAGCTGGCTAGATGTTGCTGAGTGGTTTGTCCAGCAATATTTATTGTTATATCTCTGTTTAGGAATCTACTGGATTGACCGAGGCACAATATGTACGTTCGGTAAGAATTATCATATCTTTACATATAAACGCGATGTGTATGTGTGGATGTAAATTTAGTTGACTATCCCAAATACAAAAACGCAACTGAAATAAACTACATCAAAATCTGTTGAGTACCTTTTGAAGGTCACTTGAGAACTTATAGACCTTTATGTAATTTGAATGGGGTTCAGCAGTTCTCGAGCTATCTTCAATATTTATGAAGTGATAACTTCTTATGGGAGGGTGGATATCGTTACGTAAACTTGGACATCTGGTGTCTCTTTCTCCCACGCGACGTCGGCGATAGGCAGACACCTCTCTCACTCTAACCCATAGCGCTAGCCGTATTTGAAGTTATCACTTCTGTCAGGCGTCCCGAAACTTTTTTTTTACTAGAAATCAGTTAGATTTGATATTATTTAATGCTTCTTAGGGTAGATGTCTAGAAATATAAGTACGTCATTAAGATTATAGAAAAAAAATTGTACACCTTTTTTTCATTTTCTTGGAAACGCAAAAACTAAGGCGATATAGTGCATTGAAGTTTCCCGTGACGTAACGGTTTCGTTCTATTTGTACGGAATTTATACGTCGCAAGCCCCGACTACACCACCCACTACAGAAGTTCTATAATAAAGAAAAAAACAGAGATATAAATATATTTAATGCAGATTCTAAAACAAATCGCGTAAAAACATTACGTCACGCGAAACATACATTTTTTGTTAGAAAGAGACAAAATTCATGCTATAATATAAAAGGTTTAAGGGTTAAGAAGGATATATATCTCTATTATGTATCTATAAATCTCTATTCACAATTGATAAAGCAAAAAATAGGTGTCCAGTTTTTTTTGGACGGGTTGATGTAGTCTTTATGCCTATTGTATATATTTATTTCAGTTGGTGAAGATAGCTCCGAAAGTGGTCAAATGTCAGAACCAGACCGCTAGTGACGAAGATGACGCGATCCCGTCCACCATCATCTCGACAGACGAGGTTCCACCGACTAACACTAACAAATCACCAGGTAACGGGTTGTCTGGGAGTTTAATATGTATAATGAAATATATAGAACAGTCTCTGGTGGGAGGCTTCGGCCGCGGCTTGTCACCACCCTCCGGGCTGGGCCAGTGCGTGAAGCGTTTTTTTTCGTGTTTTGTAATGTGGCCCGGAGAAGCCATCTACCTTCTAGGTCTTCATGCCCCATCTTAGACCACATCGTCACTTTACAGGTGAGATTGTGGTCAAATGAAGGCTTATCTAGCATAAAAATATATAAATCATTTATATCATATAGTCACGGAAGACCAGCGTCATAATATTGTAAACAGTATTATAGCAATATGCATAGACTGCCTTTTTCATGCCAATTATTTATAGAATAGAATAGAATATACTTTATTACACACCAAATGAACAATACAATATGAAATTAAAACTAAACCTAGAATGCGTAATGGGCGGTCTTATTGCTAATAGCAATTATTATTATTATTAATTATTTTATTGTTAGTTTTAGTTGTGTATCCTTATTTTTTGTTATTTTTTTAATTGATTTTGCAAATTTTCTTGTACTCCGTGTGTAATATAGATTTAGTTAATGAATGTAATTTGTATGTGGTGTGATATAAATATGTCTTATCTTAACCAATCTTATAAAATGTATGTCTATTTTATTGAGTATATCAAATGTCTAGTACTCGTAACACAAGCTTAGAGCTCACCACGGGGCTAGATGTTGTGTGGATTATACGGATATATTTGAATACTTAGGCCGTAAACATTATGTAAAGTTACTTATATTCTCCAATATTCTGTTAATTATATTCTCCATAGTTACTCCAATTTATAAATATATTATTCCCGCAGGTGGCAGATGGCCGTCGATCCGGGTAGCGTCTATCGACTCGCTGCGCGACGGCCAGCCCGCGTCGCCCTCGCAGCTCATGCGCACGCGGCCCGACCTCACCATCGTGGCCAAGAAACCCAAGGAGGAAGACACGTGATCAATATACTAATAATAATACTATTAGTATATAATAAAACAGTGTGAGACGACTTCTGATACACTTACCCTTAATATACAAAACGAGCCTTGTCGCCAAGAAACCTTAGGAGGAATAGAGTATATAAACTAAAACAGATATCTATATATTTAAAAGTTTACATCTCACAAATAGTTTGTCTCGAGACACAAAATATTTACATGTCAGGGCTCGTTTCACACAATACGAGTTAACTTAGCAATGGAAGGTTATGTCAAGAGCTGTCTCGCTTTGTCATATATGTCTGAGCAAAACAGCTCTATATTTTAATCATGGTCTAATATTACTCGGAGGTAAATGTGTTACAATGGCTATGTTGCTATCTTAATAAGGAATCCTAAACTGAAATATATTTACTCATATAACCTCGTATAGGAAATTATAACTCATAAGTTAATTATATGAAATAGATTATAAGTTATATACTCACATAAATTATGTTACAAATGTTTAGAAATCAAACTGAAACGATATTAAATAATATATTAAATAATCGTTAAGTATACAAGTATTATTCTTATAGATAAGTTATATGTATAGATATTAATGGACTATATAGAAGAAATATATATTTTTATTTATATAGGGTCAAATCTAGAAAACCAATATTTGTAATTTAATATAGGTATATTAAGTATAGGTGATTAGCTTATTTCCTAATGTAATGTTATATTAAGACTAGATAAAGAATTCAGGTTTCAAAGAGGCTAACTTTTTTTTTTGCCCTGACGCAAAACTGGTGTTATAAGTTAACGTGTGTATAGGTCTGTCCATCTGTGGCATCGTAGCTCCTAAACGGACGAACCGATTTCCATTCTGATGCTTTCGTTTGAATAATATATTTCCGGAGAGTGCTCTTAGCTATGTTTTATAAGAATCGGTTTTACCATTTCTAAGATATGAGTCAAAGTGACAAGGAAACATTAAAGATTTACAAATAAGTAAATGAAAGGTACTAATACGTTACGAAACAGCAAGTTGTATGGAAATCAGTTCAGCCATTTGAAGATACGAGCAAACTTCAACCTGATGCTGCGTTGGGGTTGTTTTTTTTATTTAATCTTGTTTATATATTTGCATATAAACAGTATAAACTATCTTGTTTAAGTTTTTCCCAGATCCAACGATTAATTTCTATTTCAATTCAATTTCATATAATTGAACTCTGCGCTTGAAGCCAGTGTCAAGTTAATACAATCATAAAGTGAAAAATATACAATACAATACAATATTCTTTATGGAAACATCAACAACATAGAGAATATTACAGTGAATGGTTCATAGTATACTATGTAATCTCTGTAATGTATATGTATGAGTATAACTATGGGCGGCCTTATCACTAAAAGCGATCTCTTCCAGGCAACCTGTAGATGGATAGAGATCATTGTACTCATAGAAGCAGTGGCGTCTACAACAAATTTGTAAAATTAATATAAGACTCAGACTCAGTTGAACGCCATTTTGCGTCTTTGATTTGTTTTTTTACCAGACGTATGAAATTGAAGTTTTGAAAATAATACCACGCCATCTATTCCATTGAAACTGAATTGCAATTTCAGCTATGGAAGTGGAATAGTGCTGTGACTTTCTACAAGATGTCGTTAGTCGGGCTTTACCCGATGACGTGGACTGGGGAGCAGCAGACGCATTCTGTAAAAAATCGAATCCGAACTCGAAATCACTCAAGTGACCGAGCTCACTTCGAACGCTCGTCACTGAGGCGCTACAGGCGCTATCGAGTTTTACAGAATACAAAACTTTAAACTCACCGCGAATTCAGCTTAGTAAGGATCGAAATGAGTTTACAGAATGCGTCTGCAGGTAGAAACTTTGCAGTAGTGACGCGGGTATAGAATGGAATCTACCTTTTATGGGATTAAGTATGAAGTCTAGGAGACCATGTTGAGAAATTTGATTTTTGACAAGGTTTTGGTCGTTTTACCAGTCTGCGATGTTTCAAGTGCAGAAGGATTTCGACCGATCACGTGATCGACGCGCTTGTGTAATTGATAGCACGTCGGGGCGCTTTCCCCTGTATAAAGTTAAAAGTTTAAACTAAATAGTGAGACTTACAGTGGTAAGTCTTAAAAATCATTAAATTGACCATGGGAGTAATGAAATTATCACAGGTTTATGAGGATTTAAGTCCTACCAGTTGGACTTTCTTTTGACTGATTTTATAGATTTTTAGTTGTTAAATTTGTATCAGTGTATAACGTTATTATTTAAGGCATTGAAATTTCTGTTAGAAAATTATTATTTATAATTAACTAAATACATAGCCTTGTTATCAGATTATAGAACTAGAGTTGGACGGAACGCGTTAAAGTATATTATGGGTATTGTTCACTACTCCGAGTAAAGTTACAAGTACTAGGCGTAAATCGTAGTGTAGAAGAAATTGAAGCGATGACGTAGTGGCGAGTTTGGTTTAGTGGTCAGAACATCCGTGCGTGTAATGGACGACGTGGGTTCGAGTCCCGCATCTCGCTGGTAAAGCTGCGTTAATTTTTTCTACACAAATTTAGAATACAAGTTACAATTAACTTATCATTACATAATATAGCGCTATCTAGATCTGCGAGAAATAACTATAGGTTCTGATTAGATACTTGGAAGTTTACTCGCAGGTGGCCTTAAAACTTTTAGCATAATTTCTTTTTATCTGTTGCTTTTTTACATATATTTTTTGCTTTGCGTGTTTCCATCTTTTAGTTCTGTATTCTGAGTAGTTTACTGTGTTTTTTAATATTTTGTAGGCGTATAGACAAGTTGTTCCTCAATCATTCTTTATTTTTTTAGTATATATCCTTGTAAATATAGTTTTAAGGTGTAGGATTATGTTAATACAGGGCGCCACTGGAAAGGTATGCTTCCTTATATAGAATAAAATAAATTTTTGTTTAACATTTGAAGAGAATGAGTGAAATTGGATCAATGTTCTTTATTTGTTTGCGTACATAATTTTTTTTATAAAACTAGATAGGTATGATTTATTTAAGGAAAATTTTTGACAAGACAACATGATGATTAAATTTGGACGGTATTGAACAAAAAATAATTATTTATTTTTTGGTGGCACCTTGTATAATAATAAAAATGTCTAATGATATTAATATAATGACATTAGTGGTTATTTGTTAAGATTACTGAAAAGTTTATGATAATTTATAGTTTTTGCCCATTCTTTGTTGATAATACTTTTCTTAGAAATTGAACTTTTAGAACAAAATATTTATATCCAATACTGGATAATTTTATATTATTTTTTACGGATTTTCGGATTTTGTCTTGAATATTATTTCGTATCACCTAAAGGGGTTATGTTTTGAGTTACAAATCTATGAAGTAAGTTAAAAATGTTTATTTTTTGTTAAAATTTTCTATCCAACTTCAATTGGATGTTTCGTACCAAATTGTACATAAATCTCTTTTGATAATGTTTTGTTGAAGATAAGTTAGTATGATTTTTAATTGTTAGTTCTTTACTCATTAAAATATTTTTTTAAGTTATAACGACGAGGCAGGTATGTTTAAAGTATAATAAAAATATATAAGGAAAATTATATTTTGTTTTAATTCTGCGATTTTACTAGACTTGCTGACAGCAGAGAAAATAAAAGAGTTGGTTGAATATCTGTTTTGTCCAGATACCAAGTTAATACTTGTTAATTAAGCGAAGATACGTTAATAAGTTCACGAAGTACTGTAGTAATATACTCGCGAGACGCCAAGTTTTCGAAACATTCAGGCTTTTTATGTACATACTTTTGTGTATGTACATAAAAAGACCTTTTGACCGCCACGCGCCCCAAACGCATTCTCATAACCTCTACGCCAAAGCACAAAGTGACCAAAAATACCTACGAATAAAATAGTGCTGCCAAGAGTCGATAAAATGTATTTTGTCGATAAACACATGGAGACTTGATTTCGTTGGTTTTTTATACAATAAACAACTTTTTTTTAATCTGGGATGTTTTATTACCTTTTGAACGAAACCTTAAAATTATAAAATCTAACTCTCCAAGCCATCCAAGTTACAAAACGAAAGGCTTTAGGTTATAAGCATTATTTTCATTCAATTCAATTCAATTTATTCAGTAACAATTCACAAATCGTATTTGAATGTCTTAAAATTAAATACAATAACTTAGACTATAAAGATTTTAAATTAACATGTCCAAAATATAAATAACATAAAACTGAAACAAAAATATAATAATTTTACAATGTATTTTGAGAGGCCCTAAAATCATTAAAAACATAAAAACTGCAACCAATTCAACTAAGTTACTCTGTTTAAGTAGTCATCAACAGAGTAGAAGCATCCATTCAATAATAATTTTCTCAATTTATTTTTAAAAATGTTTGGCTTGTCTATTGCTTTTAATTCTACAGGTAGATTATTGAACAGCTTAATTGCCTGATACCTAACACCGTGCTTTGTTACATTTAGCCTGCAATCCATAGAATAATTGAGGTCTTTTCTTCTCGAGCCGAGCCATTCTATCCTCCCGCGTCTCATACTTGTCAGGATGTAGAACAATGTCCATAACTACTACTACTAAAATATACAAACTCGGGAGAGTCAAAAGGCTAAGCTTTCGAAAATGTTCTTTACAAGAATCCCATGGAGGAATCCGTACGATGGTACGAATTGCACGTTTCTGTAATATAAAAGCTCTATTCATATTATATTTATAGCTTCTGCCCCAAAAACGAATGCTATATCTGAACTTCGATTCTACCAGCGCATAGTAGACTGATTTTAACTGCTCTAAAGTAACTTCGTCTCTCAAAGTTCTTAATGCGTAGCACGCTGAACTAATGGAGCTCTCAATCGCATCTAGTTCAGTTTTCCAATTAAGACTTTGGTCAATGTTAACGAAAAGAAATTTTACATATTCTGAAATTTTGATCTGTATTCCATTATAAGATATAATGAAATTTATCAAAAGCAAAAGAGAGGGTGGCGGTACTTACCCTGCACTAATGTACTACGAAAACAAAACAGCTACTTTAGGTCAAGATATATGCAATTTATTTGCCGAGAATTTTAAGAAATCTTTTAACGAACCAGTTCAACATCCACCTCTGCATAACACCTGCAATGATTCAAACGATTGCACATCACTTTGTAAAATAAGGCTTAGTAGTGATGACATACATAATTGTCTTAATACTCTCGACATTAACAAAGGGGCAGGAATCGACGGATTACCCCCTATCTTTATAAAAAGATGTGCGGATGCACTAGTACTGCCACTTGAACGCATATTTAATAAGTCACTGGATGAAGGATCGTTCCCGACCTCCTGGAAAGAAGCTTTGATAGTGCCAATTCATAAATCCGGCGATAAAAACGACGTGAAAAATTACCGACCTATCTCGATTTTAGTGACTTTTGGGAAGTGTTTGGAAAAACTTGTCGCTCAACGCTTATCATGGCATCTTAAACAACACATAGTCAATAACCAACATGGGTTTGTAAAATCACGGTCTACAGTTACTAATCCTACACAACAGAAATAATACAATCTCTAGACAATAGAACTCCTGTCGACTCTATATATACTGACTTTAGTAAAGCATTCGATAAAGTCGACCATAATTTATTATTGCAAAAGCTTTCCAACGTGGGGATATCTGGTTCATTGTTAAATTGGTTCGCGTCATATTTAATGAATCGCTCATCAAAAGTTGCAATTAGTGGTCATATATCATGCCCATTCTCTTCTACCTCTGGTGTGCCTCAAAGTTCCCACTTAGGGCCAATACTTTTTAATGTATTTATAAACGACATCCCTGATTGTTTTAAAAACACAAGTATTTATCTTTATGCAGATGATTTAAAAATAATGCGACCGATTTCTTCACCTTCCGATGTCACACTGCTTCAAGAAGACTTGAATAGGCTTTCACTTTGGTGCAGCAATAATAATATGCAACTTAACGTAAACAAATGCTTCCATATAAATTTCTCTCGTAAAACTACTTACCAGCCCAATAGCTATTTCATAAATGGAATAGAATTACAAACTACCAATAATATTAAAGATCTAGGAATACTCATTGACTCAAAACTAAATTTTAATACTCATGTTTTAAACACTACTACAAAATGTTTTAAAGTTCTCGGATTCGTTATTCGGAATAGTAAGGAGTTTAAGCACTACTCCACTCGGATCAAACTGTTTAACTGCCTAGTACGGCCTCTGTTGGAGTATTGTTCTGTGGTGTGGAACCCGCAATACGAAGTATACTCAAAAAGATTGGAAGGTATTCAGAAGCGTTTCATATATCATCTTTCCTATAAAGATAATTTAGCACTTAGACTTAACAGTTATAAGGATAGACTTTTAAATTACAACATGACTTCTCTTAGCAGCCGTAGAAAACACATTGATCTCATATTTCTACATAAAGTCTTTAATGGATCCATTGATTCCATGGATCTCATAAAAAGCTTTAATTTATCAGCCCCTACGAGACTACCTAGAATAAAAGCATTTAATCTGTTTAACATACCGTACTCGAACACAAACCTTGGTCAACACTCTATCATGTCAAGGCTTAGCAAGCAATATAATATTCTGTCTAAGTCTAGCGAAATTGATATTTCTGATCCCTTACCTAAATTTAAAAAACATTTGCTAGACTTAATTTTATAAAAAGTTTAACCCCTTGTCTAATTTTTACTTACTTTTCTGTGTATGAATGAAGATTTTAATTTTTGTTTCCTTTTGTTAAAATTTATATGTTTTATTAATAATATTGTGTATATAATAATAGTTTTAAATTTCTTTTCTTTTGTTCTTTGTCCACTGCTTATTTTATTTTGTGCTAATGTTATTTTAACTGTATGTTGCCATTTTATATTGTACTCGATGTGATGCCCTGTTATTACGAGAACACATCGCATTTAATCCTTTTAGTCATGTTTATTTTATGTTTGTATCTTGTGTTAACTTGTGTTGGGTGTCCTTTCTTAATAAATAATAAATAAATAATAATATCTAATGTCTCACTATTCGCCACAGTTGTCCTGAACAGAATACCAATTGTCTTGTCAACGTTTAATTTGAGATGGTTTGCATCAAACCAATTATTAAAAGCCTCCAAAGCTTTGCGTGTTTTAACTGTTAACTCTGCCATATTTGTAGCTGGGATAACAGCATTTGTGTCGTCTGCATAAACTATCACACTTATACCCTGTACCACGCTATCTATATAGTTAATGAGGTCATTTAAAAATATTATGAAAACTTCGAGTTTTACTTGATACCAATTTACTCTATAATACAGGGTGATTTTTAAAAGACCAGCAACCTTCGGTGACCATGTACCCAGCATCATCAGGAACAACGTTTGTTCTACGACTTTTGAAATAACTCAATAGGTACATTATTAGAAATTGTTAAAGATTCTATTCCAGTGTGGTGAGTTTTATAGATCTATGTTGCATCACGTGACCACGATTGAGCGCGCAAGTGCTGGCGATAATAATAAGCAACGCATTTCATTTCACTAAATCCACAATCCCTTCATACTTGACCATTGACCAGGCTTAGGACTGGCTACATTAAACAGTTTAAAAAGAAATAAGTAGATAGGCCTATCTATGCAAATCTGGTAGTTAGGTATTATGTTTAACGTAATCATTTATACCATTTAAAGTTTAATTAAGTAATATCAATTTGTAACAAGATTTTTTTATTCACTTTCCACTGTTTAATGTAGGCGTATTTAAAAAGTGGAATCAGCGTATTTACAATAACTAAATGATTAGCAATTAAAATAATATTTACAAATTAGAATTACCTCGCAGGTTCAAATCAGGTGGCGGTGAGTATCACGCACATAGCGTTCAAAATAATCACCTTCACAACCAACACAAAGCCCACACCTAAAAATCAGTTGTTCGTTTACATTACACGATCTAATGTGATTTCACCACCACTGTACACCATTGTTTTGATGTGTCCCCATAAATAAAATCTTATTCCATATTGGCGGCAGGCTTCCGACACATTGTCATCACACCTAGCCAGCATCCTCACTATTTCCGTGTACTCGATATTGGAGTTCCGATACGCCATGGTAATTAGTAGGTACAATCCGTACGAAATATCGATAATGAGACGATCACAAGGACACATGTGCCGCGCGCGCATCCGTCTTGACGACTGACTGAGCGAGCGGCGCGGCGGGCGGCTAGCTCAAAAGGGCGCGGGCGGCGCGGCGCGGCGGCTGCGTTTGAGCGGCAAGCTCAAAGACGCGGCTAGCTCAAAGGCGCCGCGTGCCGCCCAAAGGTGTGCAAAGATTTAAAAACGTGGAAGCGCCTATTACAATTAATATTTATTTTTGTATGGAAATAAAAAGTTGCTAAATTTTAAAAGTCGTAGAACAAAAGTTGTTCCTGATGATGATAGGTACTGGTCACAGAAGGTTGCTGGTCCTTTAAAAATGACCTTGTATATAAATTGTTACGCCGCAGTTGCCGGTGTTTTGCCTACATATAACCAGAATTCAGATCGATAACAAATATTTTCAAATAACAACAGCACATCACTATTCATCCACGAGACGTCTTCTGTTGTCGTGAATAGCCGACGTTGGTGCGGCTGGCACGTTGTTTGAAAGCTTGCTTACATCTGAGGTAGTGATGTGATAGGTCGCTGATTATATCGATAGGCGGAAAGGGTATTGGACCCTGAGCGATTATTGGCAGAAGTATTTTATACCTAATTATTTTCCTTGCTACTTGCAGAATTTCTTCTCATTAATTATAATTAACTAGCGGCACGCCCCGGTTTTGCACGGGTAATTATTCAAAATTGTTTCAAAATTATTCGATTTTTTCTCGCCGTAGAAACCATCCTTAAACTCCAACGAACATAACTTTTTTAAATGAATGAATGATGATGATGAATCGAAAAACGAAATTGGTATAGGCGTTGTTGAGTTATGCGCTTAGCAACACATTTGGCGATTAATTTTTAACCCCCGACAAAAAAAGAGGGGTGTCATATGTTTGACGTGTCTATCTGTCTGGGTCATCATCATCATAGCTCCCGAACGGATGAAGCGATTTCAACTTATTTTTTTTTTGTTTAAATGGTGAGTCTGGCGCGAGTTCTCTTAGACATGTTTCATGAAAATCAGTTGTGCCGTTTAAAAATTGTGGGGGTTAGAGTGGGGAAGGAAAACCGAAAATCTGCAAAAATCTTGAGTGAGGTATCAAATGAAAGCGCATTACACATTATTATGGTGTTTTACTTTAATATAGCCTAAATATAGCCTATGTCACTCAGGGATAGTGTAGCTTTCGAATGGTGAAAGAATTTTTTAAATCGGTGCAGTAGTTTCAGAGCCTATTCGAGACAAACAAACAAACAAACAAAAAATCAAACCTTTCCTCTTTATAAAATTAGTATAGATGAGATGAAATTCTGCATAATGACAATTATCAGTTTTAGGAAATTTTACTAGGTAGGTATTTTATTTACCTCATTCTTCAATCATTGTAAATTGTCTTAAATCATTTCTAGGCATTACCTATCCATCTAACATCTTTTATTGATTTTCTGTCCACGTAATTATTTCCTTGATTCGGATACCTATCTCGTAATCGAACCGATTTAGGTATCTACACAACCTACTTACCAATGATGAAAGTACCTACCTATCTATTACAAAAAAATGTATTCCCGTTTCCAACGTAGGCACCTACTGTAATCTTACAAGAACGAAATAAAATATAGGTAGGTATGTACCAACTCACCGAACTAAAGGGAACCTGTGTGTTTCGAAGCAGAAACATGCTTTTGTCGAAGTTTGAACGAGAGATCTAAGAATCTACAAATACCTACATTTTACCTATGAATCCAAAATCACACACCTGCAATTATTTTTTTTCATTATGCGTTTGCAGAGTTTAGGTTTGGAATTTTTATGATATCTAGATATTTATTATTTTTATCATGAGAATGAACATGATATAAATAAAAAATATCTTGTTTGGTAGCTGTATACCACAACACTAGCGGTCGGCTCCTGCCGACAATGGCGTGGCGAATCACGCCCGCTGACGGGATTTTATCTAAGTTTTTCATCAGCGAAATTTTTATACAACTAGGGGTTTTTCTTATAAACCTTTAGTATATATGTATAATAACTAAAACAATGTTCCTTTTAGGATACATAAAACGCGGAACTAACTGTTTAAAGATTGTGTATTTCGTTTTTATTTTGGAGTAGTTTTGGTCGTCATATGACGACGCTGGCGTAGTGAGCTCAATTTGTAATGTCGAGTATAGCCGACGGTGGCGGCGAAAAGGTTAAGATGTGCGAATAAACATAGGGATCTTTATTTTAGACAGGAACTATATTTTAGAAAACCAAGTTTGATAATAAAACACACAAATTCAAAAATATTGTTTATTTAAAGTAAAAAACAATAATTTTAATAGATTCAATAAATTCAAAGGTCAATTTACATTTGTGCCATCCACATTGATTTCCAAGTTACATTAACCCCGGCAGCTTACTGAGCTTCCAACAGTACATACCACTGAAGTACTTAGCTTGTGTTGTAAGAAGCAGTAGGGGTATAGCACTCACACACCAATAAATAAATGATGCATTGATTGGAATGAAAAATATCATGAAACAGTCACACCAACTTATTCACATTTTAGTCTTCTCAGCTGCTTATTTGTTATAAAATAATCAGAAATACACGTTGAATTAAAAACTTGATTGGACTCGATCTCTAATCCCAATTTCACAATTATATGCTACAAATCTAGTATTATTGAACCAAGTTCAACTATTGAAAAATGATTAATGTCAATTTGATCTCAGTTAGGTGGTAAAACGAGTTTAGCCTGATCTGAAACAAACAATGAAATCGGGGCAAAGATTTATATTAAAAGTCGGAACGAGAAAGAAATATCAAATTCCAATTTTTAATTTATCGGGTTTTTAACAAAGTTTTAGATAGTAGAACAAAAAAATTATTGTATGTAAAATGTAATGTTTCTTTATGAAATATATTTAGTTTTGCCTATTTGCTTATTTCAACGAAATACGCATAGTTCTTTCATCCACGCATTTTTTTTATTATGATGTTAAAACTTTAAAAGTTCATTAAATGTGAGCCAATCAGACTTTACTGTGAATAAGTTTTACAACAGATACATTGCGCCCTTCTCAAATGATAACTCGAATTCATTATAGCACCGACTCCCAAACTTTATCCGTGTAATTTAGTCCTTATACGAAATTATCTAATTACCATTTGAGAAATATTTTAGGAAACTTATAATTCCTACGTCCAGCCTATTCTACAATACGGCCATCTTTTTAATCTATAAGAAAACTTGACTATTACATCTCGGTTCAAAATTTGTCATTGATTTTTCGTTATTAGTAACTGTTGTCAAAAACTTAAAATAAAGTTAGGTTAGGTTTATCGCAATATAATTTATAGATTAAAAAGTTGACCACTTAAAAAATATCATTTACTCTTATCAACCCCATAAAACTAAATAAATTAAACCATTTATATAGGATAAGGCATTCGTTTCTGTACATTTTAAATCACCTACAGTAAGTTTTTTAAGGATATTTTGTCCAAAGGTGATTTTGATCGATTAATTAACGATTTTTTGCGATTAGAATAGTTTTTTAGCGAAATTAAAGCCTTCACTCGAACCTGTTGACCTTAATTTTATAATTATAATGATGTTACGCGCTTGCGAAAGCGATTTGGTGTTATATTGACACCGGACTAACTATGGGAGCATATTGCAGAAAAATCTTTGTTGTTAATCCAAATATCGATCGAATGGAGATATTATTTCAAAAAGCAAGGAAATAATGTTTGTTGTTGAAATGACACATCTGAATACAATTTGAAATAATAAATATTTTGATCTCAGAGTGAAAAATAATAACAATATGTTTTCTTTAGTTTTCGTTGATCATTAGAGATTCATAAAACAATTTAAAGTAATAACTCGTACTAGATTACACTATAACACATTGACAATATTTTATACTATACATCTAGGGTCAAATGGGGCAAAAGTGCCTACGGGGTATTGACGTCATTATATATTATCGATACGATAATTATCGTTTTAACGATTATTTAGTTTTCTAATTCGTTGAAAGTCAGAAGTAATATGTTACTCAATAGTGTCAAATATTTCCAATTCCCCATAGAAACTTACCCGTGACCGTACAACATTTTAATGTGCAGTGCATATCTAATAAACAGTGTTTTTCGTGATTAATTTTATCTAAATACAACATTTTACGATCAACAGAAACATCCCATGTGAATTACGTAAAAGGAGTGAATTGAGATCGACATAGACAAAATAAAATGGCTTGACAATTTAGAGCCTATAAATATTCATTCACTGTTTAGGCCGAATCGCCCCGAATCTCAATTCTCTCTTTTCTTAATTTTTAGCTTTTGGGTAATTTAACGAGCTTTTTTTTAGCGTGCATACTACATAAAACTTTAGTGCGCATCTATAATCACGCTAAACTACCCAATTTTTTTTGACTGTTAGCCCGGAAACAATACACGTATTGCTTATATATAGAAGTTTGGTTAGGATTTAAATTTATTTATGTTCTGTATGTCGAAAAATAATTAATTATATTATGGAGTAATAATAACAGCGATTAAATTATTAAATTTAAACTCATATAGCCCTCTCTTCGAACACCCGACAGAAGTAATAACTTAAAAGCGTTGTATTTATATTCACAACGGGGTATTTTACCATGATTTATTGTGTTTTCAGTTTCCCAGATCAAAATAGCGATAACCGTGACAGTTTCAAAAGTTAACAAGCGTCCGTCCGAAATACGGCCATCACTGTGGGTAAGAGTGAGAGAGGAGTCTACCGTTGCCGTTTGCATGAAAGAAAGGGACGCAAGAAACGCCGTTTAACCTCCTTAAGTTTAAAAAACGATATACCAAACGTAACCACATAACCTGACCAAACTTCTAGCAACAATTATGGCCGCGCTTAGTTGTTAGGGGACATGTAGGTAATGTCGTCCCACGGGTGGCGGTAGAGGGGCTGCTTCATCCTCTTCTGGTCGAGGTAGTGTCCCACGAGCCCGATGGTGCGCCCCAGCACGAAGAGCGCGTTGATTGTGCCCATGCTGATGTAGCTGTTCCCTTCCTCTCTGCAATAGGGAATTATCAATCAATCATTAAGAATTTTTGTTATTTTATCTAGCCCACACTGTCTCACTGCAGAGCAAAGGCCTTAACTTCTTACATTCTCGCGGTTGAACGCTGTGACAGGCTCAGATGAGTATCGGCGTAAGAATGGAGGGAAATACGTCTCGTGGTCGCTCCAACAAGGTGGTCGGAGCTCATCTCAAATTTGACTCAGTCCACCATGACCGAATAAATACTCAACATAAGGACCCCCATAACCAAGACCACTCTGTCAAGAGTGTCAGACTAAGAATAGTTAGGTGTACTTACTGCGTAAGAATGAAGGAAAAGAGGTCTCGTGGTCACACCAACTAGGTGGTCGGAGCTCATCTAAACTTTGACTGCGTCCACCATGACCGACTGCTCCGCAACGCAGCTAACGGGGAACGATGAAGACTCAACATAAGGACCCCCATAACCACGACCACTCTGCCAAGAGTGACCAGCCAACACCAGGAATGCCAGGAGAGTGAGTGAGTGAGTGACGACTGAGAAGAAGTACTTACTGCGTGAACAGCTGGCAGTGGCGGAGAAATCGACCGACTGCTCCTAAGGACCCCCATAACCACGACCACTCTGCCAATAGTGACCAGGAGTGCCAGGAGAGTGAGTGATTGAGTGAGTGACGACTGAGATGAAGTACGTACTGCGTGAACAGCTGGCAGTGGCGGAGAGATCGACCGACTGCTCCTAAGGACCCCCATAACCACGACCACTCTGCCAATAGTGACCAGGAGTGCCAGGAGAGTGAGTGATTGAGTGAGTGACGACTGAGATGAAGTACGTACTGCGTGAACAGCTGGCAGTGGCGGAGAGATCGACCGACTGCTCCTAAGGACCCCCATAACCACGACCACTCTGCCAATAGTGACCAGGAGTGCCAGGAGAGTGAGTGATTGAGTGAGTGACGACTGAGATGAAGTACGTACTGCGTGAACAGCTGGCAGTGGCGGAAGAGATCGACCGACTGCTCCCAAGGACCCCCATAACCACGACCACTCTGCCAATAGTGACCAGCCAACACCAGGAGTGTGAGTGCGTGAGTGAGTGATGACTGAGAAGAAGTACGTACTGCGTGAACAGCTGGCAGTGGCGGAAGAGATCGACCGACTGCTCCTAAGGACCCCCATAACCACGACCACTCTGCCAAGAGTGACCAGCCAACACCAGGAGTGCCAGGAGAGTGAGTGAGTGAGTGAGTGAGTGACGACTGAGAAGAAGTACTTACTGCGTGAACAGCTGGCAGTGGCGGAAGAGATCGACCGACTGCTCCCAAGGACCCCCATAAGCACGACCACTCTGCCAATAGTGACCAGCCAACACCAGGAGTGCCAGGAGAGTGAGTGACGACTAAGAAGAAGTACGAACTGCGTGAACAGCTGGCAGTGGCGGAAGAGGTCGACCGACTGCTCCCAAGGACCCCCATAACCACGACCACTCTGCCAATAGTGACCAGGAGTGCCAGGAGAGTGAGCGAGTGAGTGAGTGACGACTGTGAAGAAGTACTTACTGCGTGAACAGCTGGCAGTGGCGGAAGAGGTCGACCGACTGCTCCCAAGGACTCCCATAACCACGACCACTCTGCCAAGAGTGACCAGCCAACACCAAGAGTGTGAGTGACGACTAAGAAGAAGTACTTACTGCGTGAACAGCTGGCAGTGGCGGAACAGGTCGACGCAGGCCGCGGCCACGATCCCGTCCACGTTGAGGATGAGGTTGGGCTTCTTGCGCGTGGTGATGGCCTCCACGTCCAGCGCGTAGCGCGTCACCGGCCACGCGGGCCAGCGCGCCGTCACGTACGCCTTCAGCTCGCGCACGCGCGAGTCCGGGTTGTTGATGGACTTCACCCTGGGAATAGATCAATTATAAAATTAAATTAAATATTTTTGGAGTTTACTCCTTAAGAAACGATTTGAGTTATTATAACTCAAATCGTTATGGAAATTTTATGAGGAGTAAAATCAAGTGTAACACGAAAAGTTGAGGCGTTACGTAGAAAGAGACAAACATTTATATCTGTAGGATTGAATGTGTAAAAGAATGAGATGGAATACATTACACAGCGTATCTCATTCTCGGGCCTCCTCTTTGCGCGATACTTCGTAGTCTCACTTTATTTTATTTATATTATTTTGTAACATACTTTATGTAATACGCTTTATTGAAGTAATATAAATAATCAGAATAATTACAGATATATGTTTGTTTCTCTTATCATTTTAGCAGATGCGTTCATTTACCCTTTTTTTTTCTATTCGATATATATCATAATTATCGTTCGTAAGGAGTAAACTCCAATCGTGCGTCGTAGCTGACACAAACACAGTTTTTTTTTTCATTAAAATTATATGTTTTATTTTTATACATATTAAACACCCAGACCAAGGAGATCGTGCTTGCAGAACACACAAACAATTTCACCTTTTATATCTTGTATTCTCCCATTTTATCTGTTACCATTGTTTGGTTTTACAAATCTAAGAAGCGTCAAAAGTTAAATAAAAAAAACATAACAAATTGAACAAAGGTACCTAAAGGTAAATCTATATAAATAAAAATGAATTGTTGTTCGTTAGTCTGATTAGAACTCGAGAACGGCTGAACGGATTTATCTTATCTTAGTCTTGAAATGTTCGTGGAGGTCTAGGGAAGGTTTAAAAGTCGAGAATAAATCGAATAATTGCCGGGATATTCATTTTGAATAATAACCCGTGCGAAGCCGGGGCGGGCCGCTAGTAGGAAATAAATTTATCTTAACTGGTCGCTTCATCTATTTACAAGAACGCCATCTAGCCAAAGCCTACGATATCTATCATGGCCGTTCTTCTTTCTATTCTATCTTGATTATTTATTGTCCGAAACGTAGAAAGAAGATGTAGATTCTATTAATAATAATAATAATAGTTTTTTTAATTAAACTCATGGTAACTTTGAAAGTGAAATAGACAAAATGTAAAAGTCAAGACAATGTTGTATCCTTGATAATTTTTGTTTGTAAAAATAATGTTTTTTAAATTTTATGTTGTCCTGTCCCGTGTCCCGTGTGGAAATAACCGTTTGACACTAACTTTGACTTTAATGTATTAAATTTATTTATCGTTTACCTGTGTCCGATGCCCATAATAAGCTCTCCCTTAGCACGCTTCTCGTTGACAAACTCCTGAGGGTGCTGCCCTCTGTCGTACGCCGCGCAGAAGTCTGCCGCGGCTCTGTCCAACGCGCCGCCGAATCGGTCTCCCTGTTTCATTAATTTATATACATTAGTATACTCCCATTGGCATAAATAGTATGTGTTTAAACACAAGCCTTAAGGCAATAAGGGAGGTATCAAACATGATCTTAGGACCTTGCTAGGAAGAAGGATAGATATGTTTATTTGTCACAACATAATAAATCAAAATTCAAAATTTAAGAAAAAAAACCCGATTCGAATGCCTTAATTTCCTTAAAAGTAAAACACCATCAAATGTATCAAATGAAAGCGCATCACGTGCACATTACAAAATAATATGTTTTTTTTTCTCTTACGGGAACCATGGTTTTTTATTTTTTAAAGTTTCCCATATCGCCTTACGCCTAAATTTTAGAACCGTTGTTGGTGAAATAGGTAAATGCCTTACAAGCTAAAATAAACTAGAGCTCTTGTCTCGCATTTTTAATAATATCCCTATTGATATAAAAGAATTGCCAATAAACAAATTTGTACCAAAAATTAAGAAATGGCTTATTGACAAATCGTATTACAATGTAAAAGATCATTTAAATACTAGACATGAGACACAATATTAAATTGTAATTAAAATTAACTTCCTAAATATGTGACATTCTATTATTTATATTATTATTATTTTTTCTTTAATTATAATTGACATTGCATGTCAAATCTGAATTGACGAAGTATGTAGAACTGTATAAATAACCTGACACCTATGTAAACCATATTTCAAGCAATAAATCAATTTCATTTCATTTCATTCCCGCAAAGTCTTGTGACTATTGTGGTTGCGACAGAATACCAGCGTCCACTGTCAACGCCAGAGGACATCGAGCTGAGCCGTTGCCCTTTTACTGCTGTAGCACACACGTACCTGCTCACTCTGTGTTTTTATTTATACATATAAATAAATAAATTAAATATTTCCGGACAATCCACACAACAACATCTAGCCCCGTGGTAAGCTCTTAGCTTGTGTTACGGGTACTAGACATCTGATATACTTAATATAATAGACATACATACATAGATATTTTTTATTATACATATTAAATACCCAGACCAAGGAGATAGTGTTTGCAGAACATACAAACACTTGACCCTCGGCGGGAATCGAACCCGCTACCTCTGGCGCCTCTCGCATATAAATGTTTCGTAATTTAAAAATGTATGTTGATTCTGAGACTGTATTATTTTTGTGTGTGTTTCTGTAGTTAATAAAATTTTGTCTGTGTCATTTCTCCAGGTATATTGACAGGGTTAGAGGTCTACTTACGATGGTGAGCAGGCCGCTGACGACGGAGGAGATCAGGTCCTTGCCGGCGCGGGCCGTCACCATGGTATTGTGGGCCCCGGAAACGGCAGGACCGTGGTCCGCGGTCACTATGAGGACCAGTTCGAAGAACTTGCAGGCCCATTCCGGCAGCTCGCGTTGGAACCTGCAGATAGAAAGGTTATAAATATATGTATGTATAGTATGAGATGGACTTGTTTCCCATAATATTCAAAAGTTTATACACATTTTGCAACAAAAAAATTAAATAATAAACTCATCATCATCATTATCACCCTATTAACGTTCCCACTGCTGGGACTTCTCTCTTAACGAGAGAGGTTAGGCCTGAATTCACCACGCTGGCCAAGTGCAGGTTGGTGAAATTCACATGTCCTTCAAACTATTTAAAGTTCTCATAACATGCCGGTTTCCTCACGATGTTTTGCGTTCACCGTTAAAGCAATAAACATTTTTCAAGAAGAAAATTCCAGAGGTTTGTACCCACAACCTACGGAATGAAACTCGAGTATGCTCCTACTTAGCCTACACGGCTTTTTAGCATAGATTACATTTCAAAATATTAATATTTGTACCGTATACAAATTGGATGTTACTATTAAGAAACACAAATAAGACACGGCCTCAATATTAAAGCTGTACTAGTTGGTAAAGTAATGATTTTCTGTGTATATTATTTGTAAGTACTATACCAAAACGCACATGTATACAGGTTTATTTGTAATTATGCCGGATTCGTAAAGGACCTAATAGTTTCAATTAAAATAAAAACTATTAAGAGTCGTCGTTAAGGCAACAGATTGTAGTAAACAAAAGAATAAAAAAAAGGTGTAGAAGTGAAACTTCAGTAAATCGACAAAAGAATGAGATGAATAAAAAAAAAACAAAAAATGAAAAATACTGTTCAAAAAGATTTCGTTCGGGCGGTGACCCATCCAAGTACTGGAGTCGCGCAAAGTTGCTTGACCTTGTTAGCGTTTAAGATTGGCTTACCTGTCTTTTTTTCCGTTGCATCCGGTTTGAAAACACAACGATTCTAAAGAAGTTTCACTTCAAAAATGTAGAGTTCTGTAGAAACCGTGCTTACCATAGCAGACTGATGTTGCCCCCCTAGAAACCATTTAGAGTTCCAGCAAGTCAACAGAATGTAATAAACAAAAGAATAAAAAAAAATTTGAGTTCAGTAGAAACCGTGCTTAACATTTTTTTTTTTTTTTTTTTTAGGGAGATATATGTTTTATCTATCTTACCAGAGCAGACTGATGGTGCCCCCCACGCCCAGCCCCCGCTCCAGCACCTGGCTGATGGGCACGCCGCAGTAGGCCAGCTCCTGGCCGCGCTCGTCGCAGATGGTGCTGATGAAGGCGGCCGGCTTGCGGATCAGACCCAGTTTTATCTATCTTACCAGAGCAGACTGATGGTGCCCCCCACGCCCAGCCCCCGCTCCAGCACCTGGCTGATGGGCACGCCGCAGTAGGCCAGCTCCTGGCCGCGCTCGTCGCAGATGGTGCTGATGAAGGCGGCCGGCTTGCGGATCAGACCCAGTTTTATCTATCTTACCAGAGCAGACTGATGGTGCCCCCCACGCCCAGCCCCCGCTCCAGCACCTGGCTGATGGGCACGCCGCAGTAGGCCAGCTCCTGGCCGCGCTCGTCGCAGATGGTGCTGATGAAGGCGGCCGGCTTGCGGATCAGACCCAGTTTTATCTATCTTACCAGAGCAGACTGATGGTGCCCCCCACGCCCAGCCCCCGCTCCAGCACCTGGCTGATGGGCACGCCGCAGTAGGCCAGCTCCTGGCCGCGCTCGTCGCAGATGGTGCTGATGAAGGCGGCCGGCTTGCGGATCAGACCCAGTTTTATCTATCTTACCAGAGCAGACTGATGGTGCCCCCCACGCCCAGCCCCCGCTCCAGCACCTGGCTGATGGGCACGCCGCAGTAGGCCAGCTCCTGGCCGCGCTCGTCGCAGATGGTGCTGATGAAGGCGGCCGGCTTGCGGATCAGACCCAGTTTTATCTATCTTACCAGAGCAGACTGATGGTGCCCCCCACGCCCAGCCCCCGCTCCAGCACCTGGCTGATGGGCACGCCGCAGTAGGCCAGCTCCTGGCCGCGCTCGTCGCAGATGGTGCTGATGAAGGCGGCCGGCTTGCGGATCAGACCCAGTTTCTGGGAATTCAATATAAATACATAAATAATAGACATAGCTGGACAATCCACGCAACAACATCTGGCCGCGTGGTAAGCTCTAAGCTTGTGTTACGGGTACTAGATATCTGATATCTTCTTATATATAAAATTCTCGTGTCACGGGGTGCGTAATCGAACTCCTCCGAAACGGCTTGACCGATTCTCATGAAATTTTGTGAGCATATTCAGTAGGTCTGAGAATAGGCCGACATCAATTTTTCATTTTGAAAAAAATAAAATTTTTTTTGCAATTCAACGTTTGCTGGGGTCAGCTAGTCTATACTAATATTATAAAGAGGAAAGGTTTGATTTTTTGTTTGTTTGTTTGTTTGTCTCGAATAGGCTCTGAAACTACTGCACCGATTTAAAAAAATCTTTCACCATTCGAAAGCTACACTATCCCTGAGTGACATAGGCTATATTTAGTTTTCAAAAATAATATGATTTCTTACCAAACTCCGATAATGTAACCCATGGTGAAAAAAAAGAACCTAAAATCTTTCTTTAATCGCGAATGCTGCGAAAACTATTGAATATATAACAAAGTGATGTATTGCAACTTTGTAGAACTTATCATTATCTACAAAAAACGTCGCAACATCATATCTCTAACTATTATAGTTTTGTGACAATAAGCGATTTTTTTGAAAAATTAAACATTAAATCTTTCTTTAATCGCGAATGCTGCGAAAACTATTGAATAAATAAAATAACAAAGTGATGTATTATAACTTTGTAGAACTTATCATTATCTACAAAAAACATCCTAACATCATATCTCTAACTATTATAGTTTTGTGAGTCACAAAACTATAATAGTTAGATATATAGATAATAGTTAGCTTTTTGTCACAAATTGTGACAAAAAGCGGGGTTAAGATCACGAAATAATCTGCCGCGCGGAGTCGGTCGGCTCCCTACTGAATGGTCGTGTGCGGAAATAAAAAAATTGTCGCTTGATAATATTTTGTCGCTTAGTTAGTAGTTAATAATTCGTTAACAGGTAACTAATCCCATTCAAAAAGTTATTTTCAGAACTAAACCCTAGCATATAGCATAGCTATTGTACATTATCGTCGGTTGCAGGTTCAATTGGGTTAACCACCAAAACACGTAAAATAAGTTGAGTACCTACCTATACAGTTTTTTTTTAGTTTTTTTCTGCTCTTTCGAATAGCATAATAATAGAATTCTAGCTTTAAAAAAATACAGTTACGCTACACATTTTAACTGTGAATTTTGCAGACTTCCGTCGAAATTATGTTGTAACTGAGTAGGTATGTGATCCATTTACATAAGTCGAATTGTTGTATTCCTATGACCGTAGAAGGTTTAGTTGGTGTATCTTGGCAAACCAGCATTGCTGTTACACTAATTCTTAGCTTGAACGAAAAATTATAACCACACATACACCAATATAAAACCAACTTTCTTCAAAAAACTAACGTTACACCAATTGACCCGAACCAAGTTTATGTATGTTGACGGTTACACCAATTTGAGCATTGCAATCAATAGTATGTTTTCTCTTACCTTAATCTTCTTATAAGTAATAAATCTGAATTTAAAATATAAGAAAAACCCCCGATTCGAATCCTTCAATTTCCTTAAAAGTAAAACACCATAATAATGTGTAATGTTCACGCAATGCGCTTTTATTTGATACCCCACTCGAGATTTTTGCAGATTTTCGATTTTCCTTCCCCACTCTAACCCCCACAATTATTAAACGGCACAACCGATTTTCATGAAACATGACTAAGAGAACTCGCGCCAAACTCACCTTTTAAACAAAAAAAACTAAGTTGAAATCGCTTCATCCGTTCGGGAGCTATGATGTCCCAGACAGATAGACACGTCAAACAATGACACCCCTCTTTTTTTGTCGGGGGTTAAAAATGAATCGCAAAATGTGTTGCTAAGCGCATAACTCAACAACGCCTATAACAATTTAGCCAATTTATTTTTTTAAATATTCGTTGTAGTAAGGATGGATTTTACGGCGAGAAAAATTCGAATAATTTTGAAACAATTTTGAATAATTACCCGTGCAAAGCCGGGGCGTGCCGCTAGTAATATATATAAATCTCGTGTCACATTTTTTGTCCTCAATGGACTCCTAAACCACTTAACCGATAATAATAAAATTCGCACACCATGTGCAGTTCGATCCAACTTGAGAGATAGGATAGTTTAAATCTCAAATTATAGTAGCAATTTTAACTTATTGCTAATTATTTGTCTGTTATTATCTACAGGTTAACAAAAGTGTAAAATAAATGTATTTTTATAGGTTGTCTATGATTTTTCTTGATAAGCTATTCATACGTGGTGCTTATATACTCTTTGAGCTATTGTCTATGTCTCGAAAGTTCAATATTCAACATAGTTTTCAATCATTTTTTTCTGACATGAGTTTGAAGTACTTAATTATTATTTTTTTATTTATTTTATTTTTTTGTTAAAAGCTTCCGTGAAATAGCGGAGATTATCTATATTCTATATAAATAAAAATGAATTGTTGTTCGTTAGTCTGATTAAAACTCGAGAACGGCTGGGACGATTGAGCTGATTTTGGTTTTAAAATGTTTGTCATAGTCCAGGGTAGGTCTAAACGGTGAGCAAATAAGGAAAAATTGCCGGGAACTTTTTTTACCCGTGCGACGCCGGGGCGGGCCGCTATTGCTTATTATAATATACCTTCATTTTTATAGATATTTTTTATTATACATATTAAACATTAGCTTTAAACACGACGTGCTTTAACGCTGAAGGAACCGTCATCGTGAGGAAACAAGCATGTTCTGAGAACTTCTAAAGAGTTTGAAGGACATGTAAAATCGCTGCATCCGTTCGGGAGGTATGATGTACAAGACCAAAAAAGAGGGGTGCTATAAATTTCACGTGGTTGTCTGTATGTGTGTCTGTCTGTGTGACAGAGTGTGTCTGTCTGTCTACACACAGACAGAAAACCACGTCAAACTTATAACACCCCTCTTTTTTGGTAGGGGGTTAAAAATGAGGGGAACTTTCACTGGACCAATTCCCTCAATGACATAAATCATCACATCTCCTAATACTCTAAAGACTGATTGCAGATAACATGTGAACACAATAAAAAAATAAAAAATGATGACTTACCCTCGCCCAGTCGTAGTCCATAGGGACCTTGGGGGGTTCCACCTCCTCCTTCACGATGATCTTGCCAGCCTTCACCAGCTTCTTGTATACCTGTACGAACAGACATAACGTTTAGTCAACAAATCTCTTATTAAATATATAAATACCATCTCCTTATATATAAAATTCTCGTGTCACAGTTTTCGTTCCCGTACTCCTCCGAAACGGCTTGACCGATTCTCATGAAATTTTGTGAGCATATTGAGTATGTCTGAGAATCGGCCAATATCAATTTTTTATTTTGCAAAACAACGTTTGCTGGGGTCTGCTAGTAATCTATATAAAATGTATAATACTCGTATCTCCATTATAATTTGCTACTCCCGTTTTATTTACATATTTATTAATTCACAATTTTAAATAACTATTGTTTCATATCTTAATATGCAAGCTGCTTCGAACCATTACAACTAAAATCTTCGAGGAGAGGCTAATCCAGCTCTGGATATCTGACATCAAAAACTTTTAAGATGAACTGTTTGCCTACTAACCGAAGTTAGTTCCTACATCATGGAGTTGGGCTGGTTAGCGCCTAGTTAGTTAGTTAGTTAGTGATAATGTACAAAACTCTCCTATGCAAGATGTCAGTGCAGATCTTAATTCCCTCATAGAGAATTATAACTATTAGTTAGGTAGATAAATTAATGGTAAACAATCATTGTGAAATCAGTTATGTGCTGCTAATCTTCACAGACAACAATAATCAAAAATGGCCGTATTATTATTATGATTTTCCTAACAACTTCCATCCTATGTTGACGAAAAATATTGAGTTTAGATGTTTGTTTAATTTCTGTGTGCATGTTGACAAACAGACGAAAAAACAGCTGCTCAATTTCGGCCATTTGTGGTACTAAACATGTAGCATAGCCTGTTCTAAATTAAGCATGCATGCAACATTGGTTTTAGCCTAGCATTCTGATTATGCATGACATTTTACCAAGCATAGCGCTAGCATGTGGGGCGGTATACTTAATTCAAATCCACCTGAGCTAATTCACCCAGGTGAATTAAGTATACTTTTAGTAGACTTTTTTATTCACCCAGGTGTTTTCGGGTGCATTAAGTCTACTACTTTAGTAGACTTTAGTCGATAGTTTTTACTAGAAGCATCTTGCATAACACTGTTAGTATGTAAGGATTTTTAATGCCTTTGCGTAAGTTATTTTATATGTATACGTGGTGTGGGGGGCGTTACCTTGCAGTAACACAGTTTAACTAGCACAGGAGGAAAACTGTATTAATTATGTAAAAATATCTTTAGTTTTTTTAATTAAAAACCATATTTATTGATTGATTGATAGTGACGAAAGAAGAAAGCCATTGGAAACAAGGTCTCTCGCGAACCAGTCGTTAATTTACAATTATATTCTATGTTTTAATAATGCTATTTTTGGAGGTTTTGTCTGTTCACGTCCGTAAGTGTTAACCCTCTGAATCCTTACACGTGACCTCCGGGTGGTGCTAAGAACAGTCTCTGGTGGGAGGCTTCGGCCGCGGCTTGTCACCACCCTCCGGGCTGGGCCAGTGCGTGAAGCGATATTTTCGTGTTTCGTAATGTGGTCCGGAGAAGCCATCTACCTTCTAGGTCTTCATGCTCCATCTTAGATCACATCGTCACTTTACATCAGGTGAGATTGTAGTCCTTACCTCAGCGACGGAATCCCCCAAAGTATCGAAGGAGTCCGGCACCGTAACGCCGCTCGCTTTGAGTCCTGCGTTCTTAGCGGCCGCCTTCTCCACGGCGGACCCGGCTAGGGACCCGGCGTGCCCGAATTGTACTTCAGACGTGAACATGTCTAGGGAAAAACAAAGATATTAAACAATGTATAAAAAAAAACCCAACCAGCAAATTAAATATCATATTTTATTTGGTGGTTGGGTTTTATTTCATTTTTTTTGTGCGCATAACACGTGCTTTAACGGCGAAGGCAAACATCGTGAGGAAACCGACATGTTCTGAGAACTTTAAAGATTTTGAAGGACATGTGTCATTCACCAACCCGCACTTTGCCAGCGTGGTGAATTAAGGCCTAATCCCTCTCCAAGAGAGAAGTCCACCTGCTGGGACACACCAGCAGTGGGAACGTTAATAGGGTGCTGATGATCATTTTATTTGGTACAAGAAAACTGTTGCAAGTTGGTAACAAATTAATACACGTGCCGCCACCTATATGTAGTTAGGTACAACTGTAATTATCAAATTAAAGTTAGTTCATCGAAAGAACACATAATTATTTTTTTTAATTTTATATTTTTTATTTATTGTGAAAGGACACGTAACACAAGATGACACAAAACACTTAGAACGCAAAACATTAATACAACATTCAAAACAATGTGTTCTCGTTATAACAGGGTATTACAGAAAACAAGTGTTGAAGGGGCTGTGTACCAAATTTCATTTAAATCGTTTCAGTAATATTTCCTTGTCGTGTGATGTCTTTTATATTTTTAACCCCCGACCAAAAAAGAGGGGTTTTATAAGTTTGACGTGTCTGTCTGTCTGTGGCATCATAGCTCCCGATCGGATAGAGCGATTTCAATTTAGTTTTGTATGAAAGGTGAGTTTGGCCCGGGTGTTCTTAGACATGTTTCATGAAAATCGGTTGAGCCGTTTAAAAGTTATGGGGGTGAGAGTGGGGAAGGAAAACAGAAAATCTGCAAATATACTCGAGTGTGGTATCAAATGAAAGAGCATCGCGTGCCCTAACTACTCAATATTATGGTGTTTTACTTATAAGGATATTAAGGCACTGGAATCGGGGGTTTTTCTTAAATTTTAAATTTAGATTTATGTATTTAGGATATCTAGTACCCGTAACACAAGCTTAGAACTCCGAGGCTGTGGTGGAATACATCCGAACCAAGACTGCATTTTTAGTTCGCGTCGAAAGGTTGGAATCCCGCAGTAATGTGAGCTTCGGTTCATTTATGGTACGGGTTCCAACTAAACATCTGTCGACGTTCCTGAATAAGCAGTTTTGGCCGCAAGGGGTCAAGTTTCGACGGTTCATCGGTCGCCTACACTGCAAGGCGACACCGCCGTAACAGATGATCCACGATTCTGACACTTTAGTTTATAAGATTTATATTTTTTATGTATGTTAGTCTATAAGGTATATGTTTATACGGGCCTTAGATGCCTGAAATAAATGATTTATTATTATTATTATTAGAGCTTACCACGGGGCTAGGTTTTTTTTTTATATTATTGATAAGCCTTCATTTGACCACAATCTCACCTGATGTAAAGTGAAGATGTGGTCTAAGATGGAGCATGAAGGCCTAGAAGTGTTGTTGTGTGGATTGTCTGGGTATATTTATTTATTCAACTCTACCTGAGCAGGTTCCTATGCACCAGGCGACCATGGGCTTCTTGATGAGTCCGTCCCTGATGGCGCGGCAGACGTGGTACTCCTCAACACCCCCCACTTCTCCCAGGAGGACCAGCATCTTCACGTTGGGGTCGGCTTCGAACCTGCAAACAAACGTTTTTTTAACCGACTGTGCGACGCAAAGCATACAGAACCTTTTTATTTATTCATTTACAAAACACAAATTCTTAGAAACAACCATTCTCACAAGGGTTTATCTTATATAAAATTCAGTAGGTCTCATCATCATCATCATCATCACCCTATTAACGTTCCCACTGCTGGGACACAGGGACTTCTCTTTTGACGAGAGAGATTAAGCCTTCATTCACCACGCTGGCCAAGTGCGGGTTGGTGAATGTCACATGCCCTTCAAACTCTTCTAAAGTTCTCAGAACATGCCGGTTTCCTCACGATGTTTGCCATCACCGTTAAAGCACGTGTTCAAAGCGCACATAAATTTCTCAAGAAGAAAAATCCAGAGGTGCGTGGCGGGGTTTGAACCCACGACCTTCGGAATGAAAGTCGAGTGTCCTCCCACTTTAGCCAACACGGCTTTTGTCAGTAGGTCTGAGAATCGGCTACTATCTATTTTTCGTTTAGCAAGTCGGGTTATTTTTTTCTTAATTCCATCTTGTTACATAAGCTTAGTTCAAAATAGCTCGCCGTACGAATAGTCGAGACGCTAGTGATTTTAGCAGTGATCTTGGTAAATTAGAATAGAATAGAATCCCATCAAAAACAATACTTGTCAAAAAAACCAAGTCGCGCAACTCAGTTGTTCTGCGGTAAAAAGTTGCGAGATCCATGTAATACCAAGTCGGTTATTAATTTATTCAGTCTCTACTTAAGCGACTTTCTGTCTTAATACGTCCAGTCTCTAAGAACACGAACGTGGTCCATAACAATTGAAAATCAATTGTGTCTGGAATCTCCGTACTCGAAGCATTAAGTTGTTACGTAATAATTAACAGCATCTTATAGTGACGCATATCAATATTAAAATTCTTTAATGTTTTATTTAAATTTATTGAGACTTGGCCATCGCACTAAATAATTGAATTTACACGTGTTTTCAGGCGAGATAATTAAGGAATGTAGAAGAAATTTCGTGACATATGTCGCACACGGCGAAAAGGCCAGGCCCCTATTTCACCACGGCGACAGGTGCGACAATTGTCATAAAATTTGACATATGTAGAGTTGTCGATTTCACCACGCTGACAGGCGCGACAATTGTCACAAAATAATTGTCACGGCTTAGCAAAGGCAAAAATGTAACAAATAATAAAGTTACTGGGTAAATTATGGTATACAGGTTGGATTTTTGAGACCGGACTATAAGGGTAAATGCATTACCCGTGATAGTTAATAGGAAAAAGTGTAAGGAGATATCCCTATTTTAAACAATTCTGCACTGTATTTACACATTTTGAAAAAAAGTTACAGTCAGCCGGAAAATGTAAATGCTCAAGTGCTCAAGTAGCAAAAATATTACTTCTATCCCAATCGATCCTATTTCATGTAGTCATCAAAAGACTATGGGGCCATCAAATTTTTTAAGTGATGACATATCGCCTAAAACTTTTTACATTTGTGCGGAAAATTATTGAATCCTAAGTTTTGGTCATGAGGATAAATAAAAATTAAATTAATCATCAAAACTCAATTATAAGTGCTAACGAGATAAATTAATAATTGGTATGGTATATAACTAAAAATGGTGGACTTTTTGAGTAATTGACCAAACCATTAATTTATTTATTTACATACCGAACACACCGACGAATTCACGAACAGAAAAGTTGACTCGCTTTTTTATTTTTTAAATTTTATCGGTTCTGAGAAAGTTGATTCTTTCTCAGAACCGATAAAATTTAAATACAATCAGCATCATATTTTCATTTATATAGCGTAAATGTCCAGTTATATCGGTCAAATGCGGTCTACAACCACTGTTAGCGTACTTGACATTATGTTATTTAAAATTCCCGTTCATAAAGGAAAAAAAAGATCATAGTAGTTGCAACATAAAAAAATTGAGTTTATGTAGCCAAAAATATTAGTACCTAATGAATTTACTACGTCACTACTACGCCATTTTGAACTACGCATATCATAAAACACAACAATTTGTCACGAAAATCCGACACAGCTTCAATCTCATGTCAAGATTCACCGACAATTCTACAAATAATGTCGACTTGAAATAATAATTTTTATTTACAACATAATTGTCATCAACACAATTGTAACAGAATACCAGTCGTGTTTGTATGTAATTGTCAGTATTTCTATAGAAAATATTTTATAAAATTGTTATATGTCACCTGTCGCTTGACAATTGTCACCCGACATATGTCATTGACAATTGTCGGCGTGGTGAAATAGGGGCCAGGTTATAATCCATTGTTGACATTCGTATCCATTGTTAATAGTAATTTTAAATTGACATTATTTATATTTCTTGTTGTTAATGTATTTCAGATTTTGTCATTTAATAATAATTATCGCATTAGTTATTTTGTGTTGAATAAGTTGTGGCATTGGGAAACCACGTTAAAACCCATATTGTGACTTATAATTTATATTATCAATAAATGACTATTATGACTATTATATCCGGGGTGTCACCTGAGCAGATGGTCGATGAAGGAGGTGCCGGGGTAGCGGTCCCCGCCGATGGCGACTCCCTCGCACACGCCGTCCGCGTTCTTGCAGATGATGTTGTTCAGCTCGTTGGACATGCCCCCTGAGCGGGACACGTAGGCCACGCTGTAACAATCGTGTTTATTTATACACTAGTAAAGAGAGAGAGATACATGATAGATAACACTTTATTGCACACCACACAAAATACACAAAAAAAAACAAACAGACTTAGCATAATCATAATGTTGGTGTACAATGGGCGGCCTTATCGCTATGAGCGATCTCTTCCAGGCAACCTTTGGATGGACAGGATCAAGAGTAACAAAAAAGACAGTGTTGCAATAGGAAGGAAACATATAACTATATAACACACATAAATATATATATATATAGAGAGAGAGATTCATTTAAATCGGTTCAGTAGTTTTCGCGTGAAAGAGTAACAAACAGACATTCACATTTATATATTAGGTCCTTACATATGAAATTGGCGTTTTGTATGGGAGGAACAAAAAGTCGAATATTTTTTAATATAATATATTTAATTAATCAAAGTATGAACCATTATTTTCTATGCACTTTTGCCATCTTATAGGTAGTTCATTGATCCCTTTACTAAAAAAACCAGTCGGACGGGAATCAATAAAATCTTTGAAGGCGATTTGGACTGCCCCATCGGAGTTGAATTTTTTCCCTTGCAAGAAGTTATCCAAATTTCGAAAAAAATGGTAATCTGTTGGAGCAAGGTCCGGGGAGTACGGAGGATGTCTTAGACTTTCCAATTGAAGCTCTTCTAATTTAGTAGCCGTCTGTTGCGCAGTGTGTGGTCTAGCGTTGTCGTGAAGCAGCAGTGGCGTGGAGCGATTGACCAGCCTAGGTTGTTTAGCCGCTAGCTTTTCCATCATGGTTTGCAATTGCTGACAATAGACATCAGCCGTAATAGTCTGGCCAGATTTGAGAAAACTGTAATGAACAATACCGGCACTAGTCCACCAAACGCTTACAAGTAACTTTTTTGGGGTTAATTTTCGCTTGGGGCAGGATTTGGCTGGCTGGCCAGGATCCAACCATTGCGCTGAGCGCTTCCGATTATCGTAAAGAACCCATTTTTCATCACAGGTAATGATTCGGTTTAAAATACCTTCATTATTGTGCCGGTTTAGTAATGTAACGCAGCAGTCGACGCGCGTTTGCCGGTTTGCTTCAGTCAATTCGTGAGGTACCCACCTTTCAAGCTTTTTAATCTTCCCAATTTGCTTCAAGTGAATTAAAACAGTTTTATCACTAACACCGCAGCCTGCAGCTAACTCGGACGTGGTTTGCGATGGATCCGCTTCCACAATAGCCTTCAACTCTTCATTATCAACTTGAGTCTCAGGCCGTCCACGGGGCTTGTTCTGCAAGTCGAAATTTCCAGAACGAAAACGTTGGAACCAAAAACGAACTGTGTTTTCTTTTGCAACACGACCGCCATACACATCATTCACCCTTCGAGTTGTTTCCGCAGCACTAGTGCCACGGCGGAACTCGTACTCGTAAATAATGCGATATTTTAAGTTTTCCATTTTGTAAAATGAGTGACGCAAACAGAAAAAAACAGAAGAAAAAAAACAAATGAATGACGATCATCGAAGCACAAATACATGAGTCTATAGCTGTACAAATTTGAATTTGGAATTCCTTACCAAAGAGGAGAAATTTGTGATTAAAGTGGCCAGTACGAAAAACGCCAATTTCATATGTAAGGACCTAATATTAATTAGTAGGGAAGGTGTAATCATAAACGGAAAATATTTTGAATTTTATGCAGAAATATATTAAGATGCATCCGAAACCTTCGCACACAGGATCCGAACCCGCACCTCCGGGAAAGCGCCCCGACGTGCTACCAATTACACCAACGCGTCAGTCACGTGATCGGTCGAAATCCTTCTGCACACTTTGAAATGTCGGGCGAAGCCCTCGATAAAAATAGTTTAACCAAAATGAGTTTTATCAGTTATTAAAATAAATAAATATAATAAATAAATATTTCCGGACTATTGTTATTAAAATTAAAATGATCTAGTTTATAATAAATTATAATAAATAAATGATACGATATATATATATATATTTTATATAAATCTCGTGTCACAATGTTTGTCCTCAATGGACTCCTAAACCACTTAACAGATTATAATAAAATTCGCACACCATGTGCAGTTCGATCCAAATTGAGAGATAGGATGGTTTTTACGGCGAGAAAAAATCGAATCATTTCCGGGAAAATTTTATACCCGTGCGACGCCGGGGCGGGCCGCTAGTATATATATATATGAAAACCTAGAATGTAGATGGCTTCTCCGGGCCACATTATGAAAAAATTGCTTCACGCACTGGCCCAGCCCGGAGGGTGGTTTATTTCATATTTATCTTTAAGTACCAGTGTGTGCGAAGTTACTTAATGTATTTTATTCTTTTTCTGCATAAAATTTAAAATAGAAAATTTTTATTCTGAAACTTTACTATAATTATTTGTTAGTCTTGTAAAAATGTCTTGTTAAATGGGTAGCAAACCTATTCTATTTGTTAATTTGTTGTTGGATATTCCGTCTCGTCCGTTTTGTCGTAAAAGTAAAGCGATATTTTATAATATCTGCCTTATAAACTTGAATGGGGTCTCAAATAAAAGCGCATCACATGCACATTACAAAATAATATGATGTTTTACTTTTAAGGGAAATTAGGTTTTTTATTTAGATATTTTTTGCATAATTTATAGCACTTTTCTCCTTGGTCTGGGTGTTTAATATGTATAATAAAAATATCTATATATGTATGTATATTATATTATGTATATCAGATATCTAGTGCCCGTAACACAAGCTTAGAGCTTACCGCGGGGCTAGATGTTGTTGTGTAGATTGTCCGGAAATATTTATTTATTTTATTTATTTAATTTGGTGTTACCTTCCAGGCCGGTACAGTTTGCTCTCAATGATGTTGTCGATCATTCCAGCCGTGTTGCCGATCTTGAAGCAGCCGGGCCGGATGCCTCCCACCGTGGCGGGGCCGATCACACTCACCTGCGAATAAATAGTACATTAGGCAACTACATTAGAAGGAAAGAATGAAAAATATTTATTACTAGCGGCCGGCCCCGGCGTCGCACGGGTAAAAAAAGTTCCCGGCAATTTTTCCTTATTTGCTCACCTAAACGGTGACCTTCCCTGGACTACGACAAACATTTTAAAACCAAAATCAGCTCAATCGGCCCAGCCGTTCTCGAGTTTTAATCAGACTAACGAACAACAATTCATTTTTTTTATATAGATTACACAGAAGCTTACAATATCCTGTATCCAAAGACTTTAATATACCACACCAATGAAATAAATTGTTGATTCCATGGTTTTCCTTCAATGTTTTTACAATTTCTTTAGTTAGTTAAACTGATTTTATCATTATAATTGACCCTACCCATCTAGAAGGTACATTCTCGCTTCTCTTGAAAATTCGTAGGCACCTAAGTACCTAGATAACGCAAATGCATTTCCTTCGCGTATCCAAACCCCGTTTTCCTTTAATTTTTTTACAATTTATTAAGTATGTTGAACTGATTTTATTCTTATAATTGACCATACCCATCTAGAAGGTAGATTCTGGCTTCTCTTGAAAATTCGTTGGTACCTAAGTACCTAGATAACGCAAATGCATTCCTTCATTCTTTTCCTTCGCGTATACCCCGACCAAGCGTCGAGGTTGGTATCCGCTAACTTAAGACCGCGCGCGCACGTTATTGTAGGACTATTAAATCATCATCATCATCTCAGCCGTAAGACGTCCACTGCTGGACATAGGCCTCCCTCAAAGATCTCCAGTAGTTTCGGCTGGCAGCGGCCTGCATCCACCGTGAGCCCGCAGCCTTCTCTAGATAGTCCGTCCATCTAGTTGGTGGACGTCCTACGCTGCGCTTGCCGATCCGTGGTCTCCATTCGAGATATTTTCGGCCCCAACGACCACTATTATATAATATTTATTAAATAATATTCTCATTACGTTGCCGCGTTTGCATTGGACGTTTGATCTGACTTTGTGTGTTGTTAGACGATATATATCGGAACAAGCGATACTGTCGCTCATCACTTCGACTTCATGATACAGGCGAAAATCGTGATACTTGCGTTATCTATGCAGATTTATGTCTGTGGTTGTAATAGAATAGTGGTATAAATCTAAATTTCAAATTTAAGAAAAACCCCCGATTCCAATGCATTCATTTCCTTAAATGTAAAACAACATAATATTATGTAATGTGGACGCGATGCGCTTTCATTTGATACCCCACACGAGTATATTTGCAGATTTTCTGTTTTCCTTCCCCACTCTCACCCCCATTACTTTTAAACAGCCTAACCGATTTTCATGAAACATGTCTAAGAACACCCGGGCCAAACTCACCTTTCATACAAAAAAAACTAAATTGAAATCGCTCCATCCGTTCGGGAGCTATGATGTAACAGACAGACAGACAAGTCAAACCTATAACACCGGGGGGTGTTATAGGTTTGACTTGTCTGTCTGTCCTCTTTTTAGGTCGGGGGTTAAAAATGACTTACGCCTCTCGAGTCAGCGACTTTGATGATCTTCCTGGTCATGTTCTCCGGGATACCCTCGGCAATGATGACGATGGTGTTGATTTGGGGGTGTTGCATCGCCTGGCGAAAAGAAATCATGTTAAATTCATTTCAAAGTCAAAGTCAAAATATGTTTTTCCACAAATATACAGGGAATGCTTGGAAAAGTAAAAAAAAAACTTTAAGGTAATTATAATTAATTGTCTGAGTAAATTGACCAATAAACTTAATTAAATAGCGATCATGGAAGTAAGATTGCATAGACAGTTCGCTTATATATATTTTTTTAATTTATTCTTAATTAGTTATTGACTTTTGTTTATTACTTATTAATTTGATTTTAAGAAAATATCGAGGACATAATAATAATTTTGTTAGTAAATAAGCATTGTTATTAATTTATTTTATTTTGTAAAAGATATTCAGATAAATTGCCAGAATATTCTTGGCTTTATCTTTAGGGATTTTGTGAATTGCCACCATTGTATTTATCCGTTTTCTTTATAAGTTAATATATAAGCACCACCATTTACAGTCCCACTGCTGGGACACAGGGACTTCTCTCATTGAGGAGAGAGATTAGGCCTTTACCACCACACTGGCCAAGTGCGGGTTGGTATAAGTACGTTCCCAATGCTGGGGCACAGTGACTTCTCCCATTGAGGAGAGAGATAAGGCCTTAATTCACCACACTGGCCCAGTGCGGGTTGGTATAAGTACGTTCCCAATGCTGGGACACAGGGACTTCTCTCAATGAAGAGAGAGATTAGGCCTTAATTCACCACACTGGCCAAGTGCGGGTTGGTATAAGTACGTTCCCAATGCTGGGACATAGTGACTTCTCTCATTGAGGAGAGAGATAAGGCCTTAATTCACCACGCTGGCCAAGTGCGGGTTGGTAAATAAATACCTGCATGGAGCTGTCATACGCGGACCGCAGGGAAGCGAAGTTGACCAACACAGTGGCCTCCTGGTGCTTGCGCATAGCGACGTCCATGTCGGAGAATACTGAAAGAAATATCAACCGTTTTAATATCTTAATATATATAAATCTCGTGTCACAATGTTTGTCCTCAATGGACTCCTAAATCATTTAACCGATTATAATAGAATTCGCACACCATGTGCAGTTCGATTAAACTTGAGAGATAGGATGGTTTTTACGGCGAGAAAAATTCGAATAATATCCGGGAAAATTTGATACCCGTGCGACGCGGGGGCGGGCCGCTAGAATATAATATAAAAATTAATATTCATATTCATTTATTTTATATCAATAGTTTGCATACACAAAACTTAGACAGGTCAAAAACACATTATAATAAAGTAATTAATAATTACTTACAAATTAAATATGTAATAAAGTAATATGAAATAAAATTATTTTCTGCTGTAAAGGGGCATCGTCAATAGGAAAATATAAAATAATTAATTTAAACTACATCAAAACCTTATAATCAAACTAAACATCTATTATTATACCATAACTAATCGCTTCACGCACTGGCCCAGCCCGGAGGGTGGTGACAAGCCGCGGCCGAAGCCTACCACCAGAGACTGTTCTTAGCACCACCCGGAGGTCACGTGTAAGGATTCAGAGGGTTACCACTTACGGACGTGAACAGACAAAACCTCCAAAACTTCTGATTAAAACTTGAGAACGGCTGAACATCTTATCTTAGTCTTGAAATGTTCGTGGAGGTCTAGGGAAGGTTTAAAAGGCGAGAAAAATTCGAATAATATCCGGGAAAATTTGATACCCGTGCGACGCCGGGGCGGGCCGCTAGTATATATATAAATATAACTCACCAGGTACAAACACCTCCTTGTTCCCGAAGTAGTATTTCTGCTTGTGGTCCGCCGTGAACGGGTACACGATAGCCACCACTGAGGGCTCAGCTCTCCTGCATATGTAGTCAAAGTCCAGCATGCCCTGGGAAATAAAAAGATATATAAATCTAAATTTAAAATTTAAGAAAAAACCCCGATTCCAATGCCATAATTTCCTTAAACGTAAAACAACATAATATTATGTAATGTGGACGCGATGCGCTTTCATTTGATACCCCACACTAGTATATTTGCAGATTTTCGGTTTTCCTTACCCACTCTCACCCCCATAACTTACCCCATAACTCGGCACAACCGATTTTCATGAAACATGTCTAAGAACACTCGCGCCAGACTCACCTTTCATACAAAAAAAACTAAATTGAAATCGCTCCATCCGTTCAGGAGCTATGGTGACACAGACAGACAGACAGACACACAGACAGACAGACACGTCAAACTTATAACACCCCTCTTTTTTGGTCGGGGGTTGATTAACTAACAATAATCACAGTACTTTTACAGCATCAATCAGTACCCGTAAAATAAAACGGAAGACGGGACCCTTTTGCTAATGGTTTGATAGATAGATGACCCTTTTGCTATTGGTTTGATAGATAGATAGATTAATATCTTTATTGCACACCAATGCTTACAGACTAACTTAAAAACAACAATCAATAGCCACATTTGTTGTACTATCGGTGGCCTTATCGCTAAAAGCGATAGCAGGCAACCCTTTTTGCTGTCTTATGAACTGGTTATATAGATAGGTAGCGAAAACAAATTAATATAAATATGTCGTGACCAACGGACAACTAAGTAATCGCTAATATTAATAAATAAGCCCTTTGGTTAAGGAAACTTAAAATGCCAAATGAATGTTGTAGAACATAATGCATCTGTAACTATTTTAAGACCTTCCTTTTTTTTAATTATGTTCGTGCAAATAAAGAATTTTGCATTTGAATGTGTCCGGATGGAGTAGGATAAAAATTTCAGGGTATGTAGGTTGTTGTAGATTGTAGTGGGCTGTGCGTCTTCTGTGTTGTACACCCCTGCCTCCTTTCTATTTTAAGTAAGTATTTTCCATCCTAATGTTGCCTGGAAGAGATCGCTAGCGATAAGGCCGCCCATTGTACCACTTGTTTTTTATTTGTTTTGTTTTACTTGTTTATGTTCCTGTGTTGTGTACAATAAAGCGTTGTTGTATTGTATTGTCAAGAGAGAAGTCCCTGTGTCCCGGCAGTGGGAACGTGAATAGGGTGATGATGTCAAAGTCAAAACGTTTATTTCCTTAGAAGCACATAGCCTACATGGACAGGTCAACTTAAAATTAAAACAAATATCCACAGTAGTATCATACAGTATCCATAAAGGAGTGATTAAGGGATCAGAGAAGAGTGATAAGTTGGAGTATGAGTATTGTTTACCTGGATAGCTCTGTTCTGCATTCCCCAGATGATGGCCTTGGTCTTCTCGCTGATGAGGGGCACCGCGGTGGACAGACCCTGGCCGAGGTCCTGCTTCGTGGGCGCTTGGGAGCACACCAGGTCTATCAGTTTGGGCGTGAAGTCGGGCAGGTCGATTTTGGGCTTGGGCTGTAAGGAATTAAAATCAAATCAAAAAGTTTATTTGTATCTAAAACTATAGACTATATACATGTTCAATAGGTAAATGGAAAAATAATAACCTAATAAATAAGAAATATATAATGATTTAGATACAAAAGGGTCGCAGCTCAGCTTTTGCAGGTATTGCAACCGGCGCTGGTATTCTGCTGGGGCCGATGGGACCACATACAAATTACATATTTGCTAGATGTTTTGATAGACTTTGCATGAGGATGGATAAGATTAACCCCCGACCTAAAATGAGGGGTGTTATAAGTTTGACGTGTCAGTCTGTCTGTGGAATCATAGCTCACGAACGAATGAAGTAATTTTAATTTAGTTTTTTATGAAAGGAAGAAGACATGATTGTCAAATGTCGGTTGAGCCGTTTAAAAGCTACGAGTGGTTAAAGTGGGGAAGAAGAAACGAATATCTGCAAATATACTAGCATAAAAAAAAAGTACAAATTAATATGATTTTAACTTTTGAGGAAATTAAGGCATAAGAAACGGGGGTTTTCCTTAAACTTTAATTGTAGATTAATTATATAATCAAATTAAACTCTCAATTTAACAGTATTCGTTTCAATATAATATTCGGTTTTCCTTCCCCACTCTCACCCCCATAACTTTTAAGTGGCACAACCGATTTTCATGAATGAATGAATATTATTTGATTTATCTGATAAATAGTTAGTTATTCATATTTTTATTTTTCAAGTCAAGTGTATTTTATTGGTTATTTCTTGTACTCCTATTTTGTTATGCAAAATGGGGTGGACTCCTATTCTATTATTATGTTGGTATATTGTATTATTGTTACTTTATAATTGTTTCACGTTAAAAAATCATTTGTTTCTTTTATTTATGTAAAAGACAGGCTAAATGGTTAAACAATTTTATGTAACTAAATTGTAAACTAAATTGAAATCGCTCCATCCGTTCGGGAGCTATGATGCCCCAGACAGACACGTCAAACTTATACCACCCCTCTTTTGTGGTCAGGAGTTAAAAAATAAACTAATATGGACAATCTGGGTCTAAGTCTGGGTGTTTAATATGTATAATAAAAATATCTATATATGTATGTATATTATATTAAGTATATCAGATATCTAGTACCCGTAACACAAGCTTAGAGCTTACCACGGGGCTAGATGTTGTTGTGTAGATTGTCCGGAAATATTTATTTAAAAAAAAAAAAAAATCTCGAAATGATAACTTCGTATACTCACAGCAGCCTGCGGTTTGGGCAGCTGGTGCGGCGCGTAGTCGAGGCGATGCTCGGCGGGGATGGGGCGCTGGCCGAGCGCGAGCCCGACGATCGCGGTCATGTTCGCCTCCGGCCCGAACACGTACAGCGGGATGCGGAGACGGTGCCCCACTTCGCGCATTTGCCTGTAAGTGTTAAACGGTCAATATCATTCAACGTCAAAGTCAAAACGTTTATACAATACAATACAAAACACTTTATTGCACACACAGGGAAACAAAATACAACAACACGTAGAAAACAAAATGTACAATGGGCGGCCTTATCGCTAAAAAGCGATCTCTTCCAGGCAACCTTTGGATGGAAAAATAACTTTAAAAAAATAATTAGTAGGCAGGGGTGTACAATATTAAATAAAATTATTTAGATTATAATTACTCCATATATATTAATTTACTTCCGCTTTATATATTAGTTTATTTCCGCACTGTAAAATAAAATTATTTTTTTTTCGCTCCACCATAACCTACAGTTCACTACGGGGCAACATTTTGGTGTGTGAAATAACGAGAAGTATTCTTTCGTAGGGAAATATAGTATAATATGCAACTACTATAGAACGACAGGTCGTAACACAGAGTCTGTTTCAACGAACCTACTGACACCTATTAGAATGAATAATAATAATAATAGACATAATACTATTTATTAACAAACAATTGTTACATGTCATTTTTTATTACATTATGATTGTATTAAATTATAATACAAAATCACAATAAAATAAAATTATATTAACTCAATCAACAAAATTTTACAATTATAAATGTCAAACCTTAACAATGTACAATGTAAATGAATGTAACAATAAAATATGAAATCATTTAACAAATGTCAATAAAATAATACAAATGTCAATAAAATAATACAAATGTCAATAAAATAATACAAATGTCAATAGAATTATAGAAATGTCAATAAGAATGAAAGCATATTTATTATCAAGACCAAACACTCTTTGAATTGAATAAAGATTAAAAAGAAAGAAAAAAGAGTCTTAGCAATTGAGCCTGGCTCGTCGCACGAACCCAGTGATATTGTATTGATGAGCGCGTCTTTGTAGGTTTCGATGGCGGTAATAGTATATTATGCAACAAGTATAGTTTGACAGGTCCTTAAACACCCAGTGATATTGTATTGATGAGCGCGTCTTTGTAGGTTTCGATGGCGGTAATAGTATATTATGCAACTATTATAGAATTACACGTCCTAAAGAACTGTTCCGTTTTAATTTTTTTTTGTTTTTGTGTTTGTAAGTTAAAGTAATGGTAAACAGATAATGCTTTCTACAGTGTCAAAGACTATTTAGAATTTAAATCTTGACTATGTATATTTATTGACATTTATAAATTTGATGGAATGAACGATGATTGAGTAGCTGTAATCGACATTTAATTTAATCTTGACTAATTATATTTTAATGTACAAAATTTTTGCATGCCAATGTTTTTTGGCGAAGTATGTGAAACGAAATGAAATGTAATATCTTTTATGTACCATATTTCATGCAATAAATGATTATTGTTATTTTCCACGATTAACGTACCTGAGTAGCGTGGTATGGACATGTCATGAGAAGAGATGAAAGTCATGTAACGAGAAGAGCGTTAGATACGAATGTAGATGGATATGTGAGAAGAGGTAGGCCGAAGAAAAGATGGATGGACTGTGTGAAAGATGATATGTGTAAGAAAGAGAACACTCATGTTGAGATGACGGGTTATAGAGGGAAATGGAAGGAGAAAACATGTTGTGCCGACCCCGCGTAATGTGGGATAAGGTCAGGAAGATGATGAAATGATTATTATTATTATTATTTTCCACGATTATCGTACCTGAGTCCTTCCTGGTAGTTGGGTCCGCCGCGTCGCACGAACACGGTAATATTGTATTGGATGAGCGCGTCTTTGTAGGTTTCAATGGCGGTGATGATCCCACGGAACGTGTCGGCCACGTTCGTGAAGTTGGCAATACCGCCGCCGATGATCAGGACCTGAAATTAAAAAAAAGGTATTTTTGGAAAAAATCTTTTAGTTTAAGATTTGTATATCTCACATGTAATGAGCAGAAGTGAATGTAAGAATTGATGTTAAATGAAAACGCATTTAACTATTAAATCATAACTTATATTTATTTCTTCATTAGTCCCAGACAATGTTTAATATGTATAATATGCCTATTATTTTTTGCAGTGCTTCAACGGGGTGCATGTACATGTTGACTTAAGCTAGTAATTAAGACCTATGCTGTAAAATGTATGTGTAAGATAAAAAATATATATAAATTAAGTTTATCAAATATCTACTACCCGTACACAAGCTTAGAGCTACGGGGCTAGAACATGATTTGTAGATTGTCCGGAAAAAAATATTTTTGAGTTTATTATCTATTATATTTTTGACTGCTTCAGTGGCGCGGTGGGCGAGGGTCCGCTTGCGGCGCAAGAGGTAGCGGGTTCGATTTCCGACGAGGGTGAAAGTGTTTGTATGTTCTGCAAGCACTTTCTCCTTGGTCCCAGACCAAGTTTTATAAATTTATGTTTAATATGTATAATAAAAAATATCTATATATTATGTATGACAATAATATTAAGTATATCAGATATCTAGTGCCCGTAACACAAGCATAAAGCTTACCACGGGGCTAGATGTTGTTGCGTGAATTGTCTGGAAATATTTATTATTATTTATTTCCGAAAAAAACAGTTTTTTCTAAATTTTTTTTATTATTTATAAGCTTTCATTTGACCACAATCTCACCTGATGTAAAGTGACGCTGTGGTCTAAGATGGAGCATGAAGGCCTAGAAGATGGCTTCTCCGGGCCACATTACGAAACACAGTGTTTATAAGTTACCTTGCCCTGGGGATGTTTCTCCCTGCACATGAGGCTGAAGATAGTTTTGGCGTAGTCCGCGGTCTGGCTCTCGGTGGGCGCGCCGCTGTACTCGCCGTAGTTGGCGAGCTCGCTGGCGCCGCCCAGCTCGCAGATCGTGTCCGTGTACACGACCGAGGCGCCACCGCCCGCCACCATGGTCCATATGCGACCGGACTTGTTCAGGATTGTCAGCTGTTGACAATAAAGTCAGAGTCAAAACGATTATTTAAAAAAACACATAGCCTACATGGACAGGTCAACTTAAAAATTAATAAAACTAAATTGCATAAACAAAAAATATCAAGGAAATAACATTGTCTTCACAGTTCGCTTTAATGTTTTATACTGAGTTGAGAAGCGAATGGAACAACACAGCTGGAGCAACTCAGCAGCACAACACAATATTGGAGATTAATCTTTTCAAAGTCAAAACGTTTATTTCCTTAGAAGCACATAGCCTACATGGACAGGTCAACATAAAATTAATAAAACTAAATTGCATAAACAAAAAATATCAAGGAAATAACATTGTCTTGACAGTTCGCTTTAATGTTTTATACTGAGTTGAGAAGCGAATAGAACAACACAGCTGGAGAAACTCAGCAGCACAACACAATATTGGAGATTAATCTTTTATCATTCATACACATGCATACATAGTCAACGGATTATCTTGCTGAAGCGGCTGCCATCATCATCATCATCACCCTATACGTTCCCACTGCTGGGACACAGGGACTTCTCTCTTGGCTAGAGATTATGCCTTAATTCACCACGCTGGTCAAGTGCGGGTTAGTGAGTGTCATATGTCCTTCAAAATCTAAGTTTTCAGAACATGCCGGTTTCCTCACGATGTTTGCCTTCACCGTTAAAGCACGTGTTTTAAAACCCCACATAAATTTCTCAAGAAAAATCTAGAGGTGCGTGGCGGGGTTTGAACCCACGGCCCTCAGAATGAAAGTCGAGTCTTCTCCTACTTAGCCAACACGGCTTTAATATTGGGGATGAAAAGTTCTCGAATTGAGACTACGGATGGGCAGCATACCATTATTTCATTTGGAAGCAAATTGCAGCCACCTGCGAGTATTTTATGCCATCATCTGTTCATCTTATCCGGAATTCTTACAGCATTATACCTCTAGAAGTTGCATAATATACTATACAACCCGAGGTTAGGCGAACGCAGTATTTAATTTCATATAAAATTTCCACTACTGGAGATAACCCTCTCTCATACCCATAGCTCAGGGCGTCGCTCTCCTCTCTCTTCAGGCGTCGAGGCCAGGCGTATACCTCCCCCATACACTCAGGGCCTCGTTCACCAATGATAACATATAGAGCTATGTCTCTCAGTTACATAAAGGACTGAGTGAGGCAGCATGCTCTATTAGTACCGATATGATAAGCAACTAGAGTCTTTTCTTGGATATGGTGACAGAGGTCTTTAATATAGAGAAAGTATTTCAATGGATTTTATTTGACGTGTCTAAGTTGTGTAAAAGCAAACAATGGAAATAAATGATTTTCTACTATATATATAATATACTATTTTACCTTCAAACTGGCGCCGCTCTTGGCGTCCAGGTCGGCTATATGCGCCTCCTCAGGGTAGGCGTCCCGCCCGAACGGCGGCGGGAACTCAATCCCGCCCCAGTTCTTCGCGCAGATGAACTCGGCCGTCTGGTCCAGCTTCGCGGCCAGGTCCAGCAGGTAGATCTGATCGTTCGTCACCACGATGGGGTTTATCTCCATATACGTGAAGTAGAGGTCCACGTATACGCGGTAGAGGGCTAGAATGAAGGTGGTTAGGATTCTGTGGACAATCAATAATACTTACATAAAAAATTGTAGAATAGGTATTTATTTATTTATTTATTTATACTTTGTGCACAAAAAACAATGTACAGAGGAGGACTTAATGCTAGAAGCATTCTCTACCAGTCATCCTGGTTTTAAGTATCTACATAAATAAGTTATAGTAATAATGTTTAATATATAAAATAATATTCAATGTATTAATATACTAATATTTTATATTAAGGTATAGATACAAATCTGTGATAAATAAAATAAAATAGATATACAAAAATATTAGTTAACGAATAAAATTAATGTTTTCATCACCAGCCACATTATTATAAATAACTTGAATACATAATTTAAATTTTATATAAATTGATAAGATAGTTTATTTAAGTTACTTACCAACTGTTCCTATTAATAATATAGTTTATTTAAGTAAATGTAGTATAGAATACATCTTAAGTTAAGTTGAAGTTGTAATGCCCCAACGGGGCTCATGTCTGGGAATTTAGTATGTTTACACCTTTATGTAACCACATGATGCAAGAAATAAATTAAAAAAAAAAAAAATTTAAACAGTCAGAAATAATTTAAAGCGAGGACGCAGTGGCGGGTTCGGTGTAGCGGTAAGCACATCCATGCCTATAATGGAAGAGTCACACATTTTGCTAGTAAGCTACGTTATTTCGTTTTAATTTTTTTCTACATGAATAAAGAAAATTAGTTTCAACCTATAAGTGAGGTTTATAACTTTGTAAAACCATAATTTTAATACATTTTAATTTTGTGCTAACGTAAAGAAGACTTTATCTAGCAGTGGGGGTAAAACTTTATCCGGACAATCCACACTACAACATCTAGCCCCGTGGTAAGCTCTAAGCTTGTGTTACGGGTACTAGACATCTGATATACTTAATATAATACACATACATATATATATATTTCTTTGTACATACTAAATAAAAGTAAAAACTAGGCTAAATAAAATAAAAAGTTTTTTGAGTTTTTCTGGCTTTGCTCGGATGCAAAAACCTTCCTATTAAATCACTCTACCTAATGTAAAAAACCACATAAAGATACGTTCAGTACAGTTTTTGAGTTTATCCCTAACATAAAGACAGACATACGCCACGGGGACATTAATTAGTAATATGTATAGATTACTCATATCTAGGTTTTAATTACCTCTTGATCGCTGGTGATTTGATGTTCTTGAGTAGTTTGGAGTCGATTTCTTCGCCCGTTGGGAAAGTATCGACTGGGATCTGAGAAAAAAAATTTTCTTATTTTAAAACATTTCCATAAGTACAGTCAACAAAAAAACTGATGAAATAGAGTCCATAAATCTAAATAAAAATTTAAGAAAAACCCCCGATTCCAATGCCTTAATTTCCTTAAAAGTAAAACACCATAATATTTTGCAATGTGCACGCGATGCGTTTTGAGACACCACTCGAGTATATTTGCAGATTTTCGGTTTTCCTTCCCCACTCTTAACCCCATAACTTTTAAACGGCACAACCGATTTTCATGAAACTTGTCTAAGAACACTCGCGCCAAACTCACCTTTCATACAAAAAAAAAACCTAAATTGAAATCGCTCCATCCGGTCGCGAGCTATGTTGTCCCAGACAGACAGACAAACAGACAGACAGACAAACAGACAGACACACAGACAGACAGAAACGTCAAACTTATAACACCCCTCTTTTTTGGTCGGGGGTTAAAAATAATGTATTCAATAAACCAAGTCAAAAGTTATTGACTATTGTATTTGGTTTGTAGTAAAAGACTAATCAAAGTGTCCTACGTAAGTGATCACATTTATTTAGATCCTTAGAGTTTTTATTATCATTTTCTTTATAAGGTTCGGTGGACGGCGCGCTGAGGCGCCCAAATGAAAAAGGTGTTAGCTCTTCTAAACCTCGATTTATTCTGTCCAGTAGGTACACGTTACAAATGATATAAGCTTATTATCTGTCTAAGTTAAGATGCATCGTATAGGTGTAGAGGCATACATCACATCTTTTGACCAATTAAATCTTCCTCTGAAATAGTCACACAAAATTTTGTTCTGAAACGTTGATTTTGATCACTTTTGCTGTCGACTGTACATATTTATAGGGTCAGAGTTCTCTTATAACTGGATTTGCGGAACTCAATTATTGCACAGCTCACATTTGTATGATAAACTAGTGGCCCGCCCCGGCTTCGCACGCGTATTTATTCAATTTTTTTTCCCTGCAATTATTCGATTTTTTCTCGCTTTTTAAACCTTCCCTAGACCTCCACGAACATTTCAAGACTATGATAAGATAAATCCGTTCAGCCGTTCTCGAGTTTTAATCAGACTAACGAACAACAATTCATTTTTATTTATATAGATAAGACTTCGACCAAACCTGCGTCAACAACGCGGGACGCGGACGCGACTGACTTCCCGCTGTGTGGTAGCGTCGGTGTGCAACGAGCCATAGTAAAGTACTGGTAGCGTCTGCCGCGCGACAGATGCTCCCGCTTCGTAGCCGCTTTAGTCGGATTTAATTCAGTAATCGGATGGTGATTTTCTTATTTTATTATATTATCCCACATTTGCCCTGCAGTACACTTAAAACATTTTTGATTTTTAATAAAAAAAAATTTTATTGCAAAAAGTGTATCAGCTGAACACGGAACCTTAGTTGTCATCATCATCACCCTATTAACGTTCCCACTGCTGGGACACAGGGACTTCTCTCTTGACGAGAGAGATTAGGCCTTAATTCACCACGCTGGCCAAGTGCGGATTGGTAAAAGGCCCTAGGTGTACTATGAGTTTTTCTTTAAAACTTTTTTTAAGTTTTTTTTTTTTTTTAACTTACTTCCAGTCTCACAGCCAACGCGTCCACATCGCCCACGTCCACGCCGCCTTGGTGGTGGAACAAAATGGTGTCGGACCGACGTCCGGATTGGATGCATAGGTACATCTCTTCATTCTGTAAGGAAGCACAAATTAATCATAATCACTCTACAAATTATCGACGACTACCTTTGTGGCTCGGTGGGCAAAAGTCCACCGGTTGCGGGTTCGATTCCCGCCGCGGGACCAGATATTCTGGTAATTTCTGGTTTCGAATCTAGGTGTTTTCCATGTATTACATGTTTGTATTTACAAAAAAAAATGTATCAATGTACTTCATCAGTCACCTAACACCCATAGTACAAGCTCTGCTTAGTTTGAGTTTGGGTGATGCAGTGATTAGTCCGTAAACATTTACAAATATTTATTTATTTACTATCATTGTTTTTACCCGGCTGCGCGACGCAAAGGAGTGATAATGTGTTTATCAGTCTATGTATGTAGTATGTTCCGTTGTAGGACTATACAGAGCAAACGCCTAATACCTATTCATACGTCGATCGATTCCTCTTACTCCGACGACTGTCACTGAAGACATGACGTCAGTGAAAATTAAATATGGCGACTAATGGACGCCATTTTGTAAAAATAAAAAAGTGTAGCCAACGCACTATGTCATGTGGGGTATCGTTGAATATGTATTTAAAAAACAATTCAGAGACGCAAAATGACGTTCAACTGAGTAACATATTTTTAACTTTATAATTTTATTTAACTCGACACTGGCAAATTGTCGCTACAAGCGCAAAGTCCAATTACAAGAAACTGAACTGATCTGTGGGGTATCGTTGAATATGTATTTAAAAAACAATTTCAGTTTTCAATATTAGTTCTGAGGCAAAAAAAATATGGAGAGTCGGTAAAAAATTTGTACTTACGGCGGTGTGTTTAACAAAAGGTTCCACAACGAAATGCCTCAGTTTGCCGGCGGCTGCTCCGACCTGAAATAATAAAAAAAAGAAATTATATACGTCATCTTTCCAATCGTCAAATAATCAAATTAAAAAAAAAACTCGATCACAAATCCTTAGTTTTCTTAAAAGTTTAAAGTCATATTCTATTGCACGAGATGCGTTTTCATTTGAGACTCCACTCGAGTATCTTTGCAGATATTCGGTTTTTCGTCGAACTTTCTTATACCTACTCATTATGATTTTTTCGTTTTTCGTAATGTGGCCCGGAGAAGCCTTCTTCTAGGTCTTCATGCCCCATCTTAGACCACACCGTCACTTTACATCAGGTGAGATTGTAGTCACATAAAGGCTTATCTATTATTATTATTTATTAGCCATTCTGTCCCACTGCAGGGCAAAGGCCTCCCTTTTTTCTTTCCATTCGCCTCTTTTGCTCGCTACTTCAGGCCACGATGTTAGGTGGGCGTCGAGCTCGTCCCGCCATCTCATCCTGGGCCTTCCACGTCGCCTTCTAGCGTTGGGTGGGCTCCACTCCGTAGTAGTCTTTGCCCACAAGTCGCTAGCCATTCGGCAGATGTGTCCAGCCCAGTTCCACTTAAGGCTGCCCGCTTTTTGACCAACATCAACTTTGTTCGATTTTGAGCGTATTAGGCTGTTTTGTATGCGCAAAAAAAAAATATATAAATGCCTATTCAGAATGCTCAATAACTTACCAGTTGTTCCTTGTTCATATGCTCCGAGAGCCATTTCCTGACCTCCGTGGCTGTCTTGTTAACGCCGACCAAACCGAGCTTGCCTCTCCGCTTGATCAGCTGATCAGGCTTAACCACCAGTTGCTGCAAACACATTTATTTATTTATTTATTTGTAAGGAAAATCAACAGCCAAGATTATCACTATAACTAACCTAGTAGTAACAGAAAGCTAGTTACAGATCTTCACGGATGGTCACATTTAATATGTTACATTAAAAAGTGAACATACCTGGATGGATTTGGGGAGGGTCAACTAAAATGAAGTTCCTAGAGCTAGAAAGATCGCAACGATCTTTATTAAAGGTTATGTTTTTTAAGCCCTATAGGTTCTCTACTAATAGCTTATACCTTGAATCGGGACTCCTTAGTGTAAGAAAACTCTACATACTCCAGCTGTTGCTAAGAATCCATAAATCTTTGTTTTATAATGCGAAACAGGAAAAGGTTACTAGTCGAAGAACGAAAGATCCAATACCCGTAGTTGCTGTCAAAACTATATTTGCAAGAAGACAATATGTTTGGCAATCATCATATATTTATAATCTACTAAATAAACGATTAGGAATATATTCAATGACACTATTTAAATGCAAGAAATCACTCACTGAATGGCTGTTGACAAAAAACTATGATGAAATAGAGACCATTGTACAAAGGATGAGGCTTTAATGCCTAAAACTCACACGCACATACATAGATAAACAAACGGTTTTTCTACTCTGGTACCCGACTCTTATGAGGCCGGTTATACTGGAAAAGAACTACCTAACTCATTCATACAAAACACACTCTACATAAGTCTACACAAATTTGGTTGATTGTTTCATTTATCTTGAAAATATTATATAATTTTGCTAATTATTTAGGTATTTCGAATTCTAAATTTTAAATTTTCTTTTACACTTTAAACAGTTTTGATTTGTTACTTTTCATAAAATATTATCTGCAGTAAATCAACTTATAAATTGTTAATTATTACTATACTTATAAATTGTTAATTATCTGGCAAGAGCGGTTTCCTCCAATACAAGCAAATTTTTGCTTAAAGGGGGACTCCAACATGTATGTATGTTAAATTTATAAGGTACTGAAATAAACATTTTATTTTTTATTTTTAAATTATTATTTATGGACACAATGAACATTACAAAATTATAACATGCAAAAAAAAACAAAAAAAACAAAAACCTATAAAACTACCTCTATATACTATCAATAAAATAACTATTAGCTAGTCGCTGCCTGATCGAGTTGACTCCCGAAGTAAACAGATCCAATCCAGCAATGGATGGATCAGGATGCCTGCATAGCTTATTAAAAGCGCATACATAAATTTTAATAGGTTAATTCCACACACAGGACTGTAAGGGGCTTGAGAGAGGAGGAGATATAGTTAGGGCTTTTTGCAACATGTCCATCTGAAGCCCCAAAAATAATGAAAAAAAAAGGTTTATTTACGTCAAAAAATCAATACAATACATTGCATAGGGGTAACTTTCACAGTTCAACATTTACTTTTTTCGATATTATTAGCGGAGGTCTCTCGTCGTAAATAAGAATGTACTTTAATAGTGTTCTCGGAGTAGTACCCAAATATTGATTATTATTATTTACTAGCAGCCCGCCCGGCGTCGCACGGGTAAAAAAAAATCCCGGTAATTTTTAAAGTTTTTTGTTGAAATTAAGTTATGTCAAAGACAATTTTATTCACAATGAAGTAAGTACTCTTAACCAACAGCATATTTATTTGAATAAAGATTAATGTTGATACAACTTAAACAAATTATTTCGACCAAATTAGGTACCATAAAAACGGTTTTTGTGAGTTAATCTTAAAAGATAGACATATACTATCACGGACTGTTTTTTAGATCATTAAAAGAGCTATTATTCTTTAATACATATTTTTTGTGTATCTTGAACCGTTTTCACGGCGCACGCAACGGAAGGCTTCAAAGATGAAAAAAATTCTCCCGTTTTTTACACATTTACCACTATATCTTTGCTCCTATTAGTCATAGCGTGATGTTATATAGCCTATAGCCTTCCTCGATAACTGGACTATCCAACACAAAAATAATTATTCAATTCGAACCAGTAGTTTCGGAGATTAGCGCGTTCAAACAAACAAACAAACAAACAAACAAACTCTTCAGCTTTATAATATTAGTATAGATTTATAATAGTTAAACTTAGAAAGCGGCTTACTGAGATGGTATTTTATGATAATAGTTTTTTTTGTTTATGCAATTTGTAAAATTACAATTGTATTATTATATTTTACAAAATTAATTAATATATTCTTTAAAAAAAACATTTAGATAGTAAAAAGGCCTCTGTTTTTTTAGCCTAACCTAATCTCTCGGTCATGTTAAGTCATTCATATCAGTTGACTAAGCATAATTATTATGTAGTATACTTGGATAAGTTTGAAGGCTATGTGTCTCAGCAGTGGGAACGTTATAGGTTATAGGGGTGCTTATGTGTAAGCAATAAAAAATAATGATTCGTGAGCAAAGATAGGGTATACGACTTAAAACAATATTACCACCAGATCAGACCAGATGGACCAGATTTTGTACGATCTACAATTTCTGGTTTCGGGTCTGGGTGTTTTCTATGTAAAGAAAGAAAGAAAGAAAATATTTATTTGTGTACAAAAATAAGACGGATAACATTATTAAATTAAACTTAGATTAAAGTACACAAATGGGTCGACACTCAGCATGTGCTGTATCTGCACGAATGTAGACACAGCGCTGGTTTTCAGTGCCGCCCGTCCGGGTGTTGAGCACAGCACTGCCAACACACATTTATAAAAACATATTTTATGTATCATATGTAATATAAGTAAAGTATGTATTTACAAAAAAAAAATGTATCTATGTAGTATATCAGTCACCTAACACCCATAGTACAAGCTCTGCTTAGTTTGGGGTTAGGTGATGCTGTGTGATTAGTCCGGAAATATTTATTTATTTATTTATAAATTAGTTCGTTATTAAGATTATAGAAAAGTTGTAGCCGTATTTTTAATTTGTCTTGCAAACGAGATATCAAAATGATACAGTGCATTGAAGTTTTGCGTCACGTAGCGTTTTTTGGACGTGCAAGCGGACGGACTCAACGGAATACCATTTTTTTAAATATATATAAAAACTTTTCATCATGCATATTGCACATGTGTGTAGTAGAGGCGAGTATTATTATTATTATAAGCCCCCTGTGTCCCACGGCTGGGCAAAGGACTTTCCCCAATTTTTTTACATCTCCAATAAATATTTTTTTGATAAAATAACTGACCTCCTTGGTGAGCCAAGGGTTCTTTCCGATTTCATCTTCCCACACGGTGCTCTGTTCAAATGTCGCCACTCTGCATGGCACAAGGGCTGTCCCAGAGGCTATATGCCTGAAATAAACAAATATAACAATAATTCAATTGACATAATAGCATTAGTAATAATCTAAATTAGAAATTTTAGAATAACCTGATTCTAAAACATTAGATTCAGATTCTTAGATTGATTTACACGTCAATCGATTCCTCTTAGTACGGTGAGTGTGACTAAGGGCATGACGTTTGTGAAAATTCAACATGGCGACAAATTTTATATCCGTATTCAAGTAGGTCTGAGAAGCGGCTAATATCTATTTTTCATTTTGCAAACAACGTTTTTGCTGGGGTCGGCTAGTAATATAATACATAAGTACATGTATAGATATTTTTACCATACATATTAAACACCCAGACCAAGGATTAAGTTAAGTTTTAGCATGTTGTGAATTGCGACTATTATTACAAATATAGTAAAAAAAATTAAGCCTCAGTTTATCAACCGCGTGAATCACAGATAAGCCGATATTATGTAAATATTAATTAAAAAGATACAATTAATAAAATACTTTGTTTTTAGATAAATGTACTACTGGACGCCATTTTCCAATGCCTTTATTTCCTTAAAAGTAAAACACCATAATATTCTGTAATGTGCACGCGATGCGCTTCCATTTGATACCCCACTCGAGTATATTTGCAGATTTTCGGTTTCCTTTCCAACTAACCCCCATAACTTTTAAACGGCACAACCGATTTTCATGAAACATATCTAAGAACACTCGCGCCAGACTCACCTTTCATGCAAAACAAAAAACTAAATTGAAATCGTTCCATCCCTTCGGGAGCTATGATGTCCCAGACAGACAGACAGACACGTCAAACTTATAACACGGTTTTTGTTGTTAAAAATCTTTTGCGGCATACCCTGTTTTAATAAGAAAGTATTAAGATAACATTTATCTAAAAACAAAGTATTTTATTAATTGTATCTTTTTAATTAATATTTACATAATATCGGCTTATCTGTGATTCACGCGGTTGATAAACTGAGGCTTAATTTTTTTTACTATATTTGTAATAATAGTCGCAATTCACAACATGCTAAAACTTAACTTAATCCTTGGTCTGGGTGTTTAATATGTATGGTAAAAATATCTATACATGTACTTATGTATTATATTACTAGCCGACCCCAGCAAAAACGTTGTTTGCAAAATGAAAAATAGATATTAGCCGCTTCTCAGACCTACTTGAATACGGATATAAAATTTGGTAAGAATCGGTAAAGCCATTTTCGAAGGAGTACGGTAATTAACATTGTGACATGGAATTTTTATATATAAGATTAGATTATTAAGTAAATCAGATATCTAGTACCCGCAACACAAGCTTAGAGCTTACCACGGGGCTAGATGTTGTTGTGTGGATTGTCCGGATATTTTGTTATTATAATTTAACTAAGATGACGTCATATGACTAAAATGTGACTAAAATGACCGAAGATAATTAATTGGTTGTAATGTAATTTTAGTCTTAAGGCTTGTTTTACATGTTCTGAGTAAAGCAATGGTTAGTAATATTAATAATACGTCTCAATGGTAAGTTACGTCAAGAGCTACCTCGCTTTGTCACATGAGACTGAGCGAAATAGCTCTATATTTTAACCATCATCGTGTAATTTTTTTTTTTATTCTCGATAAGTCTTTATTTTACCACAATCTCACCTGATGTAAAGTGACGATGTGGTCTAAGATGGGACATGAAGACCTAGAAGGTAGATGGCTTCTCCGGGCCACATTACGAAACACGAAAAAATCGCTTCACGCACTGGCCCAGCCCGGAGGGTGGTGACAAGCCGCGGCCGAAGCCTACCACCAGAGAACAACTGTTATTAGCACCACCCGGAGCATCACGTGTAAGGATTCAGAGGGTTACCACTTACGGACGTGAAGACGTGAGAAACGGTTCCTAACACTAATTAAATACCCACTAATTATATTAATTGTAACAAATCTTCACATAACCGGCCTTCACACCCCGTTCACAAATCGACGACTCGATGTCCAAATTAGTGAGATAGTAAAGACACTTTCGAGACAATACAAGCCTTTTTATGGTTCCGTACCTACAATGTTTGAGAGGTTTTGTCTGTTCAGGTCCGTAAGTGGTAACCCTCTGAATCCTTACAAGTGACCTCCGGGTGGTGCTTAGAACAGTCTCTGGTGGTAGGCTTCGGCCGCGGCTTGTCACCACCCTCCGGGCTGGGCCAGTGCGTGAAACGATTTTTTCGTGTTTCGTAATGTGGCCCGGAGAAGCCATCTTCTGGCCTTCATGCTCCATCTTAGACCACATCATCACTTTACATCAGGTGGGGTTTTGGTCAAATGAAGGCTTATCAATAATAAAAAAAAAAAAAAAAAAAATGGTAAAACGGGATCTTATTACTGAGACTTCATCGCCTATCTAAACATTGTCAACATCTAGGGCTGCCACACAAAACTGCGATGCGATGCGACGGACGCCGTAGAGGAACTATATTCATACGAGAATAGAATAGAATAGAACTTTTATTTGCCATAACACATGTGTGCATTTGGTTGTTATAAAGTCATTTCGTTCTAACATGTTTCACCATTTGGTATGCAAATTACGAGCTCGCAGATATTTGCGATGCGATGCGAATTCGCAGTTATGTGTGTGAGCCCTAAGTTTAAGCATGTTGTGAATTGCCATTAATATCTAAGTAGCTCAAAGCCAAAGTGGTCAAAGCCGTGTTGGATAATTGGGAGTACATTGGACTTTCATTCCAAATTTCGTGGGTTCCTAATGGGGTGGTACAAACCCCGCCGGCGATTTTTACGCCGCGCACCTCTAGATTTTTTAAATTTAAAAACATAATTTCGATGCTGTGTTTTTATTTTTCATTTTTAAGCCAGTATCCTTGCGGTGTTTCTTAGGTATATTTGGTTAATATCGGTCCAGCAGAGAAAGAGCACAGAGTCAGCTTTTTCAAAATGTAAGACGATTTGTCGTATGATAACTCGATTAAGTGCTTCAGGCCACTATTTTATAAATGACAATTTATAGATAAATTTTGCTTCTTTAGTGTTGTTCCATCTAAATTACAAAAAAAATAACATTTCACCAAGTTTTTTTTAATCACTCACCTGTTTATAAGCTCCTTGCCGGCCGCTTCGTATATCGCTTTCGATGACATGTTTGTTTGTCTGTGTCTGGGTCTACGTCATATGGGCGACGACTTTATCTGTAACAAAATAAAATTAATTAAGAAAAATATTTAAATATACCTCTATAAACAGTGTTTAAGATCTTAAACTATTTACCAAGTAGAATTATCTATACTAATATTATAAAGAGGAAAGGTTTGATTTTTTGTTTGTTTGTTTGTCTCGAATAGGCTCTGAAACTACTGCACCGATTTAAAAAATTCTTTCACCATTCGAAAGCTACACTATCCCTGAGTGACACAGGCTATATTTAGTTTTCAAAAATAATATGATTCCTTACCAAACTCCGATAATGTAACCCATGGTGAAAAAAAAGAACCCAAAATCTTTCTTTAATCGCGAATGCTGCGAAAACTATTGAATATATAACAAAGTGATGTATTACAACTTTGTAGAACTTATCATTATCTACAAAAAACGTCTTTCCATCATATCTCTAACTATTATAGTTTGGTGACAATTAGCGATTTTTTTGAAAAAATAAACCTCAAATCTTTCTTTAATCGCGAATGCTGCGAAAACTATTGAATATATAACAAAGTGATGTATTACTACTTTGTAGAACTTATCATTATCTACAAATAACGTCATTACATCATATCTCTAACTATTATAGTTTTCTGACAATTAGCGATTTTTTATATTAAAAAATTTAAATACGACTGAGTTAATTTTTTTTTAAATAACCGCTCCGCGGCTTACTATGCGTTGTGGAGTGGCAGGCGTCACTCGGGCACGGAGGTACGGGAGGGGGGTTAAGATCACGAAATAATCTGCCGCGACGGCTCCCTACTGAATGGTCGTGTGCGGAAATAAAAAAAATGTCGCTTGATAATATTTTGTCGCTTAGTTAGTAGTTAATAATTCGTTAACAGGTAACTAATCCCATTTAAAAAGTTATTTTCAGAACTAAACCCTAGCATATAGCATAGATATTGTACATATCGTCGGTTGCAGGTTCAATTGGGTTAACAATCAAAACACGTAAAATAAGTTGAGTATACAGTTTTTTTTAGTTTTTTTCTGCTCTTTCGAATAGCATAATAATAGAATTCTAGCTTTAAAAAAATACAGTTACGCTACACATTTTAACTGTGAATTTGCAGACTTCCGTCGAAATTATGTTGTAACTGAGTAGGTATGTGATCCATTGACATAAGTCGAATTGTTATATTCCTATGACCGAAGAAGGTTAAGTTGGTGTATGTATCTTGGCAAACCAGCATTGCTCTTACACTAATTCTTAGCTTGAACGAAAAATTATAACCACACATACACCAATATAAAACCAACTTTCATCAAAAAACTAACGTTACACCAATTGACCCGAACCAAGTTTATGTTTGTTGTCGGTTACACCAATTTGAGCATTGCAATCAATAGTATGTTTTCTCTTACCTTAATCTTCTTAAAATAATAAATCTACATTTAAAATATAAGAAAAACCCCGATTCGAATCCTTAAATTTCCTTAAAAGTAAAACACTACCACAAACAACATAATAATGTGTAATGTGCACGCAATGCGCTTTCATTTGATACCCCACTCGAGATTTTGCAGATTTTCGGTTTTCCTTTCCCACTCTAACCCCCACAATTTTTTAAACGGCACAACCTTTTTTCATGAAACATGTCTAAGAGCAATCGCGCCAGACTCACCTTTTAAACAAAAAAAACTAAGTTAAAATCGCTAAATCCGTTCGGGAACTATGATGTCCCAGACAGATAGACACGTCAGACATATGACACCCCTCTTTTTTTGTCGGGGGTTAAAAATGAATTGCAAAATGTGTTGCTCAGCGCATAACTCAACAACGCCTATAACAATTTAGCCAATTTATTTTTTTAAATGTTTGTTGGAGTTTAAGGATGGTTTTTACGGCGAGAAAAATTCGAATAATTTTGAAACAATTTTAAATAATTACCCGTGCAAAGCCGGGGCGTGCCGCTCGTTCAATTATAAATTTAAGAAAACCCCCCGATTAAGTTAAATTAGTTTTGTATGAAAGTTGAATTTGGCGCGGGTGTTCTTAGACATGTTCCATGAAAATCGGTTGAGCCATTTAAAAGTTAGAATAGAATAGATCTGCAAATATACTAGTGTGGGGTTTCATATGAAAGCGCATCGCGTCCACATTACATAATATATATATATATATATATATATATATATTTGTTTAACATTAAAGGAAATGCAGGCATTGGAATCGGTGGGTTGTCTTAAATTTTAAATTTAGATTTATTTATAAATAAGAGGGTACAGAGCATCAAAGTTTTGACGTATAAATTAAGTACAGGTCTGAAAATCGGCTACTATTTTTCATTTTGCAAAACACCGTTTGCTGGGGTCAGCTAGTTAACAATAACTTTAACTTAACAATTCCTGTAATTATAGGAATTGTTAAGTTAAAGTTATTGTTTAACACAAAGAGAACAAAAAAATGTAAATGAAATAAATGAAGATTGAATTTGTTGTTGTTGTTTTTATCCCGAACATAAAGGTCGAGAGAAAGAGCAAAGAGTACCAAATTTGACCTACATCGGGCTTTGCTCGCAATATAATTATATATTTTCTCAAGAAAAGCGGTATAAACTATAGCCTATTTGTTAATCTGATGTGTAAGCTATATTATTGCAAAGTTTCATAAAAATCCATTCAATAGTTTTTGCGTGACAGAGTAACAAACACACTTAAATCCTAGACTTTCCCGTTTATAATATTAGAACTATCATTTAATTCATAGACAAATGAATACTTACTTAACCTAGCTGACTTTGACATTCAAAGCGCATTTAATTCCTTAAATAACTTAATAACACGGATATAAAACCTTCCTTGTGAATAGCTCTACCTTTTGCTAAAATAATAATTGACATTGCATGTCAAATCTGAAATGAATTGACGAAGTATGTAGAACTGTATAAATAACCTGACACCTATGTAAACCATATTTCAAGCAATAAATAAATTTCATTTCATTTCAAAACTCAGAATTGCCTATAGATAAAATCAGTAGTTTTCGAGTTTATCGCAAACATTATGGACAGATGCTTAATTCATATTTTAATTAATACTTTTATTACAATTCTCGCAAATAAATGAATTATTATTTATACGCGACACAGTTTTGTTAACTAAATGCTTATAATTGTGTATTATCTGTACTTTTTTACCCTATGTTTAAGTTTTCCAAATAAATACATACATTTTTATTTTATTTTTTAACCCCCGACCAAAAAATAGGGGTGTTATAAGTTTGAAGTGTCTGTCTGTCTGTGTGTGTGTCTGTCTGTCTGTGGCACCATAGCTCCCAAACGGATGAAGCGATTTCAATTTAGTTTTTGTTGTATGAAATGTGAGTCTGGCGCGAGTGTTCTTAGACATGTTTCATGAAAATCGGTTGTGCCGTTTAAAAGTTATGGGGGTGAGAGTGGGTAAGGAAAACCGAAAACCACATGCAAATATACTAGTGTGGGGTATCAAATGAAATCGCATCGCGTCCACATTACATAATATATTATGTTGTTTTACGTTTAAGGAAATTAAGGCATTGGAATCGGGGGTTTTTCTTTAATTTTCTATTTAGATTTATTATTACATAACCTGTCAGATTTTGACAAAACTTCAAAGCGCAAACTCGCCGAGCGTCCGCTGTAACGGTATAATATCTGCGCACAAGCATCGCGCGATACGCGCACCATGCGCGCGACCAATCACGGCGCGTCTCAATCCAAGTCCACCTATGTGACCAGCTGTTCTGTTTTTTGCTCGCGCGCAACTTATTGTGTATAGATGCCACAGCACTGTTTAGACAGCAAGTTAGCGCGCGCTCGGAATTTGAGGAAATAATTTATGGGTTTTGTTGTTCGTTTCTGGTCAGGTTTTCTTTTACATTTGTTGCTTGGTATACGTCCAAATTGTGATTTGATTTGCGTACTACGAGTAAAACAATCCAGGAGGAGCTATCTAGGTCTTCATGCCCCATCTTAGACAGGTGAGGTGAGGTCAGCTGAGATTGTGGTCAAATGAAGACTTAACTAACACAAAAAAAAACTGCGATGTTTTTTTTTTATGATCTAATTGGAACTTTTTTTATTTTACTCTTTGTTCGATTGCAGTGTGGATAATAAAATTAAATACCTGTTTGTTTTTTTCTTGTATTTATATTAATTTGATTGTTACTAATTTTAAGACTAACATTAGTATTAAGTTAATTGGTACTAATTATGATATGAAACTCAATGTAATTTTTTATTTGTAATGTTGTCCGAAATAAATGAATTTTATTATTAATTTTATATTTTTTATATCATAGACTGGCCAGAGGCTTTGCTTGCGTAAAAAATATTTTTTCACATTGTAAAAAGTAGCTTTGCCTTTACTGTAAATACAAACAATGTAAATAAATGATCTTGTATCTTTTCCGTCCGTATGTAACAAGAACTACTGTTGAAACTCGGTAAGTAGATATATTCTGTGAACCGCATAAAGATTTTCGATCGAGATGATGGAAAAACGGAATATTGGGGTTATTTATTAACAACTGAAAATAAAAATCATATTCTTTATTAAATCTATGGATAAATCTTCAAAAATGATATTGTGGTTTCTCATAAAATATATATTTTTAAATAGTTTGCGCAAAATACACTACCAAAGTGGTAAATTAAAAAAATAATTACACTTCCACTGAAAATTGGTTTGAAGGAGACTTAGTAAGTAGTTTTTAATACGTTAATAGCAGTATACCTTTCATTTATAAAGATAACCAACGTTGACTTTGGTCTGTACTTGGATGGGTGACCGCTCTTGACTGCAACGTTTTGCAGCATTTATTGCACTGATTTATTTTTAACCTCGACCAAAAAAGAAGGGTTATAAGTTTGACGTGTTTGTCTGTCAGTGGCATCAAAGCTTCCGAACGGATGGGGCTATTTCAATTTAGTTTTTTGTATGAAAGGTGAGTCTGGCGCGAGTGTTCTTAGTTTCATGAAAATCGGTTGAGCCGTTTAAAAGTTATGGGGGTGAGAGTGGGGAAGGAAGGAAACCGAAAATCTGCAAATATACTCCAGTGCGGTATCAAATGAAAGAGCATGCACGCGATGCTCTTTCATTTGATACCGCACTGGAGTATATTTGCAGATTTTCGGTTTCCTTCCTTCCCCACTCTCACCCCCATAACTTTTAAACGGCTCAACCGATTTTCATGAAACTAAGAACACTCGCGCCAGACTCACCTTTCATACAAAAAACTAAATTAATAAAAATTATGGTGTTTTACTTTTAAGGAAATTAAGGTTCTGGCATCGGAATTTCTTTAAATTGTAAATTTAGATTATTCATACAATAAACGGTCGAATACCGGAAACTTAGGTGTTAAGTTCACATTATACCTACTTACCAAA